>JAOPUL010000001.1:55650899-55668262 GCA_027564515.1 Octopus rubescens | reverse complement strand
TAGACAGCAAGACTCAGCAAACACCTTGATAATATTTCAGTTTACTGTGGATATATGGCATATCAAGGGCACTGAAAGATTTCTTCGGTAGAAATAGCAGCTAACATCGACTAGACAATCATATTTCACGGCCCAGCAGAAGTTGGCAACACAACAACGAATTGTAACCAAATTATTTTGCACTCTTCACAAAAGAGACTCTCAAGAATGTTTTCTATTAAATTTTGCTGCACTTTTCTTGTTAACGTCAATAACGTGCATACATACATTATGCATACATCTGAACATTTTCATAGCACACATTCAACATGCATGCATTATCATCTAACTGGCACATAGACACTTAGCAAAAACACTCATTCCCAGCAGTATACATAAAATTACTGTGGATAGAAGATGCAGCCCTATGTCAGCTGCTTATTATTCCTAAGCTCGGAAATAGCTGCATAGGTGCACAACTACCGACCCACTGGTAGTCACTACATCAACTTAATGGTGTACATGCACATGACTATGTACGAGCCATTCACTCAGTTACACACTCAGCTGCACTCATCTGGCTCACGTACATACATGTATCCGCATCAGATCTTTTTTCCTTTTTATAATTATACATCATTTAGCAGTTCTAAGTTCTCTTGCAATGCTTTGGTTTTGGGTCTTCATAAATGTTTGCAGTTTTCTCATGTTACTGACTTTTGCTGCACCTTACAATGAGTAAGGTGCATACATACATCCAATAACGTACACACCATATTCTCTTGTCATTTTTTTCATGGAAGGATCACAATCCATTTTTTGTTGTGCCTTGCTTCCCGCCAGCTACTTTCCTCTACAGACCTCACTACGGTTGTGTTCAATATTGAGAGATAAGTTTAAATGGCTTAGCGCACCCAGCACCCTCTCTTTGTGTTTTCACCTCTACCAGACAAAGTCCGAATAATTGAAGACATTCCTCTTCCTTCTTCCCTTCGGCAGGTACGCCACTTCCTTGGCTTAATGAATTTTTGCATCAATTCATTCCTCACTGCATGGGATCTGGATTCCTGACTCCATTTACTGAGCTTCTCAAGAACAGAAAAAAGAAAATGAAACAATTTTGTTGACTCCTATTCAAGCCAAAGCTTTTGAAGCTGTGAAACATGAACTCTTTAAAGCATCTCTTCTTGCTCACCATGTCTCCGATGCAAAGCTTTTGTTTATGGTTGATGCATTGGATACTGCAATTGGTGCTATTTTACAGCAATTTCATCAGCAACACTTGCAGCCTCTTGCCCTTTTTTTCTCTCAGCAGCTGCAAATATTGGACTCACCCTGAGTGCCTGACATTTTTGTGCATATTTTTAATATTGCTTTCCTCATTTTTGTATGCATGTTTTTCTCTTGTTTATATTGACTTGTAGGGGTAGTGTAAGGGGTAGTGTAGCAAGGGGTAGTGTAGCTGAGTCAGCTATAGTGCGGTGACACAGTCGTGCTGCAGCTATGTCAACCAATCAGAACTGGGCACGCATTAACATGAAAAGGCAGTTTTCTGCCAATTAAGTCGCATCTGGCAGTTAGCTTGGGATGGTCATACAGTGAACATCACTTTCCACTAACTCACCATCAGTCTGACCAGTTAGCCTGTGGACACCGAACAGTGAACATCACTTTTGCACTAACTCACCATCAACCTGGCTATGGAGTTTCCACACCAGGACGCTCATACCCAGCTAAAGTCCTCCCCACTGACTCAGACACAATTAATATCCTTTTGCTCAAAACCTACTTGTCAACTTAAATACGCATCTAGAAAATAAACACTAACATTAATGCCTTCTGATATTGTATTTATACACACACTCACATTCTTCTACGGTGTCAGTTGTTCATTACCAGTGAACTGAGTTAATACCCCTTATTTTTCAAGCACTCTCCGGAGTATTCGAGCTGTTTCAAGCCGTGCTGTTCTTTGCAAGTGCTCCAACCGTATTGCAACCCCTATTTGTTCAATGTGCTTCTCAAGATTTTTACTTGTTGTCCCTAAGGCTCTGACAATTATTGGTATTACTACAAACTTTTTCAGTGACCACAACTGTTTAACCTCCCAAGTTAACCTGTCATATCTATCAGTTTTTTCTTCTTTATCGCATACCTTCTTGTCAGTTAGACATGCTATATCTATGATCCAGTACTATTTGCTTTCTTTCTCAATTATCACTATATCTGGTTTCCCATTCTCTATCTCATGATCATACTGAATCATGAAGTCCGACAAGATCTTTGCATTAACATTTTCGATGCCTTCCGGTCTATGTTCATACCACATTTCTGCTGTCAAATCCGTACTTGCTGCAAAGTGGCTGATGGATTATCCTTGCTATGTGGTCATGCTGCTTCTTATATTCTTTCTGAGCTAGAGGTGTACATTAGCTGGTAATATGCCGTACAGTTTCCCCATTCTCTTCACAAATCCTGCACTTACCACTTTCTGTTGTGTGGTCTATTCTGTATTTGACGTAATTAGGTCTTAATGCCTACTCTTGAACAGCATGGATTAAGGCCTCCATTTCCAGTTTTAAATCACTTTTAGCCATAACCACTTTTTTCTTTGTTGATCTTATCTTCAACATCTCTATAGAATTGTCTATGCATTCTTCTCTCTATCCACCTATCATTATCATTTTTATCGTACCATGCCAGAGAAAATGCTTAGCGGCATTTCTTTCAACTTTACGGTCTGAGTTGAAATTCCAGTGAGGTCGACTTTGCCTTTTATCCTTTCGGGTTGATAAAATAAGTACCAGTTGAGCACTGGGGTCGATGTAATCGACTTACTCCCTCTCCGAAATTGCTGGCCTTATACCAAACTTTGAAATCATTATTATTAATAAAAATAATAATAATAATGATAATGTTTTCTTTATTGGCCACAAGGGCCGAACACAAAACAAATAGAGACAATACAACACAAGGGGCAAGTGGGGTTTGGCACAATATCATGTAGAAAATAAATAATAATAACAATTAACAACAAAATTAAACAATTAAATTCCCCAAAAGGGGTGAGTTCCTTTAAGGGACAAAGAACCCCACACATTCTGGCGCCTCTCTCCTCAACTCCTCCGGTTTACAAGCAAAAATTTAGGGTAGGCCCATTCACACAGGCCATCCTCGCCACATTCACCCATCTTTCAACAAAAATACTGGGAGGTGGGGGGGGGTACTTCTCTCTCCACCCTCACTTTCCTTTTCAGGTGGAACTTGAAAACATCGATGAGGCTTGGCCGAAGAGAAAAGTATTTATCTTCAGTCCTTTCAATCTCGCCCACCACACTACATCCTTCACCATAGCCACCAGACAGAGGAAAACTGCCTTTCCTTTCCGGCCAAACGAAGACGGCGGCGCCATCTTCACAATGGACTCGGCCGATAACCGGATCTGTCCTACACATGTCAACAACTATTCGACAAAGCTCCACAAGTCAGCAATACCCGGACAGAGGACGAGTGCATACAGAACGGTTTCGTTGCCCTACGCTCATCTCGGACAGCTCTGTCTGACAGCACTTCTGTGTCTGTAAAGCTTGTCTCGAACCGGCAGAGCTCCCCAGTAGCACTGCCAGGGTAGTGATTTCTGGAAGTTACCCATAGTCTCCAGCCCGAAAGTCCTCCGGAAAAGACCAACTAATTGATCCCTCCCGACGTTCGGAGTTTCCCCGAGAGCATTGTCGCTCTTGCCCTCCACCAATCCCCTATATAATTCCATTGTGGAACTTCCACCGACCGCATTGCCCAACTGGCAGAGGACTGTGAGCGTTTGCCGACACACCAGATGCCAAGCGCCCTTTCTCGGTCTACGCTTGATCCAGAACTGTAGCTCCGTCAATGACACGAGCTGCGGAAAATCCCGTCTGACAAACGGTGACCACACCTGTTCACCATTAAGGAAACGCTGGAGATGGCACAGCCTCAACGCGCGTCTACGCATCATTAGCTACAGCATGCCCAGTCCTCCACTCAGCGGCTGTTGACAGCAGATGGACCAACTGACGAGCAGAACACGCCCCTTCCAGAGAAAGCGGAAGAGTAAGCGCTCCAGCTTGATCAGCTACAAAGCAGGGCAAGCGATGTACGTATTCGCCACCTCCACCCGACCCTTCAAAGACAGCTTCCTCTTTGCCCATTTCTGGGTAAGACTGGCCACCCTGCTCGTCACCTCCCCCCACCCCGTTTTGGCCCACCTGGGTGTCTGGACCGAACCAGACCCGAGCAATTTAACCGGTCCTTCGGTCCAGCGCCCTACAATGCTGTCGGTTGGCATGGACCTGCCTCTCCAGATGCCGAGCTGCAGGCCCACCGACTTGTCCCGATTAATCTTTGCTCCTGTCACCACTTCGTACTCCCTTAAAGTAGTGCTGATCACCTCGATTTCCGAGCTGTCAGTCACTATTAGGGAGACGTCATCCGCATAAGCCGACACGAACCTTCCTCATCCTAGTTCACGCGGGATGTCTTACGAAATATCTAACTTCCTTAGTAATGGCTCAAGAGCCAGCATGTAAAGAAGGGGTGAGAGTGGGAATCCTTGGCGGACCGAACGAGCGATTCTAAATGATTCCAATAGGTGACCATTTACTTTGACCACCGAACAGATGTCTCTGTACATTGCAGCGATCCAGCCTCTAAAAACGGGACCGAAACCGGCCGCCGCGAAGACATCCACCAAGTATTGATGGTCTAACCTATCAAAAGTCTTTGATTGATCCAGATTGATCAGGGTCCCACCCATGCTAGGTTCCTTCCCTACCATCTCTATGATGTAGCGCTTGAGGTGGGAGTTGTCATGGACAGATTTGTTTGGGATAGCGCATGTCTGCGCGTCACCGACCAGCTTATCGATAACAAGCGTCAATTCCTTGGCTAACACATTTGCCAAAATCTTATAATCTGCGTTCAACAGAGTTATGGGCCTAAAATTGTCATTTCGTACCCCTTGTTCGGTCCTTTCTCAACAGCACCACCACTCCACGGCTCACAACACTGGGTATTCTCTCGTTCTGCTGTCAGTTGTGGTAGACATACGTCAAGATATCATCGAACAAATCTTGCATATAGAGATAAAGCTTTAAAGGCAGACCATCCAGCACCGGATACTTCTCCCTTGTGCAAGCCTGCCATCACGCCTCTTATGTTTTTAGCTGTTATCGGCATTTTGCAGAACTCCGCGTGCCTGGACGAGAGGCGTGGCATGCTGCCGAGGTTGGTGAAATCCACCTCCAGCTCCGATACACTGTGCGCTCCGTACAGTTCGGCAAAGTGCCACTGAAATTCCGTACACATCTGACTGGATTCGTTTAGCATGCGCCCGTCCAGGCCCGTCAAAGACCGAATTGTGGCTATGTTGCCCCGTCGCACCTCTGCAACCCGGGCCCATCGAACGGCTTTAGCCCTTTCATGTTTTTAGCACGCGTCCTAGCTCTGACAACGCAACCTTCGTGCTTAGCATTGAAGAATTGATCGAGAGCCAATCTTGCCGCCAGTACGTCAGTCGCTATGCCTCTCCTAAACACCTCTTGTAGCTTCCTAACTAGGTCTCACTCTATCTTAGATTTCTCTAAAGCTATTTCCTTACTAAACCCTGCCGTCTCTACTCTAATAGCTCTTTTCAGGGCTATCCACCATCGGTTGTTGACGATTGCACCCGACAACCTCCGATGGACTAACTTGCTAAGCCAGTTTCTGAATGCTTGACGCACCGGGAAAGACGTGATCAACTTCCAGTATCCGGTGCCTTGCATATGGATCCTATCTTGGTCGACCGTGGAGATCGCAAATGTGTAGTCTGTGTAGCCGACAATTTTGAAATGTGGACAACCTATGCTACTTTTATCTACTGGCCTACGGAATATTCTATCTAGATACGATCTGGAAGACCCACTGCTGTTTGCCCATGTCCACGTTGGTGCATTCGGGAGATCCAGTCAGTACTTGTCTGCTAGTTGAAAGCGGCTGAGAAGGTTTGTGAGGCTTTTACACCACTTTCTCTTATCGGCTATCCTCACCCTATCCAGGCGTGCGTCCAATTTAGCATTCCAGTCGCCCACTAGAACTAAAGAGCGAGACGTTTCAAGGAAAACCTCCAAACGTCTAAAAAAATCTGACTGCCCTGCCCCTGTTGCGGCGTACACAGTTACTAGTCTGAAAGCACCACCTTCGCTATTCCTCACATCCAGGACCACCAACTTACCTTCCGGGTCCAAGAAGAATAACCGTACCTCAAAATCCAGGCCTTTCCTAAACAGCACTGCTACCCCGCCTCCCATTCCAAGCCGACTGAGAGATGCGTAGATCGCAAAATCATCCAAGATGGGGGCTAGATCGCGTGTGTCGAAAATCCTGGCTTCACATCAATAGCTAGTGGTCTGAGTTCGTTGAGAAAGCAACCCTGCTTCCAGGGCGCCCCCAGGCCACGAACATTTACACATCCTACTCTAACCATCGCCATGCCGGTCGGAGAAGGTAAAGGGGCGGGGTTACTTACCCTGCCGGTGCTGTTGGCATCCGGATGGCCCGGCCTCCAGATCTAGTTGGTGTTTCTGAGGATGTGATTTTGCTGGTGAGGCGCAGATGGTTTTTCTGTCCCCATGATTAAGTTTGAATACTTCCACGAGCAGTTCGGCGTACAGCCTTTTATTAATACCTTTCCTGGAAGCCCCCTCTTCTTCAGGATAATTGGTTTTTAGGGTTGTGTACGTCTGTTGTGATGTTTTAATGACTTTTATGTGTTTTGGAGTGTTGTTTGTTAGTGTGATGAAATTGGTGTGTGTGATGTCTATATGGTTACATATGTGTTCCATCAGTTCTGTGTTGTTCGTGTTTATTGCCGTGTAATTTATTATGTTTGAGTATTGCTGCTGTTTGGGGTGTGCGGTCTGCAAGTTGTGTTTGTGATGGTGGTGTTTTTAAGAGTGATGTTGGTGATGTTAGTGATGGGGATGTTGTTGTTGTTGACGGTAATGGTGTGGCTGCTGTTGGGGAAGGTGTTTGTGTTTTTGTTTTCGAAAGTGCCTCCCCACTCTGGTCATACCTGCCAGTTTTTTTGTGTTGATGTCGGTGCGGTCTTATCTCTTTTTCTTTTTATATTGGATCTACCGACCATTTGCCATTTGGTCTTTTCATCGTCCACCTCTACGCAGGGGGGGGGCTTACCTTTCTCGTTTGTTGTGGGCAGACAGCTTTGAGGTGATTTGTGTCTCCGCACAGGTGACATCTTGGTTTTCTTCCCTCAACAGCCGCGTGAAGCTTTGTACCGTCCGGTAGGCTTATGTAGTCCACGATGGCTCCGATACTTGGCTGGTCTGAGTGAATTAATACCTGCATCACCTGTCCTAAGTTATGCTTCTGTAATCTCTGTATTCGCAGTATGATGGTTTTTCTCTTCTATGTCAAAGAGAATTGCAGCCACCAACCAGCAGATGTTTATTTCTGGTGGTATGTTTAGGATTTTTACCTTGAAAAATCTTCGACCAAGGTGAATGAGAATGAGTTCATCACTCATTAGTGTGGTTGTCGAATGATTGTTGGCCTCCTCCTCTGAGGCGAACATCACTTCGACAGTCCCATACTTTTTCCCCCTGGCTATGTATGTTTTGTTCTTCCAGATTGGTTTAAAACATTTTTTGAACTGCTGCTGTGTGGCCTGCTCTACTTTTCTGCTTTTCACTCCAAATATTTTATATAGAACTGTCCATAAATTAGTTTCTTGCTGGAAGTTCTAGGAATATTTAATACTATGTTTTCCCCACATTTCTCCAACATACATTTATCATTTTTGAAATCACTTTCGTTAATAAAAAATATCTTCGGTAAGCTGTTTAGTCGCTTGTGCAAAGTCGAAACTGTTACGTGTGGATTTGCATGGTTCGTTTTCTTTGTTGTCTTTTTTGTTAATAATGTTGGTGGTGATGGGCCTGCTGTTGTCACTAGCGGTGGCAGTGGAAGCATTCTCATTGTTTGTATTGTTGCTTTTTGTTGTCGTTGATTTATTTTGTTCTTGCGACTGTAAATGTGAGCATTCAAGCTCAGGGTAGTTGCTTTCATAGACTTCACATGTGCTATTATTCTTGTTGTTGTTGCTGCTGTTGCTAAAGCTGTCATTGTCTTTTATGACTTGGCTGTTCTCTTTTCCAGATGCCCGGCTATTTCTTTCCACGGACAAATATTTCTCGTTCGCCATTTTTTTTTTAGCCCAAACAAACACAAAAATAGCCCCTAAGGGTTACAGATGGAAAAGAACTAACCAGTTCCCCAAGGTCCTGGATAGTTTATCTATGCAACGATAACAAATGTACAAAATATAACAATTGGTAACAAAGTGAATAACAACAAATTTACGGGAGCAATGTGCAACATGTGTGAGGACAAATAATAATAATAATAATAATAATAATAATAAATTAAGGATAAAAGGAGAAAATATTTGACAGTGAAATATTTATTATTACATGCATATTGTCATCATTAGCATCACATGCAAAGGTCTACAGTTAACCTTAAGCTATACCATATGGTTTGTCAAGTCTGATAGAAGCCTATATCAACACATCTGCTTGGCTACAAGCCAGCTAGGGAGCTTCTATGTAGTTGCTCAGCCTGCTAGAAATAGCAGCTGAATCTCCCTCAAACCACACCTTACACACATTACCATCTTCAATACAGAAAGGATCCATTAGAATATGTAATCTTAGATATCTTAAAAAGTCCGGATGGTTATGACTAGAATGACATTGTTTCAACAAAACTGATCTTGGGTTAAACAACAATCACTTAAGCCTAATGTCTTAAATATCTATCAAAATATTTCATCTCAAGTCAAATACATGATAAAAAACAAAAAGGCCTAATTTTTTTTTTTTTATGTATGCAATAATCGCATGGAGAAGGCATTGTAATTCCCTTCTCTATCCCCTTTAACCCTTCTGATACCAATCCACCCAAGACTGTCCCTGCTTCTTTGATACAAACTTTCTATATAATGTGATCTAAATTCAAATTTCCCATTAAAATTTCATGTTAATTTATGTTCCAATTAACAGCTTAGTAATGACCAAGATATTTTAGTAAATTCTTTATTTTCAAAATTAATTGAAACAAAGTTCAATAGAAATATGGTAACAAAAGGATTAAGGTAATGTAAGAAATTTTCAAATTGCATAAAAGTCACACCTCATTTCCTGTACTGACAAATCCATGGTTTTCTTTCTATAAATAATGGGACTATTGTTGCTGTTTAGCCCCAGGTCATCCCTGATTAAGCAGACTTATGATCAAAGCAGTTATCTTCATTTTAGAGGTGGCCAATCTTTGATTATAACAAGCCACTTTGATTTGAGTCTATTTGTTCAGCAGCAGTGGAATTTTTTCATTTTTTATATAGAGGTTACATTGCAGCCAGCTTCATTATCATTTGGGATATTTGGCATAAGTACAGTTAGATGTTCTCTAATTTTGTTTGCTCATAACTTTATTAATAAAGCATATTTTTAATGAAATTTTGCCAAGATACATTTTTGAAGTTGTAAATATCTACTATGAATTTGAAATTTCAAAAGAAGATATTTTTGGCTTCTTATGTGGCAGATGTGTAGGCACAATAAACACTAGGAATGTACAGAGAATGGAGGATATTTAGAAGTAGTAGATAGCTTCCATTACCTAGGTGACCAAGTCAGTAGTGGAAGAGGATGCTCTGAGAGAATAGCTACTAGAATAAGAATGGGCTGGGCGAAGTTCAAAGAGCTGCTACCTTTGTAGGTAACAAAGGGCCTCTCCCTCAAAGTGAATGGCAAATTGCATGATGCCTGTGTACGAACAGCTATGCTACATGGCAGTGAAACATTGGTTGTGACTGCAGAGGACATGTAAAGGCTTGAAAGAAATGAAGCTAGTATGCTCCGCTGGATGTGCAATGTCAGTATGCATGTACAACAGAGTGTAAGTGTCTTAAAAAAAAAATTGGGTATAAGAGACAATAGATGTAGTGTGCAAGAGAGAAGACTGTGCTGGTATTGTCATATAATGCGTATGGATGAGGACAGCTATGTAAAGAAGAGCTGATCTCTAATTGTGGAGGGAATCTGTGGAAGGGGTAGACCCAGGAAGACGTAGGACAAGGTGGTGAAATATGATCTTTGATTGTTGAGTCTCACAGAGGTGATAACAAGTGACTAAGACTTCTGGCGATTTGCTGTGCTTGAGAAGACACACCAAGCTAAGTGAAATCGTGGTCAGTGCTGGTGATACGTAAAAGGCACCCATACCGGTGACACATAAAAGACAACCAGTACACTGTTGGCATTAGGAAGGGCATCCAGCCATAGAAACCAAACCAAAACAGAAGACTGGAGTAGCTCTCCAGCTCCAGTCAAACCAGCTAACACATGCCAGCATGGAAAACACATGTTAAATGATGATGATGAATGCCCTTTCTATTGATAACTACTCAAATGTGAAGTGAGAGTGGACTCTGTTGTAAATGAACCAGACAGTAGCAAGTCCTTATTACAGATATAAACCCCACCCTTCTTTTATTATCCTGAATATACTAGTCCTGTATGCTATCTAAACATTTTTTAGCCTAAAATGGCTTGTGCTGCTATTTGAGTTTTATGTGTGTCCCCTGTCACTTGTTGGTTCATAGTTCAATTATATTTAAGTATTAGAATCTCACTATATTTTGTATATCAATCTGTCAATGTGGAAGTTATCTCACTACCTTGAGAATATGGAATATTGAAATGAAGGTGAGGTTCCTGCTATTACAAAAAAAGGGGATATCTAGAATAGGAATCAAAACTAATTCATACATTGTGCTCACCAGCTTATATATTATTCTAAGACATTTGTCACTTCATATTTCTATTCAAGATAAAATTATCACTAAAAATATCTACTAAATAAATTACAATTTGTTCTTTATAATTAAGAATTAGATGTTACCATCAATCAGCTTACCATTTTCTAAATTTGAGTTATCATTGTCTACAGTCTTGTCACTAGAATGATCACTTTGATTCTAAATGAACAAAATAGAAAAATAATTCATATTAAATATAATATAATACAGGCAAAATAATTTATAAAAACAGATTTAGTATTTTACATAAGAAATTTCAATTTGTGACAGGCAAATAACTTTGATTCTCAATGGTTTCCCTGCAAATGGATTTTTCAGAATTTTTTCTGGTTTGAAATTACAATTGATAGACAATCATTAAAAAAAAAAAGCATTTAGAATTCAAATCCAGCTATTTGACTTGGCGCGGTCTGAATACCCTCTGTCCCGAGACATGGCCCCACTCCTTTTTTTCTCTACATTTTTTTTTTCTTTCTTTTCCTTTATATCACCTTAAAGTTTTACTGGGATTTAATCTTTTGACTAACCATGCTAAGGCACTGCCTTCTAGGTTTTTAAACAATTACATTGCCCTCACTTCAGTACTTTGTTAGGTACATTATCAACCTCAGACAAGTTTCACTCATGAGGCCTTGATCAACCCAAGGATATAGTACAAGACACTTGGCTAAGTTATGCACTCTGATTAAACCTTGAACCATATGATAGTGAAACCAATTTCTTAATCCTTTCGTTACTATATTTCTAACCAAAATACACACTTTATGTGTTTCAATTAAATTCTAATATAATCATGAATTTAGACTGGGTTCATAAAACAATTCTAACCTTTTATTTATGAACATATTAATGTGATTTTTGGACCACAATTTAACAAGAGGTTCTTAAACAAATTCATTGCATAATTTTTGTCTTAAAATAACACTAATTACAGATAAATACAGGTAATTTCAACTAAATATAAAATTATTTTAATTTTGCTTAAACATCAGGCGCGGGCATAGCTGTGTGATAAGAAGCTTGCTTCCCAACCACATGGTTCCGGGTTCAATCCCACTGCGTGGAATTGGTAGACGGAAACTGAAAGAAGCCCATCATATATATATATCTTTGTACCAGTGGCCCATTAAAAGACACCCGGTACACTCTCTGGAGTGGTTGGTGTTAGGAAGAGCATCCAGACATAGTAACCAAGCCAAAAAATGGACTGGAGTCTAGTGCAGCTCATAGGTGCAGGCATAGCTATATGGTAAGAAGCTTGCTTCCCAACCACATGGTTCCAGGTTCAGTCCCACTGCATGGCACCTTGGGCAAGTGTCTTCACCTATAGCTTTGGGCTGACCAAAGCCTTGTGAGTGGATTTGGTAGACGGAAACTGAAAGAAGCCCGTTGTGTACATATATATATATATATATATGTGCCGGTGACACGTTAAAAGTACCCGTGCCTGTGACATGTTAAGGTCACCCAGTACACTCTCTGGAGTGGTTGGTGTTAGGAAGGGCATTAGGCCGTAGAAACCAAGCCAATACGGAATGGAGTCTGGTGCAGCTCTCCAGCTTGCCAGTCTCCAGTCAAACCATCTAACCCATGCCAGCATGGAAAGTGGACGTTAAATGATGATGATCATACTCATCATCATAGACAATGAGTTATTAGCTAATATTCAATTGGGTATACAACAAAATTTTAATATCAAAGAATTGCGCACATTACTGGATTATCAGTTGAACTTAAATGCATATAAGACAGGTGTAGTAATAAAAGTAAAAATAGAATTAAATACTGGAATTTATCTTTGAAGAAAACTAGAAAATGAAATACACATACCAGTAACTAAATGAAATAAACTCACACACATACATAAATACACAGAAACATATAAATAATTCACAATAAAAAATTGATCAAAATTTGTCACTCACCTTACAGGTAAATAAAAAATAGAAACGAGGTAAATTTGAAAAAAATATAAAATCAAATATCAGACAAATAAATCTCACAATATTTCTATGATGGTAACTTGTAAAGAATCCCACTCTACATAATGCAAGCTTGCAGAATGCACATTGGAAGCTTGTTTCAACAACCTGTCCACTGGGAGCTTTTTTTTTTATGAAGACATTCACAGCACTGCCTTTTGAGACCCTTGATTTTCTCTAATCTATGGAGATCGGCTGAATTCAGAGGGTCATCCCTCTGGCAGGCTTTTATTTTTTCTCCTAACAGTCATTTTTTGGGGAAAAATCCAGCTCTCAACTGTGTTGCTACATCTGCTGGAAACTGCAGATGGTCGCATCACTTTCGAGCCCCTCCTGATTTGGCATATAGTATAAATGCATTAACAATACTCATATTTACTATATACAAAACCAGGTATCACCACCATTTATTACCCGGTCAGTAGACCAGGTAATAGCTCATCATCTGATTCAGCCAATCTGCACCACTCATGTACTTGTTATAATCGAGGTTCACAAATGGAGTGCCATTTTCATCCACGTGGTTGTGCACAGGTAGTTAGAAACTTGATTTGCCTCTTATCTCTGTATGCAGTGGCTAGCAAGTTTCCTTTTTGCTATTGGATTATTTCACCTCTTCGTTTTAATTTTGCTTTCTTACTTGCAACTACTTTAACACATGTATACGTTGCCACAGCTTCTAAGTACACTACATGTTTGACCGAACTGAAAAACTGGTCAAAAAATAATAGACAGTCCTGGTTATAATATGGGAGTGATAAATTTCAGACCACATCGTAACTTAGGCCATGCTTGGCTTACATTATTTTCCATTTTCCCAGTATAGAAATTGAATCCACAGCAGTTCCCAGTATTGGTTTCACAGATCTTCCAAACTCTGATCCCCTATTTTGTGGGTTTTCCAGACATGTACTTTCAGAAATGTACTCTACATTTGTATCCCACCATACCCTCATCAATGGACAGGTATCTCCCTGATTTATAGAATGTTTTTATAAGCCTTTTAAATGCAGTTGATGAGGGGTCTTATTTAAATAAGGGATCAAAGTTTGGTTCTCCACGTACTGGTGCACTACTAGTGTCTCTTATGTGTAGGTATTGTGATAATTTTTAAAATCTTGTCAGTGTCATGATACTGGAAACATATTGGTCTCCAAAAGGTTAGTCGCTGCTCCAATAGTTTGTTATTCTGGGTAGCTTCCTTATTCCCATTATTATATTGATAGCAAAAAATGCTTGGATTTCATCTAAGCATGTGGGAGACCACAAACGGTCTTTTTTATTGCATTGTTTATATTCTGCGTAACAGCTAGCTTCCAGAGTAATGCTTCAAACAAACTAAGACAAAACTTAAAAGATAGTCTAATGGTTTTGTCTCCTGGGAAAGACTGTGACTAGGTCCAGTCTCTTCAGAAAAATCAGTAAGAGAAACAGTTTTCCAACTTTTGTTCCAATTGGGCACAAATTCATTTTCTTTGTCACTGTGAGTTATCATCCGAATCGCTTTCACTTTCATTAACAGAAATATCAAATTCATTTCCACATGCCACGTGGTTTTTGTGTTCATTGAATATTGTTGGATTTTTCCATATCTTCAGTCGCAAATCCTTCAAATTCTGATTCACTACTTGACACCATAAAATTGTTATCCAAAATTTTCGAAACGAAGTAGGAAAAAACCGCAGCCATCACGCCAAATAATGTTGGATACTGTAACTCAATTGTTTACATAGTACATTTGTGAAGACACGTGATTTCACTAACAAGATTTGCACTGAAATTCTCATTTAAATATGACTATATTATTTCATCCGTTTTGGGCCATTTTGGTGTCATTTGACATCGAAATTCTCAGCAGGATTCAGGCGGTTTGGTATCAAAAGGGTTAATCTGACAACTATGCCTTTTACTGAATGATTTAAAATATTGTAAATTTTTCAGTGGGAAGACATTTAGAAACATTTAAAAAAGCATCTTGCAAAATTTATTGAAATTCTGTCAGACAATACCACTTCACTAAGTGAAATGCTGTTGTCTAACAAACTTTCAATAAAATTTAAACCAACAAATGTTCATACACATAATGATAAAATGAATACCTTTCTAAAATGTCTTTTTAAATGTTTAGTCTGGCTATAACGATGTTTTCCTCTAGGCATACCAGGTCTATGGTGAAAGGACCTTAAAACAAATTTATATTGTTAGAATTACAAGCAACAAACAAAATACATTTTCAAATTATTAAACAGTTTTATATTAGTTTCTTCTTAATGAAGAAGCTCTGTCCAAATGTTAGCTAAAAGAAGCTCTGTCCAACAATATTTTCTCTCATTTTTACAGGATACAATGTAAGTAAAAATTTATTTGTGTGCAAATTTTGGCTTTCTTTGCAAAGTATGTGCACATCCATTAATTAAACATCTTTAATTAAAAACATTCAAGTTCATTTTTTGAAGTCCACATGTGAGCACATTTTCTTTTGTGTGCTAGTTGTAAAATGTGTACACAAGTACACAGCTTAGAGGAAACATTGCCACAAGTAAGTACTGTATTATGAGAGTTGTTTTTGGTTAGTCAACAGCTTGCATAGAAATGGGTTGCATAAACCTACTTTTTCTACAAGATAGTTTTCCATGTATGCATGGGTCAGTTGAAATTTGTTGAAGATTTTCTTCCTGTTGCCAAGCCCCACCCGTTTCCAATTAAAGTAATATTTCCTTCAGTCCTTTGAACATAAACAGAACAATTGCTGGACATGATTTCATGGAAGGCTGCAAATGAACAACACCACTTGTATGATGGTGACTCTTTTTACAACTAGCACATGACATCAAGACAAAGAGACATAAACATGCATACATGACAGACTCCTTTCAGTTTATGTATATATATAAATAACTTGATACTTATAAGAGCAAAAGGCTCAAATATATTTCTATAACTATATTAAAAGAACTTCCTCGATGTTAATTTGCAGGTTGCAAAAATGGTAAAATAGCTTCAACTATTAAACAAAATATCATAGGATAAGAATACTTACTTTAATTCCAAGACCTCTCCACGACTAATTTTGTCATCAATTATGGATTTTTTCTTGGCAATATTGGCAGAAGTTGGGAAATTCCTGAAAACACAAAATTTTGAAAACAATTTTAATTTAAATTTTTAAAATTGTGTCAACTTGCTAATTAATTAAACTCTAATTACTATCACTTATCTTAACTAAAAATTTAAAAAATGCTATTAGTTCACAGAATAGTTAAAAGTTTTTCCTTAATAAAGAATGGATCATAGAGTTTTGTGGTCCAATAGTTTTATATAAATGCCTACATAGTAAAAGGTGTAATTTTTGTGAGCATAAGCATAAATTCAGGACTACATTGAAAGAGCTGGAATATTAACAGGGCTAGTAGACTTGACATTAGAAGCATAAACATGAGAAATGAGGCTCAGGCTAGTATGGTAGAGAAAGGTCACACTGGAGACATTAAGAGGGAAGGTCATAATGAAAAGCAAACAATCTCATTTATCTCCTGCACTAAAATGTTATTTATTGCAATGACATGTTTCTGCTTCTTTGTGAACTAACTGACAAAATCCTCAATTTAATTACATTATCAAAACAATCCCTCTTAAAATGCCAACAATCTCGCAGGATATGGAAGCCTTTGTCACATAGGTTCAACAGTGCAATGTCAATGTAGTCAAAGAAATAGTGTCACCCGACATCCAAGTAAAGCATGGCACATCAAGGATGGAAGAATATAAGCTGCAATCAAACATTAAATCAGTTACCTTTATCATGGACCCAGGTGGTGCTATTAAGTTAGACATGGCCTGGGCCAATATTGGCCGAAACATATCAAAGTTATCAAAGTTACATATACTGAGTTGTTGATAAACTACTCAACAACAAAAAAAAAATAAAAAGGGAAACAATCTACTGTTAATTCAAAGAAACTTATAGTAGGCGATTAATGTTCATACACACAAAATATAAGGAGCCTGTTTGAAAAGTAATATCAATTTTAAAAAAGTTGCACTTTTTGCGATCAAGTTCTGGCCTTCATCTGAATTTAATATACAATATAAGCAATTCCTCTCCGGATGTGATGTGTCATTTAGATTATTAACCCAACAGCATTTAAACTGACCATATCCGGCCTTTCACAACACCACCCCTACAATGTCGTTCTAAAAATAAACAATCACATCATTGAAATCTCAAAGCTATAAGATAATAGAGGATTAATTCAAAACAATGCGAATAAGTTTTACATTTGACAGTAGTGCATTTCATTGTTGTAGCAGCATCAAAACTATATATCTTGAATGATTTACTAAATCTGCTAACGCTAAGTTTAAATCTTCAGAGAAGACATATACATCATCATCATCCTTTTAACGTGTTTTTCCATGCAGGCATGGGTTAGACGGTTTTGGCTGGAAACTGGCAAGCTGGGGAGCTGCACCAGACTCCAGTC
>JAOPUL010000001.1:55610417-55623383 GCA_027564515.1 Octopus rubescens | reverse complement strand
TCTACCAAATCCACTCACAAGGCTTTGGTCTGCCCAAGGCTATAGTAGAAGACACTTGCCCAAGGTGCCACGCAGTGAGACTGAACCAGTGAGACGGAACCATGTGTTTGAGAAGCAAGCTTCTTACCACACAGTCACGCCTGCACCTATATATCATATATATATATATATCATCATCATCATTTAGCATCCGTTTTCCATGCTGTCATGGGTTAGACGATTTGACTGGAGATTGGCAAGCCGGAGAGTGGCACCAGACTCCATTCTGTTTTGGCTTGGTTTCTACGGCTGGATGCCCTTCCTAACATCAACCACTCCAGAGAGTGTACCGGGTGCTTCAAACATGTCACCAGCATGGGTGCCTACAACGTGTCCCTGGCACAGGTGTCCTTAATGTGTCACTATCACGGGTGCCTTTAACCTGTCACCGGCATGGGTGCCTTTAACATCTCACTGGAACAGGTGCGTTTAACGTGTCACCTGCATGGGTGCCTGTAACATATCACTGTTACAGGTGTTTTTAACCTGTCATCGGCATGGGTGTTTTGATCTTCCACATAGTTTCCATCTACCAAAGTCATTCACAAGACTTTAGTCAACCTGGAGCTATAGTAGAAGACATTTGCTTTAGGTACCATGCAGTAGAACTGAACCTGAAACCACATGGTTGCAAAGCAAACTTCTTAACCATACAGCCATGACTGCGCCTATTGTGATATTTTTTTATAATTTCTCTTAAGTAATTCTCTTTAATAATTTCTCTTGAGAACACAAATTAGAATTTGCATCTATATAATTCTTCTTTCTTCCCCATGCTGCTGGCCAAATTTGTAAAGGTCATGGTAGTTTGTTTGCTCTTTTCAATCCTCACCTTGCTCCTTGAAACACAGTATTCTTGGTCAAGGGTCCTCAAGCACCAGGTTGGTACCATGTTGCTCAGAAAGAATATATTTTATTTCATTCAATTTTATTGACTATCTCAGTCTGCAGGGTATTTTTGCATTATAGGTATTATATAGTAATATACATTTTATATTATATATATTGAGTAGCCATACAGATCCTTCTGCAGGAACCTGCTCTGCCCTACCTCTCTCATAGTCATCCCCTTGTTCCTAGCATGAAACTGACTTTCCACCTACGCATGGGCTTGTAGTCCTGCAAACTGCATGGCAATCTCAATAGTTTGGGTGGCACAAAAAGAAAGCAACCAGTCCATGTAAAAGCATGTCAAAGCATTGGAACTTGATGCAGTCCTTGGGCACATCAGATCTGGTCAAACCATCCAACCCATGCCAGCATGGAACTTAGATGTTAAATGATGATGATGATATATATATATATATATATTATATAAGTAATAATTAAATTCTGTATTATGCACTTTATTGTGTTTTGCTATGTGTATGATCACCTGGTCTTTGGAAAAATTGTTTTGCATAAAACTGGTCCATGGTATAAAAAGAAGTTGGAGACCACTGGTCTAGGTGACACATGTTTATCTCTTGAAGGTTTATATTCTGCTATGGGAAATATATTGTATTTTAATTCTATTCATTCTGACCAAAGAAATAATTTGAATATAACAGCATTCTGTCTCGGAATGCTGTTTATTTATCTGTCCTTTTTTCATAAATTCATGAACCATGAGGTAAGCATTAGCCTGTAAATGCTCTTTGTGACTGAGAAAACATACACAGTTGCATAAATATAAACAACAACATACACATATATGTATGTACAATGTTTCTAATGAACCAGCAGTCAACTATTGGATGTTTTGTAAAATATTTTGCTCATTCAATATTCCTTTCAACTTTTCTCAGCTGGCTCAAACTTTAAGTCATGTACTGGTACTTGAAACAAGATTATTTATGATGATGATGATGAGGAGGATGATGATGATGATGATGGTGGTGGTGTTAGTGGTGGAGGTGGCAGTGTTGGTGGTGGCCATGTCGGCAGTGGCAGCAACGGCAATGACAATGTTGACGATGGCCACGACCACGACAATGACGATGATGATGGTGGTCGTGGAGGTGGTGATGGTGATGATGATTGTCATAGAGGTGCTGATGGTGATGATGAGATGATGATGATAAAGGAGAGAAAAAGAAACAAACACTCCACTTTCTCAAATGATGCTTAAATTAGGAAATGTAGTGTTTGTTTAATGTACTTATGATTATTTAATTATTTTAATTTACAAAGACTTGAGACAATATTCAGGGAGATTGTTGATCGAATACAAAAACACTATAGACTCAAGTATGTGATAGAGATTTGATGATTCTCAGGTGGGCCATGTCACTCCACTTAAGCTTTGTATCTGCAATTTTCACCACTAATTAATAGTCTGGATGGTTAGGCTCATTGACTTGCACAAAGATGAAGCCTCCTGTAGTGACCCAGTGATCTATAAAGAGAAAACTGGCATTTACACTTTACTCAAAGATTGAATCTTTGGAATAAGGAATAACAGCTAATTACTTACATTCTGAATGTGTGGGAGGTATAAGCATCTGCAAAGCAAAGCCTCTCTTTCTTGGTAGAATTTATGCTTGCTAAGGGAGAAACCAGTTAACCTTTCAGTCTACAAACATAAATGCTTTTTCTAATTTAAATAACTAGTTATACAAGTATGAAATTGAATCTTTGAGTAATAATATTGGAGGAATAATATGTCAAGAGTCTATACCAGTGGTTTTACAACCTCTATACAATTTCTGCAAGTACAATATAATTTAAGATCATGTTAAACATGAGAGCCACTATTTTAATGTGTTCTTATTTTTAAGAAGAGGATCAAATTACTTAACGGTTATTTTTTTTTTTCGGTGTGTGTGTGTGGGGGGTCCTTCTCAAAAATTTCACAGTGTCTTTTATCTTTTACTTTTTTCAGTCATTAGACTGTGGCCATGCTAGGGCACCATCTTGAAAAAATTTTAGTCGAATGAATCGACCCCAGTACTTGTTTTTTTTTTTTAAAACCTGGTACTTATTCTATCGGTCTCTTTTGCTGAATCACTAAGTTACAGGGACATAAACAAACCAACACCAGTTGTCAAGTAGTAGAGGTGGGGACAGGTTTCTTTCAGTTTCTGTCTACCAAATCCAGTAACAAGGCTTTGGTCGGCCCAAGGCTATAATAGAAGACACTTGACCTAGGTGCCATGCAGTGGGACTGAACCTGGAACCATGTGGTTGAGAAGCAAGTTTCTTACCACACAACCATGCCTGTGCCTATGTAAGTAACAAATACAATAAAGAAAAATAATAAACATAATATGCAGGGGTACACATTATTGTATACTTATAACAATCTCTTACATCTACTGGTGCCACTTAATGTTTCTGCTCTTGATGTTGTATCAACTAACTTATATTACTATTGGTTTTTTTATAGTAATACTAAATAATAATTAATTTACATTAATATCTTACACACTATATTTCTACTACAATTTGAATATCTTCTTATATTGTTTGGATTACTTAATTACTCTGTTTTCAACAAAATTCTTGGAATTTATATGTAATAAATATAACAATATGCACACTACCTACCCAGGTGGTAACATTATGCTAATGTTGTTATAATGTTGCATGCTTTTTCCATGTTTGCACTTGGTCAAGACTATTTAAGGTAACTATCAGTTTGATGTATGGGACAGTTTTTATGGCAAACCACAATATATTTTTATAATAGATTTCCAAGATTTGAACTATTGTGGACTTGTATGATCATTATAAATACCCTTATAAAATATATACATATCATTGTATAAATACCATTACACAACATTATTATAACTGCAAATACTAATATTGGTTTCAAATTTTGGCACATGGCCAGCAATTTCGGGGGGTGGGAGTTGATTACATCGATCCTGGTGCTCAATTGTTACTTTTTTTATTGACCCCGAAAGGATGAAAGGCAAAGTCGACCTCTGTGGAAGTTGAAATCAGAATGTGAAGACAGACGAAATGCTGCTAAGCATGTTGCCCGGCATGCTAATGATTTTGCCAGATCACTGCTTTACAGTAAATACTAATATTAAAAGAGCCACAAACACTGGTGGTCTTCACAGTAACTACAAAGGTGTTTAGAAATTGCAGTAATATGTTGAAAGACTATGTCATTTCTATTATATAGTATACCAATTCAGACACTGATAGCTCTGCAACCATACTTACAAAGACAAAGAGTTTATCTTAAGTCAGCAAGTTATTAGAATATGAGGAAAATAGTGATGTTCTGCATCAGCAAAGAATAAACACAAAAAGTCAGCAAGAGGGATAAATCATTTTTTCATAAGAAACAAGTCTAAAAACTTCCTTTTTTAAAGTGATATGAGTAAAAGCCTTCCAATTCATGTTCATTTATGTTCTAAACAGCAGCTTAATAATGGTTTCAAATTTTGGCACAAGGCCAACAATTTCAGGGGAGGAGTAAGTCGACTACATCAACCCCAGTACTCAACTGGTACTTATTTTATCAACCCCAAAAGGATGAAAGGCAAAGTCGATCTCAGCGTAAATTGAACTCAGACTGTAAAGATGAATAAAATGCTACTAAGCATTTTACCCAGCATGCTAATGATTCTGCCAGCTCACCACCTTCCAGCAGCTTAATAATGACAGTTATTTTACTAAATTCTTCATTATTTTCAAAATTCACTGAAACAAAGACAATGTATTTCAGCAGAAATATGGTAGCAAAAGGATTAATTACTTCAGTTTCTCTACTTGAAAAATGTTTACCATTCTCCATTTAATAACTGAGTGCAATCCATTCTTACCTTTTGCTTCATATCATGCATACCCCACCCCATGCTATAGTATACATAGGATAGTTTTGAAGGTCCAGTACAATAAAAATCCACCTATCTGTAACTGTCCCTTCTGAATATATCATATCTCTTAGATATTTGAACTCAAAAAAATAATTCAGTTTTTCATTTTTTGGCCAATTAACATCCTTTATATTTTATGATGTTGTAGGAAATTGATGCTGGTGACAAAAATGGCTGGACTGCTATGCACCATGCATCTTTCCATGGCCATCTTGGTTGTGTACAGACACTGTATAAATGGCATGCAAGAATTGATGTCACAGATAAACAGGGAAACACACCAGGTGAGTCTACTGCACAATATTGGCTTCTAACATAAATATAGATTTTTCAGAATATAGCACACACACACGTGTATGCACACGTACATATATGCACACACACATTATGTACACACATACATACACACACACACAGATATGCACACGTGGACGCACACATACACACACACACATACACACACTCACACACACATATATAACAACAACAACAACTGTTAAACACTTATGCCTTTAGGAAAGGCATAAATGTTACATTACAGCAAAGAAGAGAAAGAGAGAGATGAGGAAGATGTGATAAGGGAAGAGATAGAATGCTGTAATGTTTCCTAAAGGCATAAATGTTTAACAGTTGTTGTTGTTGTTATTATTTAACTGCAGATCAACTCTGATCCAGTAATCCTATGATCAAAGGAATTCCACTTTTTACAATTCTCTTTTCTTCAAACATAAAATACCTGGAACTACATAATCTTAGATATCCATTTTTTAGGGTTTGACAGAAAGGAGATTTTGGTTGCTATTTCTAGCAGGTGAAAAGAGTGTATGGAGGCTTTTTTCTTGGCTTGTGAAACTTCCTTCTATCTATGTTGTGCAATGATATGACAGTAAATTCTTAGAGGACTGAATTAGAAAACTTGCTTTTGAGCCCAATTTTTTATCTGATTCACTTACATGACTAATACACATATAAAAGACATGAATAAATAAGACAACTTTCCAAGTTTCCTCTCTTATATGCATAAAGATTTCATGTATGTGCAAGTAATCCTTATAGTTGTATGAATAGGAAAGTGGACATAGCACTATTTGCAGCAAGACAAACTAGTTGTGACATGTTGCACTCACATATCTTTTTGTGTAAACTTTATTCTGCAGTCTACTGGGCAAGTGCTGATCTACATTGAGAAAAATGGATGCTAAACCTGTTCCTGGATAGGATGCCAGTCTTTTCCTATGAGAGAAATTGAACCCAACACTGAAAACAAATGAATCACCCATCAGTTTTAAAATGGGTTTGTTGTTGCTACTTACAATAGAGAACTATATCATCTTTCAGAACCAATTTACAATAAAGTCTAATTGGATCATTTAAGAAATAAGTGTCTTGGCCATGATTATAAAGCAATACTATTTACAAAATATGAACCTTTTTATCTTTTGGATCACTAACTGGTGGCTCAACAAAAACTTGGCTATCTTTGCTTTTAGCTTTAATCAGATAATAAGAAAATTAACTTCAAATTGGAGCAAATTAACTCCAATCATTACTTCTACAACAATAACAACAACAATAGCTGTTATAATTATCCATATCAATAACAATCACACTATTAACAACCATAACAACAATTGCAGCATTAACTAAACAGAGGTTGTTAATCACTCAACCATCATGTCTCACAGTGAGATCAACCCCAAAACCATGTCGTTGTGAGGTGTACTTCACAACCATGCAACCATGCCTGCACTTGTTAATTATACTATTTTGGTTCATTAATTTTTAATTCCTGCATCAGGAGTTCCAGCTGGCCAAGTCTATAGGGTAAAAGACTACAAGAATACAGCTCAATGTTTCATATCGTTTCACAACTACTGCAGTCTATCTGTGGTTAAGAACTTAGTCACTATTGGTTCAGCCAACAGCTAAACGTTGTATCATGTGCAAGTACAATTCACTAGTGGCATGCTATTGTATAATTATAAGTTTGTTAGCTTCTTGTGCAGAGATGAAGACCAATAGAACAAGAATAGACAACTGAGAGCCAGTACAGTGTATTCTCCCTGAGAGATCTAAAGACCAGCAAGATGATCATATGTTGAATAGCTCTGTGGCACCTACAATGGTATAGGCTTTTATAAAACTATAGGAAATACAATATTTGTGATATCTTTTCTTTTATTTTGTTTCAGCACACCTATCTGCTATGGAAGGAAACTTACTTTGCCTTAAGTTTCTTGTCTCTTGCAAGAGTGACCCTAATGATGTATTAAAGGCTTGCAATGATCTTGGAGAAGTCCCTAAAGATTTGGCCAGCCGATTCTACAAGGAAAATGTTGTTAGCTATATTGAAGCTATTGAATGGAAAAAAGAACATCCAGAAAAATCTGAAAGCAAGTAGATAAATATTTTTGGATTACAAAAAAATCTTTTACTGGATAATGAAAATGTGATGATATAAAGTTCATAGTTATAGGCCAGGAGTGAAAGCACTTTTGTGAATTCAGCTTGCCTGCAGTTTACCTCTTGCTCTATAATTCATTAGAAGTTCACTGTATTTAATCTCTATCAAATCCAATAAAATATTTGTAAAATTAGGCCACTAGAAGATGACTAGAGAATGGTCCCTCACTATTGAGAAATTTGAGGATAGTAATGTTGACATTCATAAAACCTTCAATTATATCTGGCATGAGAACCTTCTAGATAAATTCTATGTTTATTGCCATCTTTCATTTCTTGGACTGAAGCTTCCTGTTAGACCACACTACTACAGTGTATACAAGTACAATCATTAATTACATCTAATAATACATAATTATGTGTAAGGCTTCCATTAGTCAGGTTTTAATATGTAAATATACCTGCGTGAACAGGCCTGAGAAAAGTTTATTTTGTGAAAAACTTGCAATTTACCATACACACAAAACTTTCCTCTCCACATCGCTGATGTTATCCAAAGGAAAGATAAGGCAAGAGCCAATATAGCTCAGCTCTAGTGTCATTGTAGGTATTGATTTCAAAATGCAAAGAGTGGAAACAAATACTGCAAAACATCCTGTCTGGTTTTCTGACAGTTCTGTAATCTCACTGCTCTAGATTAGTATTTTGTTTTCATCAACCCCAAAAAGATGAGAGGTAAAGTTGACTTAGATGGAATTTGAACTCAGAGTATAGATAAACAGAATAAATACCATGGAAACCTTTTCTCCAATGTTCTAATAACTTTTCCAATTCATCACCATTGCAGTGTATGCTATTGTATGCAACCATTAACAAACTATCAGGGTGTTCGGAAAGTAATTGTGTTTTACCAGAAAAGATATAAAAACGAATGTAAACTACGTTTATCTGAATAGTTTTAATCAAGAATGTAATCACCATTATTTTTAATGACTGCAGCCCAACAGGAAAGTGACTATTTTATACCATGTTCAAAGAAACTTATTTCTTTTCCTGAAAAAAGTCTGAAAGACTGTTTTCAACTTCCTCTCCGTTTCTGAATGTTTTGCCTCTTATAAAATGTTCTAGTGATCGGAACAGATGGAAATCCATAGGTGCTAAGTCAGGTGAGTATGGAAGATGTGGGAGAACTTCCCATCCTAACGATCTTATTTTTTCTTGGGTTTGTTTTAAAGAGTGTGGTTGTGCATTGTTATGCTGGAGAATAATACCATTTCTGTTTATCAAAGTTGGTCACTTTCGACGTAATTTTTCATTTACATGATCAAGTTTTTGGCAATAGACATTTGCATCCTTTCATGTTCCACCACACACAGCAAGGATTTTTTTGTATGAAGTTCTGGTTTTGGTGTTGGCACTGGCCTCTCATTACATGATAACCATTGTCCTTTTCGTTTTCTGTTGTGATACAAAACCCGTTTTTCATCACCTGTAATGATACTCTGCAGAAATGGCAGGTTGTTATTCCTGGTTAGAAGATTGTTGCAGATGGTGGAACGTTGTTTGGTTCTCAAGCATAAGCTCATGTGGAACCCAAATTCTCTCTTTGCATATTTTCCCAATTTGCTTGAGATGTTTGTTGATAGTTGAACATTTTTGCACCAAATCTCTTGTGCTTTGAGATGCATCTGACAAAATAGTCTCATTCAAACCCTTTTAAACCACAGTTGACATGTACGAGCCTTCACTGCATCTGGATACAAATGTTTTTCATTGCTTCTCTAGCGGTACTTTTCTGTTAAAACTCATACAGTAAGCAATGGCGAATATGTTGTTTCATAAAGTTCTTATCCTCTCTGGGGTTAGTTACTGAAATAACTATGAATGACACACTGCTGGATAGAAGAGAAGATATACTAGACACTTCCTGCCCATTCGACCTTGGCTCTGACGTGATTGGTTGATTCATATTTTCTAGTGGTGAAAAAACACAATTACTTTCCTAACACCCTTATACTTTATCATATGTCTTCTGGCTCTTTACATTCCGAGATCAAACTGCACTGAGATCAACTTTGCCTTCCATTCTTTTGGAAGTACCAGTCTGTGGTATTAACTAACTCCTCCCCTCAAAATTGCTGGCTTTGTAGCTTAACCAGAAGCCATTATATATGAACATAATCTTTTATCTTTTACTTGTTTCAGTCATTAGATTGCGGCCATGCTGGAGCACTGCCTTGAAGAATTTTTTAGTCAAATGAATCAACCCCAGGACTTATTTTTTAAAAACCTGGTACTTATTTTATTGGTCTTTTTTTTTTTTTTGCTGAACCGCTAAGTTACAGGGATGTAGACACACCAACACCAGTTGTGAAACAGTGGTGGGCGACAGATACACACGTACGTACATATACATATATATATATATATATAAACACATACACAACAGGCTTCTTTCAGTTTCCATCTACCAAATCTCACAAGGCTTTGGTCGGCCTGAAGCTATAGTAGAAGACACTTGCCCAAAGTGCCATGCAGTGGAACTGAACCCAGAACCATGTGTTTGAAAAATAAGCGTCTTACCACACAGCCATGCCTGTGCCTATTATATAATAATAATAATGATTATAGGAGGAGGAAAAGAGGAAGTACTGCAAGAGAATTTAAGGCGAGATTGCATAATCACATTTCATCATTTAAACACAGACATAAGACTACTTGCACCTCGTTAGCTTCTAAAATTTGGGAATTGAAAGACAAGATTAAATTTGAGATCACCTGGGAAATTATTAGAAGGGCTCCACCTTATGCTAATAATAACTATGGTTGTAGACTATGCTGCACTGAACTCTATGAAATATTAAAAAATCAGGGCAGCCTACTTAATAAAAAAAGCTAAATTATGTATTTCTTTGCATCAATTTTGACAGGTATTTATATATTTTAAACTGTTTATGTAATACTATAAACCCTAGCTAAGTTACCTTTTGATAATGTATCTTAATATTATATGATTGGAGTGCACGTGGTTGTATATAAGTATATGTTGACTACCATGGTTGTTCATACATATGTAGGTAGAACGAATGGGAAAGTGGTTACAAATCTGTTGCTATGTATGGCTGTGTTTTTTTAATGTATCTCAACAAACAGGCAAATGGTTACGAATCTGTGAGTGCTTATGTGTGTATATATGTATGCTTGCGTGGAAAACAGACGTTCAAGGATGATGATGATGATACATGTATTTTAAAATATGTATAGTCTGCATACTTGGATATATATACATATGGATTTGCAGTGTATAACTTCATGTATGGATATACCTTTATATATAGTAGTGTATATGTGCGTGTGTTTGTGTGTGAAAGTATTTGCAAATCTATTTTATTGTTTTACTGCCAGTTTATTGCTTACAAAGGGTCAGTGTGATTTATTGCTGAGGCGTCTATTATCAGAATTTGATGTCCCATCCCTTTCCCTAACCTTTCTCCCCCTTCTCCATTCTCCTCTATACCCATTTCACTCAGTCTAGACTTTCCCCTACTTCCACCCCCTCGATTCTGATTTAGGTAAGAAATTTGGTTCCTCACTTTGCTGGTTGTTTTTTGCGACTAGTGAAGTTATTTTTAAATGATGTCTGATTTTGTGAGAAATTGTAACAATTATTTTCTTTTTATTCACCTGATGAAAACATTTTTTTTTTGCATGATGTAACTCTTATGTTCATCAATAAAAGACTTGTCTGTAACAGCTGTAGTAAACCAAAGCCCGTCTGTGTGTTATTATTGTCGATGAAAGAATACCTGCAATAAGTGTCCCCCCGTGTGATTTTGACAACATAGCTTATACCCTTCCAGAATTTGTAGTTGTGTATATAGTAAATGCGGATAGGCTTCCCCAGCTAAGTTAAATACGTAATTGTCCTTATACACTGCATGTACACCTGTACGTAGTCCCCGACTATACCTGGTGACATACCATTTAAATACCTGATTCAACTGGATCCTTAAAAATATATATATATATATATATATATAACCGTCCAACCCATGCCTGCATGGAAAAACGGACGTTAAAGGATGATGATGATGATGATATATGTGTGTGTGTATGTATTCATGTATGTGTATGCATGTTTGTATTTTCATTGTAGTTGTCTTGTAGAGAAAATTATGGTCATAATACCTCCATCTGATCTAAAAACCATACATGCACTACACACATAGTATATACATGCATATATACACACATGCATATGTCCATACATATATACACACATACACATGTTCATACATATATACATATGTTCATACATATATACACACATACATAAGTTCATACATATATACAGACATACATATGTTCATACATACACATACATATGTTCATTCATATATACACACATACATATGTTCATACATATATACACACATACATATGTTCATACATACACATAATACATACCTGCCCATGTATCTATATGTTTGTGTGTGTATGGTTTTAGATTAAATGAGTGGTATTATATAAGCTTGATATTCTCTTCAAGACAATTCCACTGAAAATGTAGCAACAGAGTTGGTGCCTCTGTCTTCAGCGTTTGTTGATTTAACAAAGATCTTTGATGTTGTTAACATAGAGGTATTATAGTAATTTCTTGGGAAACTGGGTTGTCCACCAATTTTTGTCATCAACATTTGATGTCAGTGACACGTTAAAAACACCTGTGCCGGTGACACGTTAAAAATACCCGTGCCGGTGACACATTAAAAATACCTGTGCCAGTGACACGTTAAAAACACCAGTTCCGGTGACACGTTAAAAAGTACCCGTGCCGGTGACATGTTAAAATCACTCATGCCAGTGACATGTTAAAAACACCCGTGCCGGTGACACGTTAAAGGTATCTGGTACACTCTCTGGAGTGGTTGGTGTTTGGAAGGGTATCTGGCCATAGAAACCAAACCAAACTGGATGGACTCTGGTGAAGCTCTCCGGCGTGCCAGCCTCCAGTCAAATCGTCTAACCCATGCCAGCATGGAAAACGGGTGCTTAATTATAATGATGATGATGATGATCAACATATGTAGGGATAAAAAAACCCAAAAAACTCTTCATACCCCATTTGATATATGCACCAAAGCATACAGGTAAATACTCACCCAAACATACAGGTACACATACATCATTTAATGTCCATGTTTCCTGCTGGCATGGGTTGGATGATTTGGCAGCATCATGTACCAGTGTCTGCTTTGGCTTGGTTTCTACAGCTGGATGGTCTTCCTAATGCCAACCATTTTACTTGTGGACTGAGTGTTTATTTGATGCCACCAACATTATTGAAGTTGCCATGCAGCTTGCAAGTTTACAAAACCCAAGGAAGAGGAAGTGCCCTTATGCTAAATGGGGGAGGAGGGTAAGGTGAGAGAAAGGGTACTGTAGGTTCCTGTTGTAGAGGAGCTACATAGTGACTCACATCTATGGGAGAGAGTGAGGAATCAGTAGCATCTCCAGAGAGATAAACAATGGTGATGAGGTGTTCAGGTGGCTCCTCAAGGTATGAAGTAAATAGGAGTGGAGACACAATCTAAGGGGGTAAGGTAAGTGGGAGAGGGTTTTGTAATATCGTTTCTGATTTAGGCACAAGGCCAGCCATTTCGGAGGAGGGGTTTAGTCGATTACATCGACCCCAGTTTCTTAAACT
>JAOPUL010000001.1:55591958-55605231 GCA_027564515.1 Octopus rubescens | reverse complement strand
ATAGTGCCACTTGGTGGTGGGGGTGGTGGTGGTGGTGGTGGTGGTGGGGGTAACATGTTCTTTCATTTATCATTTTGTCATCATTTAAGGCAGCAAGCTGGCAAAATTGTTAGCACACCAGACAAAAGGCTTAGTGGCATTTCGTCTGTCTTTATGTTCTGAGTTCAAATTCTGCTGAGGTCGACTTTGCCTTTCATCTTTTCAGGGTTGATAAAATAAGTACCGATCATGTACTAGGGTTGATGTAATCGACTATCCCCCCCCCCATCTAAAATTTAAGGCCTTGCACCTATAATAGAAAATGTTATTTTGTCACCATTTATTTGTCACTAACTATTTTATTATATGGCTTGGCTAAAGTAGAGAGGAAACACCTATGACCTTTGCAGAGCTCTCAAGAAGTGCTGGGGGAAAAGTGTTATTGCAGTTGAAATATCATCAAACTGGATACTTTGCAGGACAGTAGACTCAGCTCAGATCAGCCAAGAGTCTAGTAGTGGTAGTATCAAACTGGTCAACAGAATAGCACTACAACTTATTGGCAAGATGGTGGTTAGAGCTGGACAAACATGTTGGAGGAAATACGTTTTTTAACATTTAGTTACATTATTTTTCATCCTGAGTTCAAATTTCACCAGGGTTGACTTCACTTTTAAGTGGCATACAAATACTGATGACCCTATCACAAACTTTATGCCCTTGTAAGAAATCAATATTACTTGAAATCATCATAATCTAATGTCCGTTTTCCATGCTGGCATGAGTTAAACAGTTTGACAGGATCCAGCAAGCCACAAGGCTATGCCAAGCTCGAGTGTTAGCCTTGGCATAGTTGTTACAGCTGGTTGCCCTTCCTAATGCCAACCACTTTACAGTGTGTACTGGGTGAATTTTTTTTTTTTTTTTTTTTTTTTTGTGTGGCACTGGCACTTGCAAGACTAAAAAGAGAACAGGGAAAAAAGGAAAAAGCTCTTGCAACTAAGTGAGGGTGAGTTTTTGAGGAGGAAAATGACTTTAAACTACATGTCAAAGGTTGAAGTATGATAAAGGGATAAGCATAGGTGTCTTGCTACAGAGGGGACACATGGTTACCACTCATTATATAAGTGTGGGTGAGAGTAGTTGGGAGGAGATAAAAGAAGGTAGTGATGGAGTGCCAGAGCAAACTCTCAAGGTACAGGAAGGTGAGCATAAGAGAGAATATAGACAGTGGGTCAGGAGAGGGGAGGGAAGAGTGGGTACTTTCCCACATGTTTGTGATGGAGGAAGTAACAGATGGTCAGTGAAGGGGATAGTGGAGGTTCAGTTGATGGGAAATATCAGTATAGAGAAGGGGTATAGATCAGAATTGTCGGGAGATGATGTGCAAGGTGAAGATGTAGGGGTACAAAAGGGTAGCTATAGGGAGTGGGGTGTGTTGGCATATATGAGAGGATGTGAAGAATGAAAGCAGATATGTCAGATGTTAAATGGAATATAATGGAATATGGCAAACTTGAAATCAGGATAATTTTTAGAGATTATTGAAAAATATGTTACAGTGAGTCTTGCAAATATTTTGTAGTTCTGGCAAGCAAAATAGTGAATGTGTTACTCCAAAGAATGGCAATGAAGATGCACTGAAAAAGCCATTCCACTTTAGAAGGGTCATTATTATTGTTGGCAATCTCTATCTCATTCAAACTAAGTAGGGAGATGATTCAGTTCTTGTGACAGCAGATGTTTCCACTGTTACAGTTTTGAAAAGAAATCTGTCAGATAGCAATCATACTTCATGAACTTGTGATCCTCCAGCAATCAAGGAGCCTCTAAGTAGCTGCTTAGCCTGCAAGATAAAGCAGCTAAATCTCCCCTCAACTATCTTTAAACAATACAAAGGACATATTGGATAATACAGTCTTAAATACACTGTAAATAAGATGGGACAGTCATCGTTAGAATGCCTTTGTTTATAGGTCTGCTCCAGCAGATCTGGTGTGGAGAGTTGGCCAAACAATAATTTGAAGATGTAAACATTTTTAATAACATTAAATATATTAACCCACAATAGTTTTAATAGTTTCTTAAACAAATTCTATCTTGCTTGATCTTTAATTGATAATTCATATAATACTATTTTATAATGTTTTATGATAGTCTTCATAAAGTCTTTAGGATTCTACTGAAGTGTATTGATTAAATGTATTGGTTTAATTTTAAAGGACGATCAAAGAATTGGAAACTCAGCTTGAGTATGAGCGACTACGTCGAGAGAAACTGGAGGCTCAGGTTGATGAATGTCAACAACAACTTGCTCTAATTGGAGCCAACTTCTCATCTGAAGATACAGATGTATGTAGCTCTCTTCTTTTTAATTTTTAACAATCATTTACAACCATCATTAAAATATCCATGCTTAATTTCTATCAATGACTAATGACTGAACACACATGGTAGGAGTTCTATCACCATAGAATGGTTGTGTCTCTTTAAGAAAACTGTAACCAAAGCAGGAGATCATGACAATGAATATAGCATGAACCTTCAATAACACTGGCTAGAAACACTGAGTGAATGTTTCCTTCATTTGGCTAATCCTGTGTCATAGAATCTACTTATGCAGAGCTTTTGGGTCTAATCACCAATATCAACTATAGCTATTTCAACATATTCTAAACAAATGATAACATTTCAATTGGTTGGTGTTGTAAGTATCAAGAGTGTTTTATTTAGCTTAGAGATCTCATTCCATGGTAGCATGTTATTTCAATTTTCCTTCAATGGCACTGTAATACAAAGATAATGTTATGCATATCTTGATGCTTGTCATCAAGAGAAGAGCATTATATTTTTAAAGATTTGCAGAAAAATGACTCAAAAACGACTTATTGGATGTGCAATGTTAATTTGTAGAGTGCAAGGAAGCTCAGAGAATGGTTAGATGATAAAGTCATCAGCCACAGTTTGCAGGAGAGTTGGCTATATTGATGTGTAAGTGTTATATGAATGAACAATGACCGCTGGGTAAAAAATAGAAGTGGTACCCACTGCCTGTAAAATGTACCTGTGATAGAGAAGGATAGAGGAATATATTAGGAGAAATGGCAAGGCCAAATTTCAGGATATTGGATCTCACAGATGAAATGATGAAAGATGAAAACAAGTTAAGAAAACTACATTGATGTTAGGGTTATCATCAGGGTCTATAAGATTGGGATTCAGCTGGTACATTGTTCCAAGGCCCAAAGAGTTAAGTAGGGATATATGACCTCACCTGCACCAAAAGAAGTTCCTTGAATTTTGAGAGGAATTCCTCCTATCCCAGGGCTTGAAAGCAAATTTGTTGAATTTGCCAAATTTCTCTTGGCGTTCCCTGCAGTTAAGAAAATATAATTAATTAATAAGATGATTGCAGCTGTGTCTGAATTTCTTGACCTTATCTTTGCTCCATCTTTCCTCAACCAGCCATCAGTTTAGTATGCTTTTATACTCAGTATTCAAGAAAACAAAATGAACAATGAAACATAATCTACTTCAATATTCTTAAAGTAGAAATAATTACTTTCTTTGGGTTGAATTGTTCTACAAATTCAGTTATTTGCATGAATTATTGGAATAAGTGCTGTTACAGAAGTAGTTGAAGAACAGGTGTCAATCAACAAAGATTAGAAATGAAACTTAATTTCATGTTTTACCCTACTTCAATTATGTATTAAAAAAAAATTAATAGATTTCATATTTTATAATCTTCAGATTTCTGTTAGTTTATTTTGTAATCATTTGTAGTAGGCTTGTTTTTCCATACTTATTTTCTTTGTGTTTTTTAATTTTTCCAGGCAAGTTCTGATATCTCAACAAAGCCATCAAATCAAGTGCCTGCAAAATATGCTAACTCGCCAAAGGTCAACTATAAACATAAAACAGAAGGTATATTCATTAAGCGAAGTGTCAACAATGGCAAAAAGTCAGCTGTTAAATGACCTGCTTAATACACACTGTTACATAATGTTACTTATCCAGTACTTAATATACTATTATATCTCTGTATTTTATACCAAAACTGTGGGTTTCAAAATGACAAAATATCAAGCCTACTAAAATATTAGTGAATAATATTTTGGCTCCCTTCTTTATTTATTAGAAGGCAAAATAGAGTCATTATCCACATTTTTTTGCCATGATGTTTCTCTTTTATTTGTTTCAGTCATTAGACTGTGGCCATGCTGGAGCACCACCTTGAGGTGTTGGACAAGTTTAAAGTTTTAAACCATCTTAATTTTGTCTGTCTCCTTTTAAATCCTTACAGTCTCTCTCCACCCCTATTAGGGGAAACACTGTACTAAAGACTGTTATAAAGTAACGATTTCTTACATTGCAATGAGATCTCAGATTTAAGAAAATCTTAGGAGGAGGTGAAGTGAAATTGTGATGTTCCTGCATTTTCCAAAGGCATTAAGTTATTTTCATGAGTGAAACAGAAATGTTGCAGTAAGTTATTGAAATAGTTTTCAAGTGAGGTTACAGCTCTTGTTAGAAGATTAATATACTAATCAACAAGAGGTTAGTGATATACTTAATACTGTTTGCTATTCATATGTAAGAAATAAATATCAAGAAAAGAATTTTACTTCATTTATTAGTGAAAATGAACTTATCAAATTTAATGATAAATTCTGAGGGGTAGTAAATTATTTTACAAAAATTAACATTATTCATAAGATCCAAATAAAATGGTGATTATATTCCTACACGAAACAGTCCTTTTTATTAAACTATTAACTTGTGATATATGTAATTGAATAAAAAAAAAGTTACCTCAAAACACATTTTAAACTTTTTTTAAAGAATTTATTACTCTCTAAATATTAATGCTAAAACAATTAAAAACTACAAAACTATATGTTTTTACATATATGAATCTGAAAACAATTTTGGTATTTGCTAGCAAGTGTCATAGAGGGGAAAAACAAATTCTTGTATAACCTCTGGTTAAAAATTTGTCATCTCACTTAAAATGTTTATTTGACTAAGAGGTTTGGAATATGATCTTGTTTTATATCATAGCTAAAATGTCAATGATTTCTTGCATTAAGTACAATCAACACCTCAGTTTAATATGAAAGAGAAATGCTGGTTGCTGATGCATATGCTTTTTTCAAGAATATTAGTGAAAAAGTTCTGAATTTTTCTTCTGGCTGTAAAGTCATTATTTTCTAAATGCACAAAGATAAGGGCCTACAGTTATATTAATCCTTTCATGAACTCGAAAGATCAATACAGCCAGTACTTAGATCCATGAAATATATTGAGACTGCTTAAGATGTCAATCACAAAATAGAAGTAAGCTTTACTTCTTTTATACTGCTATCGCTCTTGTAAATATTTATGTTTTGATATTTTAAGGAACGATATTTAGTTTTGGTTTCCTAACGTGAGATAAATCTATCTCCTCTTGGACAGAATGCTGGTCTTTCTTAAATAACATTCCTAGTGGCACTGGTGTTTATTTTTAAAAACGAGGTAAATTTAAGCTTATTGAATTAAGTGTACAATATTGAAACTGATGGACCTATGCTGCATTTATTACCATATTCACTTCTTTAGTGCTCTTGAGAAAGCATGAACACCATATTTTCTTATTTTGCCTATCCTGTAAGTATGAAACCTTTTGGCTACATAAGTGTTTGATCTATCTTAAAATAACATTAAACGAATATGAAACAAAAAGGAAAAAAACAACAAAGCAGTATATGCTGATATAATCAAATTTTATTCTCTAATGTATTAAAACAAATTTGTCAATGTTTAATCATAATGTAGTTATATAGGCTGTTTGCTTCTTCTGCAAATTAAATGTGCAAACACTTTAACACTTCCTTTTTTTCAATTTCCATTTGAGAAGTAACCGGCAGGCTGAAAGACAAAAATAGGGGGTTTAGTTTAAATAAGTAGAATTGCTATTGTTGAAAAGGAAAAGTAACAAATTAGTGGAAGAACATCACTGAAGAAATTTAAATTTTTGGCTTCTGTGCAAACAAGTGATAAAGTCACAGCAAAGAAAGAAATATATTCTCAATATTTCAGCTTCAATTAAGGGTGGTGAGCTGGATGAAATGCTGGATGAAATGCTGGATGAAATGCCGCTAAGCATTAGCGCTGAGGTCAACTTTACCCTTCATCCTTTTGGGGGTCAATAAAATAAGTACCAGTTGAGCACTGGGGTTAATGTAATCAACTTGCCCCTACTCCTGAACTTACTGGCCTTGTGCTAAAATTTGAAACCAGTATTTCAGCTTCAATTTAGACAGCAAGCTGGCAGAATTGTTACCACACTGGACAAAATGCTTAGTGGTATTTCTTCCGACTTTATGTTCTGAGTTCAAATGCCACCAGAGTCAACTTTGCATTTCATCCTTTCAGGATCAATAAAATGAATACCAGTTGAGTACTGGGGTTGATATAATTGACATACCCCCTCCCACGAAATTGCTGGCCTTGTGCCAAAATTCAAAACCAATATTTCATCTTCAATTAAAGAATAGATTGTCAGAAATAGTAGAGTGTTAGTCTAAAGACCTCCTTCAACTTCTGAGTTCAAATTCTACTGGTGTCTGCTTTGCCTTTCATTCCTCAAATGGTATGTGCTGTGGTTGATTCAATTTTCTTTATTCTCCCTTACAAATTTGCAGCCTTCTACATGTGTGAGAAATTTAATTTAATTACTATTTCAGCTTTAATAAACCCCAATCATGATTATTTTTAAAAATAAGGCTAACTGTTTAAATAACATTATATCATGTTTATAAATAATGCATGAAATATGAAATAGATAAAAAAAAATATAGTATATCAGCCCTGTGAAGTGGTGGTAAGGTCTCAGGAAACCAATTTTTATGATGTAGGCTTGATTCTTGATTGAACTCTTGTACCTATGATTATTGGTCATATTCAATAACCAAGAAAGGTATACATTTACTATATCAGTTTGCTCTTAACTCATTACATGAAGATAAACCCGTTAATGATTGGTTTCATATTTTGGCACAAGGCCAGCAATTTCGGGTGAGGGGGTGATTGCAAATGTTGTCATTTGTCCTTGTATGATATAATGGGTCCTGGCAAACCAAGGCTGCAGTACAGGTTTCTCTCTCCTGTTAACCAAATACTTGGTTCAGTTATTTCATTTCATTGCATTTATTTCACATAATTTCCAATCTAAAGAAAGGCTGACATATTACAATAAACCTTGACATATTACATAAGACAACTCACTACTGGTAATACATACTGTATATGCACAGGTAGGAAACCTATATATTATTACAAATAGTAACAGATTCTCCCTCAAATCACTCCTTATTGTGTGGGAAAATAAGATGTTATATCATGGCTGTAATGGTTTGATCATAGGTCTCCTTCATCAGGACTAACCTGGGACTAATCCATAACAACAAAAACCAAATATACAAAATGCACTAACATACTATTGTATCCAATTTTAGTTCAGTTTTGACAGCAAAATTTCAGCTGATTAGAATGTATAAAGTAGAGAATAAAACATTGATGGCCAAGGATCCATGACAAAGACAAAAGTTTGGCAGTGGAGTACCAAAGAATTGTATGGTTCTTAAAAACTGAAATAGCAAAAACTATAACAGTAGCAAAAAATAACCTCTAAAAAGTTGAAAAAAAAACAGTATTTTACAAAATCGTAAATAAAATGAGGCAAGTGCTACAATCTATTTGTAAATACCATAGCAATGATTGTCACACACACACACACAGAAAGAGAGAGAGAGAGAGAGAGAGAGAGAGAGAGAGAGAGAGAGAGAGAGAGAGAGAGAGAGATTGTATGTGGCTCTATCAGAGCTGTTTGATAAACTCTAGAGACAAGATAAATTTAGACAAAACACCAAGATGAAAAAAAATATTATAGAATTTGATTTGGACAAATGTATTAGCTTAGTTCCTCCTGATCCCATACAGTGGATAGATGTTTAAAACTTGTAAAACTTTAGCACTACTACAGAGAGAATCACTAATAACCAGAGCTGAAGAGCCGAGAGTCCATTGCCGGTGGCTCGTTAAAAGCACCCATCAAACACTGTAAAGTGGTTGGCATTAGGAAGGGCATCCAGCCATAGAAACCAAGCTAAATCAAACTGGAACCTAGTGCAGCCCTGCAACTTTCCAGCTCCAGTCAAACAATCCAACCCATGACAGCATAGAAAGCAGACGTTAAAGGGAGACGATGAAAGGAGGATGAAAAAACTTAAGGCTCTTAGTAAATTTTCAACTTTTCTACAATGATGACTAAGTGCCAAAATGGACAATAAAAACATTCTACACTAAGACCAACACACACACAAGCTGATATACTATATATGTGTGTGTATAGATGCACACTCACGTTACTCTACATCGCTCTCCATTAGATTAATTAGTTCCTTGAAATCAGATATAGATAGAATCAACAAAAACTACTAGGTAGGGTAATTCCAGTGGTTAGGAAATATGTTGAATAGTGGGAATGTACTGGCAGAGTCAGCTACTGGTTTGAAAACCTCCATAAAATGGATAGTACTTCTTTTGTGGCAGATTACTACTACCCACCTATCTCCTCAATTTTACTAAATAAGGCCTTTATATTATTTGCTGAGAAAGTCATGAATATAAGCAAGGATTGAGAGACACTATTTTTTTAGCTAGGATAATGGTTCTCTCTTTCCAGAGGATCTAGGGTGGATGAGGTTGAAATCGTTTAGTGGTCATCTGAATCCACTCAAGTTGCTGATTTGATGAGTCCTTATCTTCTAAATAAACTAAAGGAGGGCTTCCTGAACTTGTAGGTGGACTGTATAGAGACATGTCCTCCTGACCATCTCCGAATATTCTCAGTCTGACTTGGAAGAGCTGAGAAAACATCTCCACTCATTCTTTAGAAATTTATCAACCTCCTTCGAAAAATGTAATAAAATAGTCAACTGTTTAGATATTACACTAAACCTAGACTTCAAGCTGTACTAAACACAAACCAAACGAGACCAGCCATTATATCCATTTTAAATCCATTACAGACGGTTTAGTTAGAAATATATCGTGTTAAAAACACCCGTGCGGGTGACACGTTAAAGGCACCCGATACACTCTCTGGAGTGGTTGGTGTTCCGAAGGGCATCCATCCGTAGAAACCAAGCCAAAACGGACTGGAGTCTGGTGCAACTCCCCGGCTTGCCAGTCTCCAGTCAAACTGTGTAACCCATGCTAGCATGGCAAACTGACGCTAAATGGTGATGATGATGATGATGTCAATTAGAATCTCTAATCTTTCTGCCAACAAGTGAATTTCAATGAGAATGCAGAATATTATAATGAAGCTCTCAGTGAAAAGATTAACTTTTATTACTGATACTAAACCCAAGGAAGCTCCCATGAATGCGAAAATACTGTGAAAATAAGACCCGACTTGAAACTGCTATAGCTAATGGTAGAAGAAAGACCCTGGGACTGGGATATACGATAGAGGCTTGTGAGGCCAATAGCGCACCACGTCCTCTTAGACATAACTTAAGCCCTTCGGGAGCGAGTAAACGACTCATGGACCTCTGAAACAATTCCATGGACACTGGGAATGGAACCGAAGGAAGCTGAAGCAAACCCTGGCATAAAATTTATATCGGCTGGAATCCCAAGCCTTACCATGCCAGGATAAAAGTGATGATGCATGACGCCGCTTCTGAGAACAATAACTCCCCTAGTGGTATGATACGGCATAGAAGATAAATAATATGGCACAACTCACTATTCTCTTGTAGCGTGAAAACTAACATTCCTAAGCTCTTCTTCCAGATACTGGACAAGTGCTTTTCCCCACAACATAAATACCATAAAACATTTAATAAAAATACTATCCGACAAGTAACTTTTATATCAATGTAATGTTCATGTATAAATAAATGGTCTCAAGATGGGGTTGGCTCTGTATGGGAAAGACGTGCAGCCTAAATCATCTTAAACACATAACTAATATATCCACAACCCATCTGACTATAAACACGCATACACAAAAGTCCGTTAACCCCACACACACACACACACATATATATATATATATATATACATGTGTGTGTGTGTGTGGGGGGGTTAACGGACTTTCCTCCCAACCCCTATCACATCCTCTGTAACTCAACCTCTCATACACAAATCACCGTATATCTATTATAAACATCAGCTAACATTTCTTTTAAATCACCAATGCATTCAACATTAGGAAAGAACACATTGCGCAGTGTAGTTCTTCATATAAATAGGGAAAGGCGAGATAATATACGTACTATACACATTGGCGGAAACACTCCTCACTGGGCGCTTTTCTGCAAGCTTCGGATGCCCTCTTCAACGGCTTTAACATTTCAGCTTACTGCAGAACACAACAGTGGGGATCCTTGTGTACTCTATACGGTTCACGTGTCTCACCAAGTGCGACTGTCATTCCAGCAGGATAGACTCAACACTAGGAGTATTTGTGTACTGCAGGACTTTTTGTCAAGAAATGTTCATTATAGATCGTAACTGGCGCCACTGGCATTTTATCAGCTATTTTTTGTTGATGTGTCAGTGTAAGTCTCAACAGAATACAACAGACAGGGTACACTAGAATGAGCTTTTTTTTCTTTTTTTGTAAAACAGTGTGGTTTGAAGGCGATCTGACTGCTGTTTGTAATAGTGATCACATAATGATTTCCACTTGTAACAAGTGTTCGGATATTGGGTTGCACAGAATTAAAATGGTTGTACAGAAGCTTGTATTGAAAACCTATCTAATAAACGATAGCACAGCAAAATGAACAACGAGAAGGGAAAGAAAACAAATCTGTCTAAGCATATCCTTTTAAACAGTGTTGGCTAAATAAGAGATTTTGAAATATCGACAATTTTTAATTCTAAAAATGAAAATAAAACATGTCCCTAAAAGAAAACATTCTTCAAGAAAAGATAGAAAGAGAAATACAGAGAATACTGCATTTTTTGTGTGTATGTTACTTACCACGCAGGCTCTATATGTACAAGCCACTGTTTCCGATTTTTGGCAAAAACACGTGTTACAATTGTCATCAGAAGGGAATGACTCATTAACGCTGTACACTTGACCGTTATAGTGACAGATTTCTGAAAAAGAATGAAAATTGATTTTTTTTTTTTTTTTTTTTTTTTTTTGTTAATATTCTAACATGCACGGGTTTTATTCAAAACTGTATTTCTATTCTCATTCACAAAATATCCACAAAAAAACTTATAGGGAAGTCGAAGAGGATTCTTTAGCTGCATATGATAAATTTGATATTTTATCAAACCTCTCTAAATATATATTGCTATCAGAAGATACATACGAAGTTTCTACTTAGAAATGACTAGGTATTTAAGTATTTTGTCCCACCACCACCGCTTGACAACCGGGGATGGCTTGTTACGTCTTCGCAACTTAGAGGTTCGGCAATAGAGATCGATAGAATAAGTACCAAGCTTTAAAAAAATGTACTGGGGTCGATTTGTTCGACTAAAAATTCTTCAAGGCGATGCCCCAGCATGTCTGCAGTCTAATGACTGAAACAAGTAAAAGAGTAAAGCGTTTCACACAGAACTCAAGTTGTCGCCTCAGCTAGAAATGATTGGTCAAACCCAAATTTGAAAAATAATTTTAAAATTTGATGCATTTTACATCCAAACAATATTGTTGATTAGGTAAAGAGTTGGTCAATCACTATTGAATATATCTACAAGAAATAAATTCCAGAACGGTACAATCATTGTTACCTTCTCATAGACAATGCAAATAGTTGAGCTCATCACAAGTTTTTGAAGCACTCATGAACAGCAATCTGCAATTCTTGATTTATAAAGTACATTAACTTTTCCAACTTTTCCTCATCTTTTACTTCGAGGCAGCTTTTGATGGTATATTCTGTTCTAGCTGTTCTCATATCAGGAAGACTGTTAGGTTGCGCGTGCTAACAATGACCAAGCTAAGATTCGTTTGAGTTTCCAAATATTTTATGTACCAGCGCATTGTATTTACACATGTACAATCAATAAATTATTATTGTGTAAGTGGTACAGGGCATATGAGTCATAGCCTATCATGAATACTCATTGGATGACGCTACTAGTTAAGGAGAACTGTGAATATGAGAGAAAGATAAGCAAGTTGAGAGACTACCAGAAGGGAAAAACGACCGACATATGAAAATCCTGAAGTAGTTCTAAGATGAATTAGCTAGCCTTTAAATAATTGTCGGCCAAGAAGTTTCGAGAAACCGTGCGGCAGAAAAATTGGCACTCTTCCTCTGAAGTTGTCGCCTCAACTAGAAATGATTGGTCAAACCATATTCATGAATGGTGACATCTCTTCCTTTGTAGAAAGATATTAGATCGTGATTTTAGACAGGACACATCTAAGAACTATGGTTTGAATCTCAGCCAGGTTCTCGCAACAATATAATTTATACACACAACTATTATTTATATAATTAATATACACAACTAACAAGTAAAACAAATCGTTATAAATTGCATAATTACGAGTTCCACATGACAAGGTAAAATGACAAATGCTTTACTGGAATAGAAATAGAGGCACATGACATTCATATTGTTCTTGCTTATTGAGTATATCTTTATCAAAAGCATTCTATCCATAGCCATTATTTTAATACTTAATATATCTAGGATTACATTAGCCAACAAATTATAAATACAGCATAAAGTATATGGTGAAGACATAAAATTGCATACCAATAGTAACGCAAGCCGCCAGTGTACAGGCAACTACATCTTGACCTTGACAAAAACATGTGTTGCAGCCATCAGCGGATGAGAAACTTGTATTGACTTGATGTATCTGTCCTTCATAATTGCAGGTTACACTTTGAGTTGCTAAAAATCGGACATAAATAAGTTGCTATAATTTCGAAGAAATATCAAGTTATTATGGCATATACATAGCTGTACATAAACACGAATTCATCTCGTTCTCCTATATTATACACATACACATATCCGGGCCCATCGCCAAGGAGGTGTAGATAACTGAATGGCACTTACCCCTGTGTTTTAATGGTATACGCTATGCCCTCCGATTTAATAACTTGTGCTCATAAAATATTCGCCAAGTATGTAACTTGGAGGTGTTAACATAAATCAGACTATCACGAGAAGTAAAGTTACACACACACACACACACACACACACACACACACACACACACACACACACACACACACACACACACACACAC
>JAOPUL010000001.1:55525109-55545237 GCA_027564515.1 Octopus rubescens | reverse complement strand
TAGATAGATAGATAGATAGATAGATAGATAGATAGATAGATAGATAGATAGATAGATAGATAGATAGATAGATGATGATAGTCTCTTGTAGTCAAGAAAGTTGGTTCTGTAATTCCTTGTGGAACAACCTGCACAAATGATATGTTTATAATGATCAAATGTATGTGCTGTACATTAGCTCACTCCTTCCATCAAATTGATGTTGCCTGAACAGGTGCACAGTGTACCACATATTGGGTATTGAAGTGATCACAGAGCAATGTGAGATGAAGTGTTTTGCTCAAAAACTTGATGCACCACCCAGTCCAGAAATTGAAACCCTGATCTCGCAATTGTGAGTGCAACACCCTAACCACTAAGCCACGCATCCTCAGTAGATAGATACATACATACATACATACATACATACATACATATCAGCCGACCAACGAACAAGAAACACACATACCTTGCTAATGTGTGTTCAATATTGCTTATATCCTGCGAACTGCTTCTAACTCATATTTGAATATTATCCATGGTATGAAATATTGGGACATACCAGTAGATGGTTTTTACACCAGTTTACATATAGTCATGGGCAATGATTTAACTTGCATCAGGTCTCGCCCCCTGGTAAGTAGTATTGATAAGTCACAAGAATGACGAAACATCAGATGTCTACTACTCCAGAATGAGGCTGGTGTGAGTTGTCTCGCTTGTCCAGTTTACATATAGGATTTTTAAAACCCGGTGCATCATTGAGAATATGTTCTCATAGGCCTAAAATCGCAGCCGACCCACGAACTAGAAACACACACACCTTGCATATGTGCATTCAATATTGTTTATATCCCGTGAACTGCTTCTAACTCATGCCAGAATGGAGAACGGACGTTAAAGGAAGATGATATAAAGAGAGAGCAAAGAGGATAAAGAAAGGGAGGATACCATTCCAGTAATGAATTGTGTTTGCACATTGTTCCAAGAAATATATCACTGTATTAATATCCACTTTTCCATGCTTGCATGGGTTAGATGGAATTCATTGATACAGATTTTCTCTGACTGGATGCTCTTCTTATCATCAACGCTTGCCTGTTTCCAAACAAAGTAATATTTCCCTATAGCTGGATATGTGTCAAGGAAGATTGGAAAAAAACAACGCTTGTGTGATAACTATAGCTTGATGTTAAGACAAGGAGACACAAACACACACACACATATATATATATATAAAGAGAGAGGGGGAAGAGACAGAGGATAAAAAATATTGATATGAAGTTCGTTGTCATATAGTACTGTGAATATTTTTCCATACACAGTAGACAGAATGAAAGGATGGCTAAACTAAGATATTTGCTACAAAAAGGTTAAAACAGTTGACTAACACACCCCTTCTTTTTCTCAGGCATAATTTATGTTGGAGTATTTTATCCAATGTGTCATTTCGATCAATAAAGTAATATTCTTCCAAAACATTCTTGTTACCATGCAGTGAAATATAATTTTCTCGTCTTGAATTTTAGAATCTGCTACATATTTATAGCTATGGAGACAAAATTCTGCTGTGGAGGAATTTCACATAACAACCAAATGAATATTCTTAAAGATTGTTGATATCTCTATGACGTTATGAATAGTTTTTCCCAATACTCAAGTTCCTTTCAGATGTAACAGTATATAAATAGAAATAATGAAGAAAACAGGTATCTAACATTTAGCTAACTTACTGCAATTCAATTACTATTCTCAATTCATGACCTGTCGGGCTAATAGTTATTATCTTCAGTATATAACAAGCTGCTCTCAAAGACAAATAACATTTAGTTTTCATTCTCAGATTACCTCAGTAAACACAAGCATTCTTAACAAACATCAGTTACCTGTGTAGTATAAGATTGCAAAGGTTGAGATGTCAGTGCAAAATGCATTTTAAAAAAAACAAAGGTAAGCGAAAACACTTTCTTGACTGGGCACTCCTAGAAAAGCTATAGAGCCTAGAGTTATTTATTCCTATATACCTGAGGAAAAATAGAGAGGAACATTCTGCATGCTAAATACAAATACAGTAGATAAGAGATGATTGCTACCAATCTTTCCATTCAATTCTTTGATAAAATATGTTAAAATTGGATACTTGTCTATAGTTTATATTGGATACTTCTGTCTATAACTTTTAAATATAATAAAATGCTAGAGAGAGGAGGAATAAAAACTATGAAGGGAGGAGAGACAAAATGTAGTATATGTGCATTTCTTTGAAACTGACCAAAATACTTAGAAGGAATAAAAATGGTGCGAGTGTTCATTTCTTTGAAATTGACAAAAACAATATTTGGCAGTCAGTGAGAGAGGATATTTGTATAAAGGGGGACACACACACACAAATTTTCTCTCCCATTTAACAGCACCTGGTAGATTATTATACTGGATCCTAGAGTGAAGAGAAATCTAATGTATGTTTACTTCAAAGGGAGCTCAAATAACAGAATCATTTGATGTAAGTCCCTTTATTTTAGAGTTCACAGTTAAATTTATCATTGAACTACTTACTATGTTCTGAACAGAAATAGATAAAAGACAATTTGTTCAGCAGTATATTGTTGATTCAACAACAGCTAATGAAACTAGACTTAAACTCTAAGTTAATGCAGGATGCAGACCTGAAATCATGACCGCTCTGAACAGTATTATTTGAAAAAGTATTTACACAATGACATTAAAAAATGCTACAGGAAGAGACAATGCATGCATAAGAGGTCAGTCCACAAGAGTAAGCATGGTGTTTATAAGTGGTCATTCAAGGATTAAACAAAATATCAATTCAAGTAGCCACAACTGAGATGTGCTTCACAAACTGCACCAGGAATTTGTCCCTCTTTAGCTTTGGTAAGTCTTCGGTTTCATGCTGTGTCTCTATAGTGAAATAGTCTTCATCCTCTATTAGGATGCAAAAGTTTCTAAAACATTGTGTGGCCTGTTGCTCAGCCCAACCGCAGCGGCCAGCAAGACCTACCCTGCATCAAGCAACAATAGTAGAGATCAGTGGAATATGTTCATAAATCTGTTTAGTCTTGTGTTTATGCGATAAAATGTCTTGAGCCCTCACAAGAAGCTTAATGTACGTATTATCAATTCTAGCATTTTTGTTGGCATGGATAACCATAGCTATCACTCAAAAACAAGTACGACTTGATAGCATTTTTGTGAGTTTTAACTCACTGAGTGAAAAATGATTTATAAATGCAAGAATGTAGTCTTCTATAGTCAAATAATGAAAATGACTTTCAAATGATGCTTGTAATAGCCTAATTTTGTAAAAATGCTATTATCCTCAATCCATTCACTCATTTCTTTCAAGTATGGAAACTGGTTCAAATTCTAATTTCCCAGCAAAGACAAATTGTTATAACAATTAAAAATGTTAAACCAAACAGCCAATGATCTCATAAAGTAGCCCTTTCTTTGGGTAGTTCATTCTTTTTCTTCTAGAAAAGTATGTCCATTAGTTTTCTATATTGGCATGTGTTGGATGGAGACAGATGCTCTTCCTGTCACCAACTCTTACCTGTTTACTTTTCAAGGAAAGGATTTTTTATTCTATTGGTCACAAAGCATTGGTTGGTCTGAGGCTATGGAAGACACTTGCCTGAGATGGAACCTGAAACCATGCGGTTGTGAAATGAATTCTATATCCAGTCATGCTTGTGTCTAACAGTATTTTTCAGTTTCTAAAATCTATTCAGAACCTGTCCTTGAGAAAGCCAACACACCTCACAATGGAGAAAATCACCATTTTCCAATATTCTCTGAATTCTCAATTTAATGGTCTTGCCCTAATTTTATTTCACAAAGTTTTTAAAATGTTCAACGCAACGACTTTGGGTGCATAATGCAATTTAGCAGAGGACAATCTAAACACCTTTCAGGTAAAGCTGTAATCCCAATAATTTTACCAATCAACAGAGGTCCAACAGTACAAAAACTAATGAATTAATTCAGTTTCCAAGCACTTTTTCGAATATGTCTAAGATTGTTGTTTTTCTGTGACTCAAGAGTCCAAAGTTGTGAAAAACAATCAGCAATACTTCTTATAAAAATGCTTAAATGGATTATATCACAGCTGTAGATTTATTCAAAAGAAAAGAAATTAATACATAAGCATGGGAAAGACTCAACTGTTCTTAGGCATATCTCATAGAAAATTTGTCTACTTTTCTTTTGATATTTTTACCACCATGACATCTTGCAAATGTTTGAAGACTTAATCTCTTCTCCATCAGAGAAATTGCCATTTTTTGGCCAATGCTTTAAAAATTTCATAGGATGCTTCTTTCATACCCAAACTTTAACAAATTCTTTCGACAAATATATTTGGTCTTTTGGTTTCTTTTTTTCTTTATTTAAGATCTAAAATAAGATATTAACTGCAATAACATCAGTTGATTGAAACTTTTGAATAATATAGACAGAGATTGGAGTGAATTTGGTTTTTAAAGTCAACTAATGAAAGCCCCAGACATGTTCTTTAACATTGTTTTACTGGTTATTGCAGTAATGCATCATATATATTTCTTGTTGACATGTTTACACCATCATCATCCGTTATCCATGCTGGCTTGACTGGAACTGGTAAGCCAGAGAGCTGCACCAGGCTTCAGTCTGTTTTGGCTTGGTTTCTACAATTGGATGTCCTTCCTAATACCAACCACTCCATGGAGTGTACTGGGTGTCTTTTACTTGTCACCAGCACGAGTGCCTTTTGTGTGATACTGGCCACTACGATTTCACTTAGCTTGACGTGTCTTCTCAAGCACAGCAAATCAAATCATAGAAAGTCTCGGTTAATTGTCATCGCCTCCGTGAGACTAAACATCTGAAGCTCATCTCACGTCTTTGCTGTAAAAGGGCTATATTTAGAGTATATAAAAGGTGATGTACTGAATGTCATATGTAAAAAAATTCTTAATTGAATTTTGCCTGAAAACAAAAATCTAGCAACTCTCAAAGTAAAATTGACATGCTTTGGGTAAAATCTGATCTTTTTGGTTTCAAACACAGGAGAAATTTTACCCTATTCTAAGACAACATCAGCACAGTAGAGTAGAGTAATTTTTTTTATATTTAGAGTATATTGAGCATGCATGAGACATGAAATAACAATTTGATAAATTTATTCATTGTTATTAATCATTTATTGTACGTACAAACTGTGAACTGGAAAAAAAAAATGCCCAAGTAAATTCCTTACAAGTATTTAGTTTGGTCCTATTGCATTTTGAGTTCAATTCCTGCCAAAATTGTTTTCATCCTTCAGTCTTGATAAGTACTACTACTACTATATTGATGTTAACTTGAATAATGGAACTGATTTTTTTTTTTTCATTTTAGGACAGATGAGTGGTAATTGGTCTACATTTTGACTTTATCTTTTGTCTCTATCCGACTGTTATTGGGATCAAATCAATCACCTATAAATTTGTATATCAGTCAGTATAAAAAAAGCATTATTTATTGTAAATAAATGTATACACAATAGCATAGTGAACCTTGATTTTTGTTTGCTCATAACTAGGAATGAGTTAAAACATCACTGCTTGCTACATATTGCAATATGAAGAGAAAAGGAAGGTGATAAAGAAACAGATAAAGGTAGTTACTAAAGCCAAGTAATTAGGCAACGGTAGCCAGCACAGCAGAAGTGTTGCTTAGATTCACTCTGGATTCTAAAAGGCATGTTTCTCATTGTTTAAAGAAAGTTCACTGATGTTATATTTAATGTAATTTTCCCCAGTTTAAACATTTCCTGAGAGTGTACAAGATCAAGTTGACAAAAATAGACAAGTAGCTAAGAGGTTGACACTTGTTAGTGGCCAAGGAAAAAACACTAACACTTAATGGTTTGGTCTACTTAAATATTACAGGAAAAGAATATACTGTTGTAAACTGTACTGTAAAACTGACAAATAGTTCAATAGCTTGCAGTGCTGAGTTCAACAAACATTATATATATTTATTACACACACTTATATTAAAAATTCTAACCACATTACAGAAAATTTCTGTATTTTCCTCCATGAGTGTGTCAGTTAAAAGTTTATACTTCCAAAAATCATCTAAGCATAGCTAGTTGTTATTGCAAAAGTAGGTTTTTTTCATAAATGAGAAATCAAAACATGTTAAGTTTAATAAACACTATCTGTTAACTATACAAAATCCAAAAATATCATGCATATATCTACCTGCTTTAACCTATACAAGATACTAACCAACATTTTACCATATTCTTGTTTAAATATATTGAATAGCAACTACTTTCAGTTAATTAGTTTTCAAGATTTAAGATTTATAATATTCAGGTTTCTGTTAAAAATATATGCATTAATAGAACTATTTTGCTTCTATTTACTACTGCCCAGCTTTAGCCTTATGATCAAAAAGTGTTCCAATCAGGACATGTCTTTTTGTCTATCAGAAACTAATTTATCCCAATTATATTTTTCTTCCAAGGTGAAATGATGTATTTATAAGAATGTGGTTGCCACTTCCAGCAGGTTAAGCAATTGCAGAGCTTCCTTTTTGTATTGTGTGAAATGACAGGTCAGAAGCAGTAGGTGTTGTGGCCTGATATTTAATTTTATTGGTAACAGCAAGTCATATACCTGTTACTGTCAAACAACATGACTATTCCATCCTTCAAAGAGCATGCAGAACTACACAAACTAATGTGTTTTTTTTTTCTTATTTAAGGCAGAAGGATATGACAGTGGACTCCTATTTCTAGCAGGCCAAATGTTCACAAAGAAACAATCAAATTAGTAAATATTTTGTATTTACCATCAGCACTGATGTATTACTAAAGACAACTTTGAATTTACTTGCTTCACATTTCTAGAAAATAAATAGTTTCTTCTGTAAGAAGACAACTGTTTCAAACAATTAGACATTATGTGGTAAATAATGAAAATATAAGGACTTAATGCAATAGATGCTGGACAATTGATAAAATTCCTCAAGTAGGAGTGACGTCCCATTGCCTTCTTCAATCAAGCACTGACTGTTATAAGATTTTAGCATCAACAATGACAATACACCCTGTCATTGTCTTTGCTACCTAGCAGAGTAATGGGTGGGTTATTAGTGTTAGAACACAAGTGCATGTATATAGTCATAGCTTATTGCTTTACTAAAGAAAGTAATGAAAGTTATACAGTTCTATTCTGGAAATTTCTCTGGATTGTTGGAGCAAATACTTTACAATTGAATATAACATTAGCTAATAAAGTGCGATATGGTAGAATGGCATAGGAAAATAGCCGAGTATAAACTGGAAAAAATATCCTATAATTGAAAAGGCATTTAACTGAAAAGAAATCCTACATTAAGATATAGCATCTAAATATGAAAAAAAATTTTGTACCTTAATTTTTATTGTTCAGCAAATCAATTATCAAAGGCAGTCCAGTCATGACCACCATGTCATTTAAGGAATATATTATGCCTTAGATTTTTCCATTTTAAGATGATAATATAAGGGAAATTTGGCTATTACTCCTACAGGGTCAAGTTAGCCCAATCTTTCTAACATCGAAATGTTAAAGAAAATTTTTTAAAGTTTAAGAAAAGAATTGCCATTTTAAAAGTTATACCAATCAATAGTGTAAAAGAACGCATGCAGTAGATTCACTTGACTGGTGACATTTTAATAGGATTTAAGCCATAAATTAACAATGCAAACCTTACTAAGCTAGATGTTAGTAGTCACAAGGCAAAATCTTATTTTCACTAGGGTAAGTGAAAATAAGTACTATGTAAAAACATGAATGCAGATTTCATCATTAAGCTAAATATTAGAGAAAAAATATTGAAATGAATTACATCTTTTTACTCTGAATAGACTTAAGATTAAAAGGCATCCAGAGAGCTTCCTATCCCATGAAATGAAATGGGAGCAAACATTGTAAAGAAGGAAAACCAGAACAATGTTTCAAGTGACTGGTTGCTATTTGATTTGTCTCCCCAGGTTAAGTTATCTCCAATTTTTATATTTCCTCTGACTCAAGCTAAATGACCTAATAAATGTGAGATAATCAATCTCTGATTATGAAATTTATTACACATGCCAGTGACATTAAAAACAACTGGTACACTCTGGAGTAGTTGGTGTTAGGAAGGGTTCCAGCCATAAACAGACAGGAGTCTGGTGCAGCTCTCCGGCTTGCCAGTTTCCAGTTAAATCGTCTAACCCATGTCAGCATGGAAAACGGACGCTAAATGATGATTTGCACAATAAAATATTGATTAATGACAGTGATATCTAAAAGGTAGCAAGACTACTAAAATTCTTGATTTATCTTTCCATCTATGTCAAACATCTAAGTATTATTTATGAAATAAATGCTGCTAGTTTAAATTAAGAAATTTTATTTCTTGGAACAGCAAAATACTTTGGCAAACCACAAACAAAATACGTATTTTCGAGCATGCACTCATGCATGTGTAATTAGCTATGGGGCTTGCAGTTTAAGTAAAACTCATTGAATTTTGAAAGATCAGTTGAGACACTATTGAATGTCTCAACAGTTGAGACACAACTGAACTTGAGTAATTTTAAACATTTAAATTAAGTCAGCTATTCTGTATAACCATATATATTATCTCTTGTAAGAAGTCAAATGTGTATATTATTATTATTGAGAGCTTATGCAGTAACAGGCAGCTGTGTCCGAGTCGAGATACCAGCGACTAACTGGCGGCCACGAGGCCGAGTCAAGAGTCCTGTTGCTAAGAGACGGCCGCAAGTCTTGTGTTAAAAAAGCAGCCAGGTCAAGAGTGAAACCTATACTGGCCATACAAAGTGCCGAAGGGATGCAAAATACGATCCTCAATTGTCTCTGCTATATTATGCGAGAAGTGTGAAGATATGACCTCAGATGCGAGTTCCCACTCTACCTCGCTGTATACATCCTCAGACGCGGGTTCACACACTACTATGCCATATGAAAATTTCCCCACCACTCTACGAAGAGGGTCCGCCTGCCCCCGGTCTATATGTCTCATCTATCCCTGGCTTGTATGTCTGTCTGACTAACAGTTCCCGGTCCTTATGTCCGCTTATCCCTGGTTTATATGTATCGTCCGTCTAAGAGTTCCTGGTCCTTATGTCTGCCCCAACCCCACCCCGTCTATAGGTCTCATCTGTCCCCAGTCTATATGTCTTATCTGTCTCTGGTCTATATGTCCGCCTGTGTGGTGCCACGTAAAAAGCACTAGCGTAGAGTCCAGTGCCAGTGGCACGTTAAAAGCACCCAGCACACACTAATGTGGTTGGCATTAGGAAGGGCATCCCATCGTAGAAACCAAGCCAAATCAGACTGGAACATGGTACAGCCCTCCCCGGCTTGCCAGTTCCGGTCAAACCATCCAACCCATGCTAGGGTTAAAAGCTGATGATGATGTTTAAATACATTGAAGAATATTTTATTTGTATCTAATCAGTTCACATATAAAATGTAGCTCAAATGCATTAAACTATCATTGACAATTTGTCTCTTGCTGTTGTTCCCCTGTTGCCTCACTACCAGTCAAGTGTTCGAAGGCCAAATAAGATATTTTATTAGGCTACACAGTTCTATAAACTTTGTAGGATCAATCATATATCATTTAACGTCGGTTTTCCATGCTGTCATGGGTTGGACAACCACACACTAAATACTATATTTAAGTTAGATGCAGGATCCATTAAACTTTTCTTAGAGTTTCAAATGCAATAATTTAGAATTGTGTATTCTTTCAAAATTTGTGTATTTATACTGGTACCATATATAAAACAGTAGTTAGTGCCAATCTAATTTTGAATCTTCAACAAATGGAAACATAGTATGTAATGAAAATTTTAGATTATGAACAAAACTCAGTTTTACTTTTCAAGTATAAGTTTATTTCAGACTCATAGAGTTAAAATATCTATCAACCAAAGTATAAAATTTTTTATTCAGATATCCAAATTAGATATTGTAAAAACTACAGACCGAATCAATTTTTAAACCTGAACATGTCCTACAACTTAAAATTTTAACAAAATACATATATTTTAAAGAATAATTTCAAAATATAAAGTTAACAAAAATACATATTAGTATTATTTATCCTGCATTAAACAAACTGCAAACACTATCAACTGAATATATAGAAATTATTTAAAAGAAAATATATTAAGTCTTATTAGATAAAATTCTTGTCAAACAGAAAACTGTATCCTTGAACAGGATTAGGAAAGATACCTATTACTTTCTATTAGCACGTTATCAATGTTAGAATAAGAAATTGCAGAAAGCAACAATAAATCTGGAGCAAAAGAACAAAATAAATGTTAATTTGAGGAAAATAAATTCAAATATTAAAATTATTTTACAAAATTCAATACAAATTAAACTAAGAATACAGGTCTAAACTGAAATTGCTTATGGCAAATTTAACTGATATAATTACTTTATCCACAGGAATTAAAATTTCATGTCTACAATGTATACCTACGTTTTGGTTTGTCAAACATGCACCTTTTATCACGTCATTAACTCTAGCCTACTTAACAACCAGCTTTACATTTCTTTATTAAAAATGCTCATAACATTTTCGTTACCTTACAATTTTTATTAATCCTATTACATGAAGGAAAAAGCACAGCACATTTCATATTTTTACAGTTCTAAATCATAGCAATTATATTTTGCTTTTAAGAAACATTTTATAACATGAGAAACTAATAGAACATATTTCGTCCTACAGAAAAGTGAATAGCAAGAGATAATACAATTTAAAATCAAGATTTGTACCAAAAATATTAAACATTTTGAAAGTAATTCTTTCTATTTCCACTGTTTCAAGTTTTTATAATAAATTTAGATATGCACAGTTGAAATAACATACATTTTTTAAAAATAAAATATTTATTATAAATGATGAGTAACTTAATAGAATATACTTTACAAGTCATGCTTTACCTTTAGAAAAAGATGTCAGCCCATTACAAGTAACATACTCAGGTGGCATATCTCCTAACAGGTAAGTGAACTGAAGCAATGTGGTGAATACAGTGTTCTGTCCAGAAACTAAAAAGAATACTTGAAGTGGATTTGAATTCTTGATCTATGAAGAGGTGATCCAATGTCTTACCAACTTGACCATTTTGATTCTATAAGATGCTAAATGATTTGTATAGCTTGATTAAAATAAACAGTCAACTAAACAGCAAATATTTAGTTCACTTTTCATTTAAGTAAATTGACCATAAATCTAAAATTTCATTTATAAATCAATCATTGATGATTATGAAAGAAATTTTAGTTTTCATTGGTTAGATTAAATGAAAGGAAAAATTGAATAGAAGAAATATGCAAAGCTAATCCTAATAAAAATAAAAGGTGATATTTTTAAAAATTAACTAAAAATATTTTAAATATAATTGATCTAGTTTCATTCAGAGAAAAAAAGAAGACAACTAATAAAAAGTCAAATGGATTTAATTTCTGCAAAATATTACAACCACACCACATATTTTCATAGTTCTGTATATCTTCATTATATTAAGTAAAATATACATTAGAACTTAAAATATAAAGTTTCAAAATAAGCTTAATTACCAATTCAAACAATTTCAACAATGCATCCTGTTCAATTTCAACAAAATACTTGTGCAGCCTGCATTAAGGTATTCTCAGAATTGACTATCCTATTCCTATTACTGACATCGATATTAAGAAACAAAACATAGGTTCTGAGTAGAACAAAGTTAGTTGAAAGGACTTAATACAAAAATCTATCATGTAAAGTATAGGCTATTTTTTCTGAAAATCCATTTGAAATGGCTTTAATATAATACAAGAATTAATATACAGTGCAAAACATTTAAAAAACGGTGGCTGTTAGCTGAACAGATAGAAGATTGTGTATATTGTTAGTTTGAATGAGAGAATCTCTGAAAATAACGAGTAGAAATTGTAGTAGTAATAGGAAATAAACCCATCAACAGGTTCAATCATGAATTCTTCATAATTATGAGCAGTTGATGAAAGTGGAAGAAAGGATATATTTTCTGTTACATGGAAAATGTTATATAACAATAGAACATAAAGCAAGAGAAGCAAATTCTAAACATTTGATAAGTCTTCCAAAAGATGGCTTAACAAAATTATAAACTACTTCAATACAACATTATTTAGATTTCAAAATAAAAAGCCATCCATTTCTAACTTTTTGTTGTATTTACAATAAACATAGAACTCTTAAAGTACTTAATTTTTCATCTATTTTTTACATAAATACTCTAAATTTCATAAACTGCATACAGTTTGTAACTGTAAAGTTTGTAACAGTATGTAGAAACGAAAAATTAAAACTAGTTGTCCAGCTTCATACAAATACTTTCATTCACAGACTTACAACAAAAATTTGCAAACTAAAAGTTAGTGATGCTGTAGCTAACACCACGCTGTTTGCACATACAAAAATTGTTCAGTTGTCTTGAGGTCTATCACATTTGACCAAAAAAAAAAAAAAAAAAGTTTAAAAGCAGTGAATATTTGGCAAATACCTTTAATGGATATTCTTTATAGAAATTTTTAATTTCTTTTCACTTTGGATATTTTTAATGATTTCAAATTTTTTCTTTTAATAAGACCAGCTTTTTAATCTACTTCCATTTTCTCATCTGTTTTCTTCTGAGTTGGTTCTGTCTTTTCTGGCTTTGTTTCCATGTCTTCAGTAACTGATTCTTCTGTAGTAGTGGTCTCTTCTTTAGGTGGAGGGGGTGGTGCTTCCACTTTGGGCTTTGGTTTATTCAGAATAGGATAACATGCAGACTCTAATGATCGCTTCTGAGTAATAATCTGAGATACAGTAACAATAGGATCTTCATCAAGTTTAAGTTGGTTTTGTAAATTTTGATGGTGATCAAACCAACCACGTTTTTCTTTCACTTCCTTCACAATAATCTCTATTTCCGACTCTTCTAGATGGTTATACTTTTCATCTTTTTGTTGATATAAATCTACAGCTTTATCCAAACTTTGCAATAAGCCTCCTAACTCATTAAATGCTAATGGTCGCTCTTCACTTTCTTGAAAGCGATTAAGAATAGGCTGTCCAAATTCTTTCAATTTAGCTAATTTATCAATATATACTTGTTTTTTCTGATCTTCTCCTTCTTCATAAAGCCAATTCTCAGTTGCATCAAGCAGTTCACTTAATTGAGTACGATGATGTTCTTTAATAAACTTTTCTAAGGGACCATAGATTTTCTCTCTGATTTCATACACATACTCCTCCACAGCATTTTTGGCATCAGCTCTCTCATTTTCTAGTTTATCTTGTGATTTCATCTGGTTTTCTTTCTCAATATACATATTTAATTCCTCTTTTGATAATTGAGGTACATTTATTTCTATAGGTAAGTCTATCAGTTTCACTTTTTTGGACTTTTTATTTGCTTGTTCTTTAATTTCTTCATTAGCCGAATCAGATTTTAAATTGCCATTTTCAATTGGTACTTCTTTATTATTATTATCAGTGTTCATTTCTTCTTCTTGATCCATTTTTGATGATGGCTCTGTTTCGGCTTCATTTTTGTTATTGGAATTGGACATTTCTTCATTTGTCTCTTCATTTTTTTTACCTTTCTTATCAACTTCCATCTCTATAGTCTCATCAGCAGTAATTTTCTCAACTAAAGAAGCTGAAACAACAGTGAATATACCATGGATATTAACTCTTAATTTGATTTTCAACTTAGATTTCTCACCATTAGCCTGTGGGACAACATCTTTAATTTTAAATGAGCCTATGAATTTGTGGGACTCACAGACTTGGTCTGTTGGTGAATAATAGCTATTTATTTGGAATGGTTCCTTGCGGTAGAAACTCAGCATCTTTGAAAATGGTATGGGATGAAACTTTGGAAAAATTTCATGCTTTGATTCATCATCTTTAGTGTCACATGATACTGTGATACCATAGGGTTGGCAATCTAAAATAGTAAAATCTCTAACAAGGAATGTAGGTGACAAAATGGCACATTGTAAAGCACATCCTCTTGCTACAACTTCATCAGCATTCATAGTGGTGCTCGGTTCAATGCCAAATACTGATTTCACCAATTTTTTTACGGAATGAATACGGGATGCACCACCAACTATTTCAACAGAGTGCAAGTCTGACGGTTTGAGATCACAATTAGTCAGCAGTGCCTTAAAGGTGTTTTCTACCTCATGCAAAAGCGGGAGACACATCTCTTCAAAAGTTGGTCGATCAAGTCTACCAGAAACATCTTTATCATCCATAAAGCATTCCAGATTGAATGGTGATGGTTTGATATTTACACTCAATTGCTTTTTTAACTTCTCACATTCATGTGTTAGACGAATCAAAGCTTTTTTGTTTGTACTGGCATCAACTTTGTATTGTTTTTTAAATTCTGAAACAAAATGATCCACAATTACATTATCAAAATCACGGCCTCCAACATTTCCTTTGGAAATGCCTAACATTTTAAGTTTTCCCTTATTAAAAGCACAAGCTGAAACTTGTAAATATGCATAGCCCATATCCACAAAAACTACAACACGCCTACTTTCAGTTTCTTCAGGTAGATCTTGCTTATAGATTCCATATGCTAAAGCTGTGGCTGTTGTATCATTCATAATACGTAGACAATTCAAGTGAACCATCTGACATGCATCTAGCATGGCTCTTCTTTGCATATCAGTATACGTTGCTGGTACAGATACAACACAGTCAACAACTTTAGCTTTCAGGGCTACTTCTGCAGTTTCTTTCAGTTTCATCAACATCATAGCCGTGAGTTGCAAAGGAGTATATTGGTTAGTTTCACGCCTGTATTGAACTTCTACAAGTGTCTGACCTTTATTTTCAATGATCTTATATGGAACTTTCTCTTGTATTAATTTCACTTGTTCATCAGAATAAGGTTTTCCAAGTAATTCCTTGTAAGAATAGACTGTATTCCTAAAATTTGTGATACACTGATTCTTAGCAGAATTCCCCAGAGCTCGAACATTTTCTCCAAAGGACACATAATTTGGTGTACACCGATCGCTGTAATCATTGTCTATAGTTTCAATGCCCCCAGTCCTGGCTACAGCAATGTAGCAGGATTGAGTTCCAAAATCAATTCCCACAACAGACATAACTGAAAGAAAAAATAAATACACGTTGTTATATGTATGCAATTATATATTTTTTTATCCTATTTTTTAAAAAAAGTTAAATTCTAAAGTGGATTATGTTATTTTGATAAAACTATAATTTTACATTTGTAAATATATTCATGATTTTACATTTAGAAATGCTGAAACAAAAATATCAAGCAAATTAAGCACACTGAAGAGATTTAAGCGTTAAAATTGCTTGTTGACAGACCATTTAAAACTATTACAGATCAATTGAATATTTCGGTATTCGATGTGAAGTAAATATTGCCCAGATGATACAGTACGTAATAGTGCAACGAATTTTTCCAAACCTTTCAAATCTCATCATAAAACAAAACCGTAATAGATAACAAGTAAATAAATCGGCCATCAGTAGGGCACTTCTAACACCCACTCTTCTTACCCTTCAGAAATGATACATAGAGATACAGAAAAATAGAAAACATACGTGACATGTGTAGCCATCACCTTCTCTAATGTAATCAGTGACAAATATTAACAGATCGCTGCACTGCTTCTGTCATTAGCTATCAACAGTTTACAGTCAGGATTTTTTTAAAGATAAATTTTTTATGAACTGTTTCCATATAGACTAATGATTTAAAACAATGAAATATCGATGTAATTTTAATATTAAACAAAAATGCCTGAATATTCTGGAAACAACAGCGAAACCAAGTCGTTAGAACATTCCAGAATGGCTCCAGTTTGTTTTGTTTTTGTTGGGTTTTCTTTTTGTCTCTTTTCAAAAGAGAAAGAGAAGAATCAAAACAATGACAGGAGATTTTCCTAATTTATCGTCTTCTTTTACATGACTGACTATACTAAGAGGCGTGATTAGTTTCACTAGATTAACAATCACAAGGGTCGCAGAGTACAAATTACGTCTATTATTTTCAGATAAAAACAAGTGAACGATTAAGTCAAATTCATTATTATGAAAAAAGTAAAAAAAAGAATATTACTAACATATATAAGATTAATAATTTTAAAAGAGGTTTTCCTAGTGAACATGAAAATGGACGGATGAAGATGATACGTTAGCCATGAGATAGCAGTTTTAGTGACAGGTTAACACTTCGTAGTTTCTAGTTTTACAAATTGTCTCAGATTACTGGAATCTGAGAAACAGGTTGTAGTTGACGCAAAATAAAATGACAAGAATTCACTGATGATGTCCGAATCCTTGCTCATATTAAAGTATGAGTAGTGAAACAGGTTTCAACAGCCAAGTATGGGATCAATAACAAATTGCGATATCAGGTGTGCCTTTTGCGAAGGGGATAATAATGCCATGTCAAAGGGGAAAAAATGGACAATGGGAACAAATAAACATGCTATATGTTTACCATAGGGTTGTGTTCTTCCCAACACGCTAAATGCATAAATTTTAATTATATATTCAGAAAGACTCACGGAACTATTAGAGGTCCTCTTTCAGAAATAAAAAGGACATTTTTTTTTACAGGCAACCAGGAAAATGTACTCGGCGCAATAAGATCAGCGATATGCAAACAAAGAACTTAAATCGAAACAGATAATTTAAATTCAACTTTAATTAGAGTGCTACTCCTTTAAACAGCTCTGCAAGAGGCCCGACAATTTTATATATGTATATATATTATATATATATGTATATATATTATATATATTTATATATCACATGCTTATCTAGGAATCTAAATAAACTCACGAGCCTATTCGACGGCAACTACCGGCATTTTGTACATAAATCTACAGCGATGCAAGAATACATCTCAATACTTGACTAAAATGATAATTTTTTTTAAATGAGAAAATTTACATCCTTTTGTTTTAGAAAATTTAACTTCAAGCTATAAGCGTTCTAAGTTAGTGGATGTTTAGGAAAATATACCTATAATAAATGATATAACTAAATCCTCGTGGATGTGGACCGCCTCGTTGCCTTTCTTTCGCTTTAATTCGCCCGGTTTTTCTTTCTTTCAGACACTTTCACACGAATTCACATATAAATAATAGAAATATAACAATAAATTCGCCAAGATGCTTCTAATACGTCACCTGCGAATGATTTGGAGAAATATCTTATTACGTCAGGAATTTTATGGAAACGACAAGAGAACAACAGCCCTTACCTTGTCCGGAATGAGATGGAAAAATCTCGAAACAAAAATTGTCGATTATACTTCTAAAGAGAAGGATTTTCATTCGTCGTTACAATTTATAATAATATGTGTCGAAAGTTTTGATTGGTCAAGCGCTGTTTAATAACGATTGCTTCTTCATTATGTTCTTTCAACTATCTCTTCCCCCTCATGTTTCATTTCTGTTAGGAAGAACTAACTGGAAAATTCGAGAAAATTCGAGAACCGACGTTGATTGACCAGGAAACTCCATATATTTCCAGGACATTCTGTATTTGATTACCGCTACTATAAACCTTTTTTTTTTTGTTTTATAGCTATAATTATTCTTACCACTCTCTTATTTTTAACTAATTATTTGGCTTCCGTTTAATTTGTTTGTAATTTATAAACTGAACAAATGTTTTCTTGTACTGCAAACATTAAAATGAAAGTACCATGTTCAATCCTTGGCCTAGCTCATGAATGGGCGGAATTCTGGTTTTAGCACCCCCGTATAACCCCTCAAGTTTTTTTTATTTTGGGGAATTTTCAGAATTCATACGATTATGCACCCACCCACCCACCCCAAAAAAAATCGCAATTATAGGCTATTTAGCTGTTATTTTTAGCACATCTCACGACCACCAACCATTCTCGTTTCTTTGACAGTCTGACATGTATTGATGTTTTCCAATATTTTTTCTCCCCATAAACTAAGGTCCATTGCTGGAATTTAAGCCAAAAATTCGGACTGTCCGAATTTTAAACTCTAATTAAAAAATGTGTTGTTTATTTTCATAATCGTATGAATTCCATGTGTAGAACACAAATTCGCAAATATTTTCTGAAAATTCGAAAAAATAAAAGTTATGAGGGGTTGGTTATATGGGATGCTTGAACCAGAATTCCGCCCAAGAATGATTATTACCTGAAAATGATTGTATATTATACCGATTGGAATGTGTCAACAACACGTTCAAATTTAGAAATAATCCGATAAACAGACGTTTAATTAAATTCATCCAAAATAGATTGGACATTTTATTTAGTTGCTCAAGCAAAATTACAACATTTAATATTTTCATTTTGGTAAGAACCAAGACAAATGCACCGGTAGAAATATGAAGAATACCCACAGATTATATGGCTAAAACTTGAACGAATTTATTTATTGTATCAAATGGAATTTTAGTCAGACGATCCAGTCGAGGAGCCTCTATCAGTGGTTCCCAACCATTTCACTACCTAGTACCCCTTTTATTTAAATGGATTTTCCCAGTCTCCCAGACTTTTGAAAGTATCTACGTATTTTATTGGTTTCAAATTTTGGCACAAGGCCAGCAATTTCGAGGAGGGTATTAGTCGATTACATCGACCCCGTTGCTCAACTGGTACTTACTTTATCAACTTGAAAAGGATGAAAGGCAGAGTTTAAACTCACAACGTAAAAACGGATGAAATGCCTGTATGCACTTTGCCTGACGCGGTAACGATTCTGCCAGCTCGCCGCCTTGTCTACATATTTTATTTAATGACAAATTTTTTTACCTAGTTTAATCTCTCACTAGAAAATTATATTTAATTGGGTGATTTTATATTTTGAACACGGCCTACAGATTCATCCCCCCCCCCCCAGTACTACCTTTGTGTATCCCCAAGTTGCTTAATAACATCAGTGATTCTTAACCAAGGTCCATACGACCTCTGGGAGGTCCACGCAATCAAAATAGTAAATTGGGAGTCTCCAGTAGTATTTTCGTGGTTCATGACAAAAATTGTGTCAAAAATTTGCGAGAAACAACTAGGTTTCTTTCTTGAACGCTTAATATTGTTCCAACATGTTTTCGGTCACAGAAACATGTTCTCAGAGAGTGCGATTACAAACCTACACAAGTGAACATGTGAAAAACAAAATAGGAATTTTAAAAGAACTATCTATAAAACTAGTAATCAAAGGGGTCTATAGGTAAAAAATGGCTGAGATGGTTCCTTGAGCTGCAAAAAAAAAAAGAAGAAAAAATAGCAACTAAGTCACTTTCAAATTGCATTTTATAGTCTTAGAAAAATTACATTAGATACTATGGTCCTAAGTACATTGTGTCTGCAGGAAAGATGAGATGGTCACAGCTAAAATGATTTTGATTCGGGTTTTACTGTCCAGCATGGAAAACGGACGTTAAAGATGATGATTGACTTGGGATTAAACAGCAGCAATAACCTGTGCACAGCAAAAGTATATGCAGCCCTTGAGTTTGCTGTTCCACCACCACCACACACCTACACCTACACACACAGAGAGAGGCTTATACAGCATACTGGCAACAACATAAACATTAGTTTCCATAAAATACTCAAAACATTAACTTTGAAATGACATTTTCTAGCTCATTGTTCTATCCCAAATGTCCCTTTCATCTCGGAATATATTTTCAAGGCAATGTCCCAGCATAGCTGCAATCCAATGACTGAAACAAGTAAAAGATGCAACAGTACTTTAGATAGCTACCATCAATAATATTTCACATACACCAAGGAGAAATCTCTGAATTTTAAAGAGAGTAATATTGTAATTGAGATTAAGCATTATGTTCTGAGTTCAAATCCTATTAAAGAGTATGTACAGACATATGTAAAGTGGTTGCGAGGACTATGAAGGAGGAGGCTGAGAAGGGGCTGAGTGAGCTGAAAGAGAACCCAAACAAGATGTATAAGATAGTGAAGGCAATGAAAAAGGATGGAAGAGATGTTGAAGGGGGAAGATGTATGAGAGGAAGTGACGGAAAGTTGAATTTTAGTGAAAGAGATAGAGGC
>JAOPUL010000001.1:55509779-55525009 GCA_027564515.1 Octopus rubescens | reverse complement strand
TTAAAAAATTGTTTTTTTTTTTTTTTTTTTTTTTTTTTTTTTTTTTTTTTTTTTTTAATCATCATCATTGGGTCAAACTTGTTCAGATTCTCATTACCCTGATTTTCTATCCATCTCTATCATGCATAGCATGTGATAGTTCCTCTCGGTGAAATGTAGTTCATCTATTAACTGATCAACAAATGTCTTTGCAGGGCAACCTATGTAATTATGTCCATTTTGAGTTGTCACTAACCAGCTCCTTACATTCCTGTAGTGTCCAGCAAAATGAAGTCTTCTTTCTATAATGGTCTCTGATACTTTAGAAGCTTATTATACAATCTTTCTTTGGTGGGGTATTCTTTCCAAGACAGATTCAAAATGGTGTGAAGCATGCACATATTCATGCTGTCCAGCATAATTTGAAGCCTTCTGGTTAATGTCAAGTGAAAAAGCCATAAAGTAACACAAATTCAAGGACAGCACAAAAAGTTCCTTTTCAAATTCTCTGGGAACTTAGATTTCTATATCATACTGAGACATTTAAGTGCTTCCCAAGCTTTGCTGAAATTTAACCTAATATCTTGATACTGTGTTGCTCTTGGAGTACCTGAAAGAATTTACTGTTTTTATTGAGTTTCAGGCTATGTGTAAATGGTACCTTTGAAGTTATATTTGAATTCCATTTTCCTAGCATTAGTATAGAGACCAAAGCCTCCTGCAGTATTTTCCAAACTGAACTAGCTTTAGTAATTATTATCTGAATTTAAGGCTCAGCCATCAACATAAACTGTATCTTACTGCAAAGCTGAGTATCTGAAAAGTCTTGATTGAGAGTAAAGCTATGTTCCTTGTTTTGATTTGCTGAAGTGCAGAGGACATGGTTAAGATGGAGTATGAATAAGAATGGTGGTAGAGTGTCTCCTTGTAAAACACCTGCAATAATGTCAACAAGTTCTGTATCCCTGTCAGATAAAGGAAACTTAGCTCATGTTTTTGTAGAGCATCATTATTGCATCTACTACTTAACCCTTTTCCTGTTCTGTGTATCACAGGACATATTTCCCTGGCATGCTTCATATAAAATACACATTCCCAATTGTTTTTTAACCACCATAGTAACTTGGGACTTATGAAACGAAAACTTAGAACATATGAAACAAGCATGAACATTTAGGAAAAACTTATGAAAATGCTTTGGACAAGCAAAGGGTTATGGAATTCCATTGGCTAGAAGAATTTGTTGCTCTGTGAACTGAGACAAAAACTTTTGAGAAATCAATGAATAACAAAATAGCAGGAAGACTCTTTGATTGAACAGCCTCTATGGTTCATCTAGCAGTTGATATTTGTCCAGATGTTGAACTATTCATTCTGAATCCATTTTGGTTTCAATGAAGAATTTACTCAATCTCCAGCTAGATATAATTGTGTATCATGTTAAGGTAATAGCTGTTAATGAGATATCTTGTCAGTTTGAGAAACACTGGTTGGGCATTCGGCTGTAGAAGAATTTGCCTCAATAAAACTCCATCTGACCTATGCAAGCATGGAAAAGTGGGCCCTGAATGCAGAGGACATGCAAAGGCTAGAGAGGAATGAGGACAGTGTGCTCTGCTGAATGTACAATGTAAGTGTACATGTGACAAGAAAAGTTGGTCATAAAAGGAATTAGATGTAGTGTGCAAGAGAGAAGATTGTGCTAGTTTGGTTATGTGATGTGGATGGATGTAGACAGCTCCATAAAGAACTGCCAATCACTCAGAGTGGATGGAACTCATGAAAGAAGGAAGACATGGAACAAAGTACTGTAGGACGATCTAACAACACGGAACCTTACACAGGAGATGACAAAGGACTGAGATATCTCAGCAGAAGTGTTAATGCCACTCCCCCTGCTGAAGAGGACTGGCCTGCAAGAGCCCTGTGCCAGTGCCACGTAAAAAGCACCCAGCACACTCTGTAAAATGGTTGGCATTAGGAAGGGCATCCAGCCATAGAAACCAAACCAAATCAGACTGGAACCTGGTGCAGCTTACCAGCTCTGAATAATATGAGGCAAACTTGAATATCTTTGTTTCAATGTGCATTCAATGTTTAAATAAAAGTATTCTATGCATCTGTGGAAATGCAGAGAGTAAAATGAAATAACTGCTGCATTCAAAGAAATAATTAATGCAAAAATAAGACACAGTGACTAAAAAATTAAAGTGATGAATGGTTGACAATATTGTCATAAGTCATTACATTTTTGACAACAGACGTTATGGATGATGATGATTATTCCCAATGACCATATAGCTACATTATTTGAGATATACATACATTGGTAAGCATGTTATAGGCTATTCATTGCAATAGTCAGAAAGTGGGGATATAAAGAATCTAACTAATACAAACATTGAAATAGTGTTCAGAAATATCACTACACACCAGTGAAACCTCCACTTAGAGTAAAATTTACTGAAAAAATGAATGCATATCAGCACACCATTCATTTGGGCAAAATCAAATTATAGAGCATCAAAGATAAATTTAAAATGGTAGAATATGTAAATTAAGATATGTCTCTGCCAATGTTTTTTATGGGTGGTTTTGTTTTGTTGAAATTTCTTTTTTCTTTTCTTTTTTTTTTATTTTAGGATATTCTTCCCATCATTAACCACTCAATTGTGAGGTAAGAGTGGAATCCATTTTAGAAAAACTGGAGGATGCACAGTTATATTCCTTCTTCAGGACAAACTACAATGGCTGTCAAAAATGTAATGACTTATGAAAATATTGTCAACCATTCATCACTTTAATTTTTTAGTCACTGTGCCTTATTTTTGCATTAATTATTTCTTTGAATGCAGCAAGTTATTTCATTTTACTCTCTGCATTTCCACAGATGCATAGAATACTTTTATTTAAATATCGAATGCACATTGAAACAAAGATATTCAAGTTTGCCTCATATTATTCAGCATAACTTGCTTTTATACCCAATGTATTATATGATCTTTATTGAGGAAGTTTTACTCCTCAACACACATCCCCAGTTATCTGTCATTCAGTTTATTGAGCTGTTCTTCAATTCCAATTCTAAATAAATTCTACTTTTGTACTTTTATCCCATCTCTGACTAAACTCCTCTTGTTATTGTTTCATCACTTTATTTCTGTTTTCCTCAATAAAGATGAGACATGGTTAAATACATATATCTTCAGACATGAGAGAAATGTGAACATTCTATATACCTTAATGAGTTGTTTGGATTACTTTTGAAGTTTCATATTCATGCAATTAAAGTCCAGACAAAATGACAGAATCCATGAACCTGCAGGTTATCAACTGACCAGAAATCAGGTATAAGAGAGTATGAAGAGTGAAATGACTCAACCAGAAATTTAACTTGAACTGCAGACTTAGCTTGCCAAGAATTTACTACCACTATTTGTGCTAGCATACATCCTTCATAGCAGGAAATGATGACTTGCTATGAAGGTCATCCTTTCCTGGTGACAATAATGATGACTGTGACGTGAGTTTAATATGGAATTGCATACTGTGCACCAGCCATAACATACATCTCACAATTAAAGTCACAGTCCAAGGCAGACTGAGATAATTGTGGAATTCTTGTTTGAAACTGAAGATTGCAGTAGTTTCTCCAGACCAACATAAGTTGACCTCAGTGCTGCAAGCTTAGAAAAGCATTTATCAATATTGTAATGCTGCTGCTACTTAGAGCAGCAAGATGTTCCTACCCTTTTTCTTATATTTTACTGTATTTTCTGGTATAGAAGTTGATGTATATAGTGTAAACATGTAATGTAAATACTCAAACATTGTCACTCTCTATCCAAATCCTGCTACATTTCACATGGAATTTTTAACCTCCAAAGTTTTTTGGGCTGTAAATTTTGATCTGAAAGATTTTACTTGTATGCTGGAAAATACAGTAAGTGTAACTAAGCTAAACTTGAGATTATTCTTATCAAAAAGCTTGCAATACTGCAGAATGTATTTTCTGGTTAAAGCTAGGAAATGTGTTTTCTAAAGAACTAAATAAACTATATAATCTACTTTTTCAAGTTATGCTGGTTTGTGTACTTGGTGGCTGCAAAGAAATTGTTCTTGTGATCCTTTAAACTATTGAATGTCTTGCAGATAGCTAGGAACTCTGTTATATCATCATATTTATGTATTGATCAAGAGTGATTATACCTCTTGGTCAATTATGTTATATGTGTTTGGGTTGGTTTTTCTTTGTGTTTGGAAAAGCATACAAGTTGAAGATAGTTGAAAGAGAACAACAAGAAACAGAATAATGACACTGCAGGTTAACAACTTATAAGCAGCAGTCAAGAAGTAAATCTTCATTCTATACTTGACTTACTATTACTATTACTATAGCTTACTATTACTCTACATGTTAATACACACACAGACACACACACACACACACACACACACACTCTAACTGCAACCTAACCTCTAATCAAAGAAACCTCTTGACTAGTTGAGCCTACATCGATTTTATATAGATGAAGCACAATAGCTAATGAACAACTATGGGCATGAGGTTAAAGTAATGGTTATTTGAGTCTTAGTAGAGCTAAGCATGTTACTTGCAAGACATAAAATGTTTAGCACAAAATTATTTGTACAAGAAAAAAAATCATATTCCACCTGTACTTTACTGTTGATTGGTTAGAGATAGAAGTGGCACCTACCTGTAAAAACAATTGCTTGAGGGAGGAAAAAAACTACAGAAAATATGCAGACAGAAAAATAGATATGGATGGAGCAAAAACATTAATGGCCTCTTGAAACAAATCCAGCTGGAATGTTTTCTGTCTGAATCTTTTGCATTATCTTTACTCTCATTACTTGCTCCATTAATATGTTAGAGTAAATAAAGATTACTCACCCCTATATTATTGACTCTAGTCTATATTTGCTATGCATTTTGGGTAACGAGAAGAGGTAGTATCCAAATGTAGACATGAAAACAAATTCTAAATTCATATCAGTTAATTTGTTTGAGCTACAAACTAGCTAATACCTTAGATAAAGAATAGATTGGCAGCAGAGTATCATTATTCTCATTAGACTAAAGAACATCAAAAATGAATTACCTCTATCATGAGACCTACTGCCACAAACATGACTAGGAAATGGACCAAAAAAATAGTCAAAAAGATAATTGAAAAGAATATGTCAAATGGTGCCATTATAATGTCAATTCCCTGTCTGTCACATAGTAGATTGCTAAACACAAATCTCAGAGTAATAGCAATGGATAGCTTTAGCTTCCAGTAGACAAATAAGTGTATGTGTGTATCATTGGAAATATATTTCTAGTTCAAACTAATGAACTGAATGTGCCTCTTTTATTTTCTTTCAGTTCCTTGGCAACTGCAACCGAAATCATCATCATCATCATCATCATTTAACATCCGTTTTCCATGCTGGCAGTCCTGTAATTTTCTTTAATTTCCATGGATGCTTGCTAAGATGCTGGAAACATCAGTAGACTGTCTTTAGATAGTCATTTAGCTAATTAGATCATTCTTGTGGCTGATGACTTCAACGGACATGTTAGTCCACATGATGATGGCTTTTATGACATATATGAAAGCTATAGATATGGTTCAAGAAATGAAGAGTGTACAGCTTCTGGAGTTCTCTGATGCAACTGATCTGATAATTTGCAACACATGCTTTAGGAAACCAGCCAACCACTTAATCACCTACCAATCTGGCAAACAAACAAGTCAGATAGATTACATTCTCACCAAAAAATGAGTCAAAAGTATTATTGTAAATACCAACATTTTTCCAGGTGAAGAATATACTACACAACATAGATTAGTGGTTAGTGACTTCAGAGTCAAAACTAGGCAGAAACAGAAGATAAAATGGAGAAGGAGGATATGAAAACTAAAAGATCCTATCGCTGGGAATAAGTTTAGAGAAATTTTAATCGACACCTATGACTGTTGAGGGAAAGATCTAGATACCTGTAGCATAGATGACAACTAGGAAGTTCTACGAAATAACTGGCTTAGTACTATGGATCAGACATGCAGCTGCGGCAAAGTCCTGGCAAAACTGATAGTAGTGTGGTGGTAGAATGACATGATAATAGAGCAGTAAAGGCAAGAGACAAGCTTAGAAAACCTGGAAAGAAGGTGAGAGTATGAAGCATTATCAAAGAAGAGCTGCTAAGTGACAGATATATTTAGCTAAAAGTGAAGCAAAAACAAAGAGATTTGCATGTCCTACAATATGAAGATCTGTGGTATGAAGTGTTCAGGGTTGTAAGACAGTGTGTGAGAGAAAACTGAGATATCATAGTGAAAAATGTATTTAGAATGGTGAAGACATACCATTAATATGGGAGACAAAAAAGTGGCATGGAAGTGCTATTATGATAGGCTGCTGAATGTGAAGAATGCATGGGATAAAAGGGGCAATTCATACTGACCCTACAGAGGTACCAACAATTCCAAGTTGGCAGCAGCTAGGTAGATAAAGCAATCAAGGACATGAAGATAAAGCTGCAGGTCCATCAGGGATAGTTGCAGAGATGCTAAAAAATATCTGGTGAGGTAGGATACATGACTACCACCTGGATAGTTAACCAAGTTACACAGGAAAGTATCATACCAAATGACTGGCATAGCAGTATTATTACAAAGGCAAAGGAGATGCCTTAGAAAGAAGCAGCTATAGAGGAATCAAAGTACTGGATCAAATTTTGAAGGTCACAATTGCTCCAGATCTAGATGAGATGCAATTTGGCTTCATGCCTTGGAAGAGGAAGAGGTACAAAAAGATGCAATCATCATAGTGAGGCAACTGCAAGAGAAATATCTGACTAAGAATAAACCACTATTCCTGGCTTTCATTGATTTGGAGAAAGTGTTTGACAGGGTACCACATTCAGTAATTTAGTGGTTACTGAGGAAACTAGGTGTAGATGAATGGCTTGAGAAGAGACTGTACAAGCTATGTACAAAGATGCAGTAAGTGAAATGGGAGTCAACAATGATTTAAATGATAAATTTAGTTTGAAGGTAGAGGTTCATCAAAGTTCACTCTTCAGTTATCTCCTATTCATCATAGTTATACAGGCCATCACAGAGGAGATTAAAATTGGATACTCATGGGAATTCCTATATACTGATGATTTAGTTTTCATAGGAAATGAGAGAGAGCAAAGAAGACAACAGTAACGTTTTTTACCAAGATAGTAACGATAAAACACACTCAAAGGAAAAGACTTCCTTCACAAATATTACAAATTAGTGGATCACCCATTCCTTGCAAGGGAAAGTGGGGGTTATTAAAATATATCAGAAATATATTATTCGAGCCAGTGCCATGGCACTCCCAGAAGACGAAATGATTTGCACCAAAAAGATAGAACTTATGGCAGAGGAAGACATGGAACAAAGTATTGAAGGCCGATCTCAAGACACTGACCTTTACAAAGGAGATGACAAAGAACCAAGATATCTGGTGCCTTGTTGTACTCAAGAAGACCTGTCCACCACAGCAGCATTGGTACTGGTGCTGGTGCCACATAAAAATCACTCGCGCTGGCTTCACATTAAAAGCACTAGTGCTGGTGCCACATACAAAGCACCCAATACACTCTGTGGAGTGTTGGCATTAGGAAGGGCATCCAGCCATAGAAACCATGCCAGAACAGACAATGGAGCAGCTCTGGTCAAACTGGAGGGACATTGTAATTGATTTACTGCCTACTTCGAAATTGCTGGCCTTATACTAATATTTGAAACCATTATTATAATTATTATTATTTCATTTATGCACAATATATTAGACTGTTGGAAAAAAATCCTCACATCGGGCCACAAGTAACCTTATATGCCAAGAACCATCTTAAGTATTCTAGCTATCCCTAATAATACTGTTTTCTGGAGCTGTATTAAACTAGATGTTATGCCTATTTCCTCTGTCCATCTGTTCAAATCTTTAGGAATAGTTCCTAATGCACTTATAAACTATAGGGATATATTTTATCCACACTTTCCATAGCCTCTGTAACACAATGGCTAAGTCCTGGTACTTTGTTATTTTCTCTATACCTTTCATATTGACTTTCTCATCATTTGGGACTGTCAAGTCAGTTACCTGGCACTTTCTATTCTCTTAAAATCTCACATCTTATATTTCTTATTTTCTAGCACTTTACAAGGTTCATGTTCATACCACTTGTCAGTATGGTAAAATCCTAGCTTTCTACATAACTCCCAGTGGATTATTCTCCCTAGATTGTCATGTCTTTTCTTGTATTCTTTCTGTGCCAGCATACTACATTCACTAATTATATGAGTAACACTTTCCTCCTTTGATTTACATAACCTACATTGAGAATCAACCTGATTTTTGTCTATCTGGGCTTTCTACCAGTTAGTCCTCAATGCTTGATCTTGTGCTGCTACAAATAAACTTTCTACCTCCCTTTTCAACCTTCCTTTCTGCAACCACTACCATGCACAGCCTTCTCTTGCTTCTTTTTTCTGGTTTTTAACTACATTTGGCCTTTTGGTTTCCCTATCTCCTACTGTTACACCAGCAGCTCTTAATAACATTTGCTCACTTACAGAGGAGGCTATATCTACTTTAGCTAACTCCACACATTCTTCTAATGATATTAAACTTCTATCACCTTCCTTTCTAGGTAAATACAATCTTGCTACTCCTGCTCTAGGATGAAGTCCCCTATTCATATTGAATTCCTTCCTAGTTCTTCTGTCTAGATTTGCTAATTCAGATTTTGTCCAATCTCTACAAAAGCTGCTATTTGGATAGAATGCATTGCAATATTTGTTCTGGTTCTCTGCGATCTACTTTGCTTCTCATCCTTTTGGGTGAAATGGGATTGATAAATAAAGTAGCAGCACATTGCTGATGCAGCTCTCTTTCCCTTCAGGTGACACATCCTGGATGTTCTGGAGGATCAAGTGTTGGACAGTTAAGAAAGTGTCTGTATCAGCTGGCATCTACATGGGATCTAAGACCATTAGGGAAACTATGGTACCTATTGATACCAAGATACGCTTGATTGTGAGTGACAGCTGTTGTTTATATATATATCATTCATATATGTGATTGATAAATACTTACACACATGCACGTGCACACACACACACTTATATATAGAGAAACAGTGTTATCATCATCATCATTGTCATTTAATGTTCATTTTCTATGCTGGCATGGGTTGGACGGTTTGACAAGAACCAATAATCCAGAGAAGTGCTAAGCTTCAATCTTTGCTTTGGCTACACTCTTCCTAAACACCAATGACTTCACAGAGTGTACTGGGTATTTTTTACGTGGCACCAGTACAAGTGAGGTCACCAGGTAACTCGCAAGAGAAGATCCCTCAACTAGGGTACATTCTCTAATATTATGGGGTACAAAGCACTTCTACTAGTAATGGTGCTACTATAAATCCACTCAAGGCACTCTGTAAAGAGATTGATGAGTGAGTGGAGGCACAGTGTTAAGGATGCCCCTTTAGTCTTGTTGAAGACATAACAACCTCTCTAGTTCTGGTGAGAAGCATATAAGTCAGCAGGTTTGTAATGTGCCCAGGTAGAGATGTGATGTCTAGAGATAGCAATAGAGGAGTAGTGATAGAGGTGTGACAAAAGTAATGGAGATGTGAGAGATAAATTCTACAACAGGGTGGAATGTGTTGATGTAGAAAATGAAGACAGAAAGTTTCACTTTAGAAAGTGTGGTGGCCCCTAATACAATCCACAATATAATGATTGTATAATTCCAGAGTGGGTGATCTAGGCCTCAATATAGCACATGAAGAAGTTGGTATTAGTGGAGCCTATCTGGCTCATGGCTACACCAATGATTTGCTGTGAAGGCCCCATGGAAGTCCAAAGTGAAGGTGTCTAGGACCCTTGTCACAACCTTCATCTTCTCAATGTCTTCAAAACAACTGCCCCTGAGTTTCTCCTTCAGCAAAAGTCACAGGGAGCAAGGACTTGACTGTAGGGAGGGTGAGGGAGTTTTGATGCCCATCTCTGTCAAGTAGTTGGTTAACAGGATGGAATTGTGGACTGGTGCAGGTGCCACTGACCTGAGTGGAAAAGCTTTGGCTTTTTGTGACAAAATCTCTTCCTGATAGCTCTCAAAACCTCTACAAAGTACTCTTTGTTGACCATCTAACCAGAGGGAACCCAGTGGATGTAGATGATGGCCTTGCAGTCAAAAAAAAGGGAATCAGCACGAGCTTCCCAGTGGACTTGCTTTGCCTGACCTTCTTGGGTCTGGGGGAGCCAGGATGCTTTCATTGGGTACCCTATCTCTTGGTCCCTGAATCATAACAATATCTCCAGCTTTTGTCACAAGTCTCAAGTACTCTTGGATTGGAAGTAATGAACTCAACTGTCTTTCTTTCTGTTCGTTACTGAGCACCCTGGGGACAAACTTTGCACAAATGTTGTGCATGATCAGATCGTCATGAATAATTCTGTGTATAACTCCAAATTGTTGCTTACTGTCTTTATAGACACCCAATGGTATTCATCCACAAAACTGCGAATTTTCTCAACCAGCTCTGATGTTCTGAACTCCTTCCCCTCCCACACCTCTCTACTGTCCTTGAACTTCTTGTGCCAGCAAAAAACAGATGCTTGACTCATACAAGTTAATCCATAAGCAGTCTGGAGCATTTTATAAGTTTTTGTAGCATTTTTGCCCAGTTTAACACAAAACTTTACTGCACAGTGAGCTTCCAAATTGTCTTTATGTTCTGACTGTATTCTGCAAACTAGTCAGCTGTGATAAGCAGTGTTTAGTAGTTATGTTCAAAGTACTGTTACAGTCATCTCCAATCTGGAATAAAAGAGTTGGCAGGTCAGCTTATTAGATGTATAATAATGATATATTAAAGTTACAATAATCTAGGACAGTTATAACTGCCTATCCTAAAAATGTTTCAAAATGTCTGGAATGCACCTCATATGTAGCTCCATGAGTCACGTGTCTTTTAACAAACAGTTATCTTCCCTTATAATTATCACTTTGAAATTAGTTATTTTATGAATTAGTTAATATCTGCAATATCTTTATTTATTTCTGTGTGTTGAAACCATTGACAATACCATTAAAAGATTATTTAGTCATTCTTTATTATGAAGAGAATTAATTAAAAATAACATTTTTAATAGCTTCTATTTATAGCATCATTTTTTTTCTTTCCTAGTTTTTCTGTTTAGACAAGTTCATTTACATCAACTGTTAATTAGTTTGATGTTATGTCCTTTTTCACAAAGACTTCTGTTTGCTGTCCCTGTCTGCAACTTCATCATGGAAAAGAAGAGACTTACAGATTGACAAGTTAGTAGGTTGTCTGACTACCAGCCTAAAGGTCAGCTTTTTTCTCATCCTTAACACTGTCTAGTGACCAATGTGTAAACATTTATGTTATCCTGGTTCACCTGACTATAATGCTATGACTCAGAATGTTAAGGTATGTCAGGGTAGGTGTATATCACCAAGGTAAGCAGTGAGAACATTGTATAATTGATGAAGGTTTCACTAACTTGTAGTAATAAGTTTAAATTCTTCTGCAAGCCTATAGAAAGTAAAGAAGAATCAACTCAAATGTATTCATCATCATTTAATGTCCAATTTTCTATGCTTGCATGAGTCAGACAGAATTTGTTGAGTCAGATTTTCTACAGCCTGATGCCCTTCCTGCCCCCAACCCTCACCTGTTTCCAAGCAAGGTAATATTTCCCCATGCTAGACATGTTTTTCATGGAAGACTGAAAACAAAGGCCAGACATGAGTTTTGCTTCCTTGGAAAAGTTGCAAAGATTTACTAGAAGTTTGCTGTTGATTAAAAAGTTCCTTATTTGTAAACATGCCAACACCGGTTGTGAAGTGGTGGTGGGGAATAAACATAGACACACACATATATATGTATATACACACACGACGGGCTTCTTTCAGTTTCCGTCTATCAAATCCACTTACAAGGCTTTGGTTGGCCCGAGGCTATTGTAGAAGACACTTGCCCAAGGTGCCACGCAGTGGGACTGAACCCAGAACTATGTGGTTGGGAAGCAAACTTCTTACCACACGCCTGTATGTGTAGAGAGAATTTGTAGTGACAAATTACGGAGCTGTACTTTATACCAAATATATTGTTGTTTAGCTCCAGATTAGTATTGGCTGAGCAAATCTATGTTCAAAAGCAATCCAACCATGACTATCCCTTCAGAAACGGTTTATTCTACAGTGCATTATCCAATATGTACTTTCCTTTTTTTAATTCATTATTTCTAGGATGCTGAGTAACTTTGTGTCATTATGGAATTTTCTGTTGCACATTATCTTCCTAGCGAACAACTTAATCTTTTTCATGACTTTAGAAGGTCTTTTTTTATTTTGTTTCTTTGCTCTAGCTTTACACTATATAATTTCTTGTACAGAAGAACAGTGCAGTCCTGAGTAATGACACATTACTCAGAAGCTTCTTTCTTTCAAATTTCACAAACCCCTACCCCATACGCACCATGCTGTAATTACTAGATTATCTGAATATTTGTATGATAATTTTGAAGAGAACAAGAAAAGATTTAAGCTGAGTCAGTTGTCATTGATAATATATAAGAAATTACAAATAAAATGTGTGCAATAGCTTTTAAGTAAGACTTTTTAAGAGTAAAGTATTTTACTTATATACATTACATTAACAACCACATCAAATTAGCAATGAATTTTGTTTAACAAATACCTTCTGTGCCTAAAATTTGATCATGAAACATCAGTTTCATGATCAAATTTCTATTGTTTAAAATAATGATTTTCACATTAGCTCAAAGCCAAATATCTATAAAAGATGAATAAAGAACAAATAAACTTCAGGCGTGGCTGTGTGGTAAGAAGCTTGCTTCCCAACCACATGGTTCTGGGTTCAGTCCCACTGCATGACACCTTGGGCAAGTGTCTTCTACTATAGCCTTGTGAGTGGATTTGGTAGACAGAAACTGAAAGAAGTCCATTGTATATGTATATGTGTGTGTCTTTGTTTGCCCCCCCCCCAACACTGCTTGACAACTGGTGTTGGTGTGTTTATGTCCCCATAACTTAACGGTTGGGCAAAAGAGACCGATAGAATAAGTACTAGGTTTAAAAAGAAATAAGTCCTGGGGTCGATTTGTTCAACTAAAACCCTTCAAGGCGGTGCCCCAGCATGGCCGCAGTCAAATGACTGAAACAAGTAAAAGATAAAAGATATTCCTGATACTTATTTTATTAAAGCTGAAGTGATAAAAGACAAAGTTGACTGAAGCAGAGTTTGAATTCAGAATAAGCAATGGCAACAGCAACAATGTTGGCGGCAGCGGTGTCATTTAATGTCTATGGTCCATGCTGGCATGGGTTGGATGGCTCAACAGGATCTGACAGGTCCAAGGACTGCATTGTGCACCATTGTCTACTTTGGTATGATTTCTAAGGTTGGATGCCCTTCCTAAATCCCAACACTTTATGTGTACTGAGTGCTATTTTACATGCCACCATGCAGCTTACAAGGCTATGAACCCTGGGAGAGGTGGCTTCCTGCTAGGAGTTGAGGGGCTGGGAGAAGGAGCCAGAGCAGAACAAGTTTCTTGTAGAGGAGCTGCATCATTATTTACATTTTAGAAAACAGGGTGGGGGTGATCTAGGTGAGGTGGAGCTGGGAAAAAGATAAAAATAGCAGCCATAAAATGTCTGAGTAGACCTCAAGTTATGAGGTGGGGACAGAGCTACTGGCAGTGTGGATGGGTGAAGTTGCAAGAGTTTATGGAAGTGTGATTGACTGACTAGTATTTGATCTTAAGTCCTTAATTTTAATTTCGGGATCATTAGCACCATTCAAATGTTGGAGTCATGCAGGTCTGACTTGCCATATAGACAGAAATAGGTACCTACTTCACACCCACACTCCAGCCAGAAATTTATTTCTGCACCTGACAGTTTCTGCAAATTCACTATTCTACATTTTGTTTATACAAATAATGATTCTTAACTTGGAGTAAGACCATAAATTTGTAGATTTTTGTAGATTGATTCAACTAATCTACACACCACCAACACTGGATGCACAACAGATATAGCTCTGCTATTATCACCAGTAAAGGTCCCAACTGAGAAGGGTGTCAATCAAAGGGATACCATCTCTCCAAAGCTCTTTACTGCATGTCAAGAAATGGTCATCAAGGACATCGACTGGACAGGTGGCGTGAACATCAATGGCAAACAGCTAACGCACCTCTGATTTGCAGATGACATTGTACTCTTCGCTGATGCTGCAGACCATGCTGAAACAGGTAAACACTCAGAGCTTAGCAGTAGGTCTTAGAATGAACATGAAAACAAAATATATGTGGTCGGAAAATGTAGCATAGGGCTGAATAGAGGTGGGAAGCGATGAAATCGAGGTGGTAAAGGAGTATGTCTACTTAGGGCACACAGTGAATATGCATCGAGATATGAATACTGAAATCTCAAAGAGAATAAGGGCAGGATGGAAGACATTTAACTCAATAAAGGATGTGCTCCAAACAAAGCTAGACAATGACATACATGCCAGACTCTTCAATAGCGCCATCCTACCTGTGCTCTTATACGCATGTGAGATGTGGGTTACTACGTGCCATAGCCAATATCAATTAGCTACGACACAAAGAGCCATGGAAAGATCCCTGCTAGGAGTATCATTTAAGAGAGCACATTCAAAATGAGATAATTTGAGAACAGAGCAGAGTGAATGATGTGATTGCAGAGTAGTACCGAAAACACAAGTTCCACTGGGCTGAACATGTTGTAAGGTTCACAGATAACAGGTGGACCTGTGCAGTTGCTTAGTGATAGCCAAGAGATCGGAAAAGGCACTTGGAAGGCTTCCACGACGATGGGAAGATGATTTAGTCAAGCAGTTTGGGTCAAGATGGAAAAGAATGGTGCAATCAAGACAGAATTGGAAGCGCATTGTGACCAGTGGTGTATAACAGTATCTGATGGTCTGATATATATATATATATATATATATATACTTGTAGTATACCGACAGTTCAAACCATGAAGCACAGAACTGAGGTTTTTACTTACTTACAATTCGACCAGTAGAATTGTATTATTTTAGTTTAGTTTAGTTTATATATACATACTCAACAAAGGAAGAGTCCATACACTCAAACAAATAAACCAAT
>JAOPUL010000001.1:55487290-55497326 GCA_027564515.1 Octopus rubescens | reverse complement strand
AAAGTAAATTGTCCGATATTCTAAAGGTTCTGTCCATACATCATTCTCTCACACATATTGGTAATAGAGAGACAAAAAGGCACAGATATTGTGATACTTTAGTGTGCAGTCTACTACAGTATCAGTAGTCTGTGAAATGACCTTATCTGGCTTATGATTAAGGTTATGAGTTAAGGTTAGGGTTAGATTGCATGCAAAAAGTATAAATGGTCAGGTAGACTGTACACTAAATTGACACCAGTTATTTTGTAAGTAATCTCTTTCTTGGTTTATAATTATAATATAATGTGCAACCAGCGACATTGAGAAAATGAAAAGATATAGTAGCTAATTGATAACAGAGAGGGAAGTAACTGATTTACCTCTCGTTCACGATCCACTTGGGCTTGCACCAGAGGTAAATTGTGAGGTTTGTTTTCACAAGCTTGAAGCAACTCCTTATGTTTTTTTGTCATTTCATGCTTCTGGGCTAAGAAAATGTAATCAAAAGTAGAAGTTTTTCAGTAAATTAAATACTACAAACAATAAAATGCAATACCATAAATAGAAATTTTTATTTAAGGAAGATTAAGAAAGAAAACAAAATATTTATCATTATTCTTCATTTTCCATGCTGACACAGATGATAATTCTGGTTTTCTCTCCACTTAGTCCATCGCTTCAGAAAACAGTAACTAAATTCAAAATAATTTTCTTCAACCAATTCTCTTAGGGTGTTTCAAGTATAGAGTGCTGGTAAATAAACACTGGTCATATAATCATCATCAACATTTAATGTCTGTTTTCCATGCTGGCATGGGTTGGACAGCGTGACAGGAACTGGTAAGGCCAGGAAATGCACCAGGTTCCATAGTCTGTTTTGGCTTGGTTTCTATGGCTGGATGCCCTTCTTAATACCAACCATTTTACAAAGTGTACTGGGTGCTTTTTTACGTGGCACCATTATAAGTGCTTTTTACGTGGCACTAGCACCAGTGCTTTTTTACGTGACACTAACACCCACACCAATGCTTTTTACATAGCACCTTAGTTTTAGGATATCAATTCAGTTATGGTGGGCAGGTCTTTTTGAGTACAGCAATGCATCACATATCTCAGCCTCTGTTGTCTCCTTCATAAGGTTAAAAAAAAACCAAAAAAACTTTCTACAGGATACAACATAAAATGCACATGCATATGTGGAGTATATGTACTGCTCCATCAAACAGCCTTGACTACCTTGGCTCGAAAGCATGTAATTAGCTGTGTCTAAACATTTATGAATAACATCTAGATGGCTAGCATCCTAGATAAACTGTATCTCAGTCTTTGGAGGATGTCAAGAAGTCCTAACACTAATGTCAAAATCAAAAGTTATAAATGTTACAAAACAAAGCAAATGTTTTTCAACTGTAGTTTTTGTCCTGCTTTCTGAGTTTAAATGTTACTTTTATACCAATATATTCAATAAAAGGAGCACTAGTAATACATCGGGGGAGACTCTGTAACTAGACACATTTCCTTAAAAACACAGGCTTAAAGGGACTTTGTAGTCACCCTAGATAGCAGCTCAAGTCATACCTAATATCTTAAAAGGGAAAGGCACACTACATTATGTGATCCTAGATATATAAAGTCTGAGAGAGAGAGAAAAAAGAGAGACTGAGATGGTCATGGCTGCTGACCTGGAACTCAACAACATCAACGACATTGACTTATACCTAGTTGTAAGAAATCTATATCAACACAACATTTTGTGGTGTGTGTTATAGATATAATGTCCTGACATTATAACTTTGTAATCCAGTTTTGATTCTTAATGGAAGTCAATTCACTTCACTTTTTTGCTGATGTTCTTAAGACACCAATTCTAAGCAGTTTATTTTGTCCCATTAAAAATGTAGTTTTGTACCTAAGAAACTAACATCAACACAATTTCAATGTTACTATTGTTGATACTATATAATATAACATGAATGAAACTATAATAAAGTACTAGCAAACTTGCTTGTTATGCTGCACTGGGGGAAACATTCATAGAATTGATTTGCTTCTTGCAAAAAGTTGTATGAACATGACGAATGATAACTAATCGATGAACTTCATTAATTCTCTGAAATATATATGAAACTCTTTAACTTTAATTCTTAGTTATTTCGAAAATATCATCATCATCATCATTTAGCATTCGTTTTCCATACTGACATGGGTTAGACGATTTGCCTTTACGTGTCACCGGCATAAGTGTTTTTAACGTGTTACAGGCACGGGTGTTTTTAATGTGTCACCGGCAGGGGTGTTTTTAACGTGCCACCGGCATGGGTGTTTTTAACGTGTCACCGGCACGGGTGTTTTTAACGTGTTACCATGCAAACTGAAATCATAAAATATATAATCATACAACTAATCCCCATTCTCTAAACTTACTGGCCTTGTGCAAAAATTTGAAATGATTATTACATTACAACCTTGGGCAGCTTTTTGAATTCCATATGTCTAACACTTGTGGACATGCTTACAAAATCAAAAAGCAATACAGCACCCATGACTTAACATTTTTTCACGTTCAGAATTACTGAAGCATGGAATAAACTACTCACATCAGTTGTAAGCTGTTGGGACACTACATCCTTGAAAACGTCCATGCTTCCTGAAATTTGCCAACAGTACACCTGATGCCCTCCACCAGACTTATTCACTGTTCACTTCCTGTGTATATTCTGTGTACTGTTCATGCAGTTTTAGTTACTTTTTCTGATGAGTTGTGTGCATATGAGCACTGTAATTCATTATTATTATTATATTAATACAATTTATTGTGATATTATTTTCAAGTCTGTAAGGATGGCACAGATAGTAACACACTGAACAGTAATTAATTTTGTTGATTAATGATCAAGTCCAATTCCTGCCAGTTCACTTTGACATTACATTTTATTTCACTGTTTGTTTGCAAGAAATATTTACTACATTCAGTTCAGTAGACTGCAACTGCTCCATCACATAAGCTGTGAATATGTGTGTGTGTGTAGGTACAAATTATTCTCATCATCATCATCATCATCATCATTTAGCATCCGTTTTCCATGCTGTTATAGGTTAGACAGTTTGACTGGAACTGGTAAGCCAGAGAGTTGCACCAGGCTCCAGTCCGTTTTGGCTTGGTTTCTAGAGCTGGATGCCCTTCCTAATGCCAACCGCTCCAGAGTGTACTGGGTATCTTTTAGAAATTTATACAGGGTCAAGATATACACCAAAACCCAAGTAATGTAATGTGGGCAGAGACAACAACAACAGGATTTCTTAGTATAAATGATATTCATGGCACAATTAGTATTTAATAAAGTAGTAACACATTACAGTGAAAGAGAAAATTTCATTTAACCAGTGGCTCTCAAATGGTATGCACTAGTGCATCACAAAAGGTATCCAAGGGCTCTGAGCTTTTAAAAAAAAAGCTACACTAAATCTTGAGCTTAGTGAAAAACATGATATTAACAATACTGTTATACAAATGTACAATTTAAAAAAAGTAAAATTTGCAATTGTTTTTTCTCAATTTTTAACTTTTAAGTAAAAAGATTGAGAACCATTGCTCTAATATTGAGAAGTAAAAACCCAATCAATACTTAAAATCAATCCATGTCCCTTGGTAGTTTCTCCGTCATTAGGTTATGCTTGTGCATTACTGTGTATACATATAGTAAATTATTTTACAGGTCAGTCAGTCACAGTAAAGACTATGACTCATTGAGGAGGTCTAATAAGATCAAAACATGTTAAAAGCCATAACAATATATGAAAATGATGAGGTTTATTTTTTTTTACCTCACCACATAACTATTTTCATTCAGTCAACTGATTCGATGCTTTGAAATACGAAGTTATCGCCCCTGCTTTTTAGAGTTGATTAATTCAGGTTTCCTTGCTTGTTATAATTGTGACAGCAGTTACTTCATTAATTATTTTCCATGGAGATGCCGTCCCTGCTAATTTCCCTTGGTCATTATTTTAATTAATAGCTGAACAGAAATAGAGAACCTACATAAGAGAAATAACAAACAACTTCAACTTCAATCTGACTTTTCCCCCTAAAATATCTTTTGGGAATCGCACGAATCCATAGGATGGCACTTTATCTTCACTAAAGCTAAGCAGATAAGATAAAAGAAATAAATTCTGAATAGAATTAATTTCATCACAGAGGGAACTGAACTTAAAAGTGCAAACCAGTAAATCATTCAATTACAGAAATGTTACTAATTACAACAGTGAATTATGCCACTTTGCAGTACATATTTAGAGTTATCTGGACTTAGTCATGAAGGGTTAAATGTCTCGACATGGGTCATCATTATTTAGCGTCTGTTTTCCATGCTAGCATGGGTTAGACAGTTTGACTGGAAATTGGCAAGCCGAGGAGCTGCACCAGACTCCAGTCCATTTTTGGCTTGGTTTCTATGGTTGGATGCCCTTTCTAACACCAATCACTCCAGAGAGTGTACCAGGTGCCTTTAACGTGTTACCAGCACAAGTATTTTTAACGTGTCACCGGCACATACATACATATATATATATATATATATATATATATACATATACGACGGGCTTCTTTCAGTTTCCATCTATCAAATCCACTCACAAGCTTTTGGTCGACTCGAGGCTATAGTAGAAGACATTTGCCCAGGGTGCCACACAGTGGAACTGAACCTGGAACTATGTAGTTGGGAAGCAAGCTTCTTACCACACAGCCATGCCTGCACCTATACAAACTGTTGACATCACAGCTGATTGTGTAAGTAAGAAATAATTAGCATATGCTTAGTTTCTCTGCCTGTGTCACACTGAATGCAGAATATCTGGATTATTGTTGTGGCATAACAAGGACTAATAATAGCTCAAAATTTCTCAGAAGGACGAAAACAGGTTTCATAAATCAGTTTGAATTTTCCCTTGACATAGGTAAACATTTCTTGTTATACATCAGACGGAGCATAAAAAAATTAGCAAAAGATCAAAATATGTGGAAACTCCCTTTTTTTTTTTTACAATCTAGTACAGTGTTCCAACAACTTTCAAATGAGACATGATGAAAAAGATTATACCAGATCAGTGATGGTGAATCTATGACAAATATGTCAGCTGTAACAAGTCTTGGGTTTTTAGATGACTTTGGAAAAATATCTACCAAGGAAGCCTTTTCTGGCAATACAAAATGCCAAGGGGATGCAAAATACAATTCTCAATTGTTTCTGCTATGTTGTGCAGGAAGTGTGAAGATATGTCCTCGGATGCAAGTTCCCCACCGCTCTACGAAGAGGGTCCAGGCGCACTGGGCTATGTATATCTATGTACTCTGTATTTGTCTGTCTGTCCCTGGTCTATATGTACCCCGGTCCTTATGTCTGTCTGTCCCCAGTCTATATGTCCGTCTGACTGCCAATTACCTGTGTGGTGACACGTAAAAAAGCACTAGCATAGAGAGTCCGGTGCCAGTGGCACGTTAAAGCACCCAGCACATACTGTAATGTGGTTGGCGTTAGGAAGGGCATGCAGGCGTAGAAACCAAGCCAAATCAAACTGAACCCCGGTCAAACCATCCAACCCATGCCAGCATGGAAAACAGATGTTAAAGGATGATGATGATGATGATGTTCACATAAAATGAAATACATGTGTACATATGAAACTCCAATAACAGGATTATTAAAGAAATTAAATTTCAATATCCTAAGCTGAAATGATCTGCTATCACTGAACCAATTTGTAGTGAAAGTATACACAGAAGAATGCAAAACTAAAACAATTAGCTACAGTACCTTTATGATCATTTGTCTGTTTCACTCGCTGATTAAACAAACTCTTTTCTTCCAAATGTTGTACTTCAGACAAGCCCTGGACAATTTCAAAGACTGTACCATCTAACAATGCATGAGCAAGGCCAGATAGCAAATCATATGGTACTCGCTGTTGGTATTTGCTGAACAGGGTGGAGGAGAATGCAATAAGATTAAACAATGTGTTCATATATACTTTTCATTTACTCAAAATATTTTTTTTTCATAAAGATACAGGCAAATCTATAACCAATAAGCTATATGACATAGAATAAAATACAATCATAGTTGGTTCAGTTCTCACTTTGAGTAAAATTAGCATAGGGTTACATGAACAGTTATTATACAGAAGTAAAAGAACAAAAAACTTAGAAATAATACAGAATGACAGAAAAGAAATAAAACTGACAAAATCACTAGACAGTCTAAGAGGGAAAAAAGGAATTAGGAAAAAAATTTAAAAAGTCATGTGCATGTGCAACAGAGCACTGGTATATTGAGAGAGAAGTTGGGCATAAAAGGAATTATATGCAGTGTGCAAGAGACAAGACTGTGCTAGTTTGGTCATGTGATATGGATGGATGAGAATAGTTGCATAAAGAAGTGCCGATCACTTAAAGTGGAAGGAAGTTGTGGAAGAGGGAGACTCAGGAAGACATGGGATGAAGTATTGAAGGCTGATCTCAAAACGCTGAGTCTTATGAAGGCGATGATAGAGGACCAAGACATGTGGTGCATTGTTGTACTCAAGAAGATCCACCCACCACAACAGAATTGAGATCCTAAAACCAAGGTGCCACATAAAATGCATTGGTAAGGGTGCTGGTGCCACGTAAAAGACATTGACAAGGAAAATAAATGTTCACTTTTTCTTCATTTGTTAGTTTGTGAAGAGGTTAGTGCAGTTGTTTAACTTTGGTTATTACAGATTCATTGTAGAATATAAAATATGGGCAGCAATGGAATTCCACAAGTAGTGATCATTTTAGAGAAAGCAGGAACCAAAGGAACAGTATTCAACTGTAGTTTTTTATACCTTTAACACTTTAGCCATAACCGGCCCAAATATTCTGTGTTTTATGCTAAAATTTACCAGATCCAACCTCCCACACCTACCCTACAACTACAATGTCATTCTAAAAATATGCAATCACATCATCGAAATATTGAAGCTATAGATAATGCAGGATTAATTCAAAACAATGTAAATAAATAAGCAATACACTTGACAAAGAAATTTGAATGCTAAAGGGTTAAATGACTGAAAAATAATCTTCTCCAAGACAGGTCACTAGTCTATTGCAAATATCTTGATGAGAAAAGTCTGTCACTTATTCCTGTTCTAAATCAGAGGCATTTGGAATTACAACTCATGAGCCAGTATTCCAGTATCTAGCCCACTCAAGTAGAAACACTTCCTACTGAATGACACTTTGAGCAAATGTCTTCTACTATAGCTCTGGGCCAACCAAAGCCTTGTGAGTAGATTTGGTAGATGGAAACTAAAAGAAGCCTGTTGTATGTATATATATCTATGTGTATGTTCTTGTGTTTGACCCCATCACTGCCTGACAACAGGTGTTGGTTTGTTTATAAATTCATAACTTAGCAGTTTTAGACAAGATACTAACAGAATAAGTACCAGACTTTAAAAAAATAAATACTGGGGTCAAATTGTTTGACTGAACCCTTCAAGGTGGTGTCCTAGCATGGTTGCTGTCAAACGACTGAAACAAATAAAAGATAAAGATACATTCACAAGTATGCTTTGCTGATGAGGTCAAAATAAGACTAAAACTCATCCAGAGTTGTCCCCTGCTCTTAATTCGCAATATTAATTCTTTTTTTTTTTTCCTCTAAATATCATATTTATTTTTAATTAGCTTTTTAATGCTCCCTGCATTAAATATATTTATACTAACTTAAGTATTGCTTTTATGCAAATTTGAATCTCTGAATGATTTGTTCTCTAAACTATTCTATTCTTATACACCAGTGGTTACCAACCATTTTTTGTCTATGATTCCTATTTAAACTCAGGGAGTGGGATTCTCATAGCCATTCGATGTCAAAATTTCCTATTATAGTTTTATGATTAAATATTATTAGGAATTGAATAAAAAAATGTTTAAATATTTTGTGTATTGTAGCAATATAACCAATTTACAGCACATAAAATTCTAACAACAAATTCTTATATGGATCCCCAGCTCCAGCCCCACCCCCATCAAGGGCCATATGGACCCTGGTTGAGAACCAATGTTCTACACCAACCAATTGTGATCTTGTAATTTACTTAGTGATTCTTCCAAGTATAGTGAAGTGTTTTCTTCACTGATTAAATCAGAATAAATCAGAACATGTCTTGAGATGTCTCCTGATCATGTTAAGAGTGGCATTAAAAATAATATCAAACATTGACTAATATTGTTTTATTTTTCCCTCTCAATCTCAGTTTTTTTTAAAAAGCTCCCTGCATTAAATATGTCAAGTTAACATTAACTTAATTATATATTGTTTAGACTTGGGCAGTGCTAACGGACTAGGCCAGGGATTGGCAAAAGGTGGGATGTGACCTACTGAGATGTTCTCAGTCAGCCTCAAACTTTTCCTAAATATTTTTAAAATTTACTGTAATTGTGGATCATTGAGTAGCTGATTGCTTTTAGATAGTCTACTGCATCACAATTTGTTTAATTTTTGTTTACACAAGGATTGCCAGTGAGGGAAATGAGGGGCGGTGGTCAGAGGGGATATTTTTTTAATTTAATCTTTTAGCATTTAAACCTGCCATATCTGGCCTAAATATTCTATCTATCTTATATTCATAAAGGCTAGATCTGACATCTCACACCTATCCAACAATGCCATTCTAAAATTACACAATCAATCACATCATTGAAATCTCGAAGCTATGAGATAATGCTTGATTAATTCAAAACAATATGAATAAATAAGCATTACACTTGACTGGTGAAGGTGCATGGCTCAGTGGTTAGAGCATTGGGTTTACAGTTGTGAGTTCGATTCCCGGGCCGAACTGTGTGTTGTGTTCCTGAGCAAGATACTTTATTTCGTGTTGCTCCAGTTCACTCAGCTGCAGAAAGGAGTTCCGACATCACTGGTGTCAAGTTGTATCGGCCTTTGCCTTTCGCTTGGACAACATCAGTGGCATGTAGAGGGGAGACTGGTATGCATGGGTGACTGCTGGTCTTCCACAAACGACCTTGCTTGGACTTGTGCCTCAGAGAGGAACTTTCTAGGTGCAACCCCATGGTCATTCATGACCGAAGGGGGTCTTTACTTTTACTTTACCATTACACTTAACTGAGTAATCTGAATGCTAAAGGATTAAGATATAATATATATGTGCAGCGAAGGTAAATGTAAATACAAACACAAACAAAAAAAAAAAAATCAAAAGCGGGCCATTACAAAAAAAGAAATTGCTGATCTTTATAGTTATGATGAAAACATTCCAACCATGACCATCTCCATGTTTCAGGATAGTTACACCAGTAACAAATATAAAATATAACCAAATAAACTGTAATCAATTTCAAATAAACCATTGAAGTAGTTTACAGAGATATAAAATGAAGTGAACTATAAATAGTAAACATATGAATATAACTCTTCCTATACAAATGTAACAGTAGTAACAACTAAATAGTACACAAAAGTATAAAGAAAAAATCCACTTCATTAAGTTGTACCTAGGAAATGCAGAGGGTGAGGATTAAGTATTTGGTTTCATATTACTCGACCAAACCTGTCAGTTAAGTGCTGCTGAAGTTATTTTTGTCTCAATCATTCAGGGTCAACAACCATTATAGTTTAACTATCCTGTTATCCTTTCTACTAACCTAGTTATTTACCTTTTTTTCCCCTCATATTTTATTCCACCTATTTCCATCTCTATCATCACGTCTAAAAAAAACAAAAACAAAATAAAAATGTATATGGGCCCCAATTGTGAGAATGTAGTTTGAGTCCCCTCCCCCCACGGGGTGGAGTGCTCTGGCCGTTCTCTGCAGCGATGCCATCATTGTGGTCATTACCGTGGGACCCCGACTAAGCACAGCATTTATTCTGGAGTATGTGGTCCATTGTCTCCCTCCCTTCCATCTTCTGTTGCTTTACCTCCCCACTTTTTTCCCTTCTTTCCTTTCCTTTCTTCTCCCCCCCCCCCCGTTTCTTTGTATTTAAATGTTCTAATA
>JAOPUL010000001.1:55442049-55454973 GCA_027564515.1 Octopus rubescens | reverse complement strand
CCCAAGGTGTCACACAGTGGGACTGAACCCGGAACCATGGGGCTGGGAAGCAAGCTTCTTACCACACAGCCACGCCTAAAATCCTTGGTATTTAGTTGAGTCCCTCTACATTCAGTGTTATATCCCACTACAGAAAACTCTTTTTGAACTTTTGGGATCAATAGTATAGGCACCAGAAGTACACTGGGACTGATTAAATCAACTATACCACTCCCCTACAAATTTATGACCATGTGTATAAAATACAACCCATCTCATTTTTCACCTTAACACAATGAACACTATAGTTAAAATATCTTGCCTGAATACAATGTTATGTTTATAAATGCATAATGTGGCACACATATTGAAGTAGAGATTATACTCTGCCTTGTTCTGGCCAATTGGTTAAGAAGTTCTCTTTACAATCACAAGTCCTAAGATTTGATACCTTTTGTGTGGCATCTTTGGCAAGTGTTTTCTACCATTGCCTCCGGTTAACCCAAGCCTTGCGAGTGAAATTGGTTCCACAGAAACTGTCTAGAAGCTTGTCAGATAAACTGTACCTTTAATTCAAAGGTACAGCCTTGTCACACATTGTGTCACACACTGATTCTTGCTAAGGGCATGTTGAATGGCTAACCACTTACATGTTAATTCAATGAGCAGGTAAAATCAATTGATTGAACAACTGAATCCTCCTCACTGAAATCAATAGAAAGCCATTATACCTTTAGCATTCAGATTACTTTGCCAAATATAATGCTTATTTATTCATATTGCTTTGAACTAATCACGCATTATCTTGTAGCTTCTAAATTTCAATGTTGTGATTGTTTATTTTTAGAATGACATTGTAGGGCAGCTGTGAGAAACCAGATCTGGCTTGTTTGAACATAAAACAGGTAAAATATTTGGGCTGGATATAGCCGGTATAAATGCTTAGGGTTAAACCTTGACCTTAAAGCAAATATATATATATATATATGTTTTTGCTGGTAGTAAGGAGAATGTAGGGTATAAGTATATAATCCCCACTTCAAACTCTGTCACATTGAGTGTAGTGTATGTCACCACCAACCATCACCAGCTCCCAAGTAATAGGAGGGGCACAACTCATGTCATTTGCAGGCCCCTCAGACATAGGTAATTGATGTAGTTGATCTTCAGTTTGGATATCTGTAAACTGAAATTTAATTTGTGAGTGAATTTCCAAGTGATTGCAGTTCTGGGGAAGAGGGATTGGGTAAGTGTTTAGTGCAGTATCTTGGATGTACAACAGGCGAAAGGTGATGGAATGTAAATATCTATGACCTGCAAGTTTGTTGATGTAAGCATCTTAACCACCAAATTGTTCTGACCTCTGTGCATGTGTGTGTGTGTGTGTTCACTCTTTGTGTGAATTAAATTGATTTATTAATTAATATGTCCATTTTACAACTTGTGACTAATTAACTACTAAATTTTATTCTATGTTTATCCTGTAATTGACAGTATTTTACATACTTATTACCACTCCTACTATTATTATAACTTAAGGCGGCAAGCTGGCAGAGTCGCTAACACTCTGAGAAAAATGGTTAGCGGCATTTCTTCCAACTTTACGTTCTGAGGTCAAATGTTGCCAGGGTCGACTTTGCCTTTCATCCTTTCGGGGTCGATTACTGGGGTCTATTCCCATCCCCGAAAATTTCAGGCCTTTGTGCCCAGTATAGAAAGGATTATTATTATTATTATAACTATTGTGTTAGAAATCATTATAAGCCTCAACAAGAGAGACTTATCCATACAACTCAATATTTTTGCAGTTACTAGTTTATATAATTCAATTTGTTGTTTCTTTGTTTTGCATTCTTACTGGTTGTTTGGCTTTTTTTTTTTAGATACTAAATATGTACATGGCATTCAGCAACATTGTTGTAATATCTCAGTTTTGTTTTCCTACACCTAGTGCCAAAAATAGAGAAAGAACGTATCTCAGAAGATGGTTTATTGTAAACCCATTAAAGTTAAATGAAGGAAACACAAACCACATTTTACAGATTGCAATAGTTAACTACCACCACCTACTCGTTCCCATGGCTGACAGGAATGTGATTGCTGCAATTAATATATTCAACAAAAGAACTTGCTTTTGTTTCTAAACTCTTAGTTTTGTCTTCCTTAGTTTATATTCTGTGACACTAATGTTGTATCAATCAACCACTTTGTGTATGTTTTGTTCCATGTCTGGAACAGATTCCTTTCTAGTGGGGCTGGTGGTGATGGGGTATCACATTTTCCAGTCTTTGGTTTCTCATTTCTGTTTTATCAATTCACATTCAACTGAGTTGTATCTTCTATTTTTGTTATCTGGCTGGAATGGATTCATTTCTAGTATTGAGAATTTTCTGGGGAAAGGTAAGAATTTCTGAAAGAACTTATGTTACACAACTTTCCAATTCCTACTTCACCATATTCTGTGATTTAATATTACATCAAGATTTTATTGATATGTTCCAAGTGGGATAAAGGAGATGGTGGGAGGCAGAAGCACTGGACTAAATAATGCCTTACAGTATTTTATTTCCATTCCTTTTGGCTCTGAATTCATATACTACTAGAGTTGACTCAGTTTTTCATCACTTGAAGCAGGTGGGATATCAAGTTGTTATTATTGAGTCACAGACCAGCTCTAAGTGAGGAGACTTATGACCAGGGGTGGTCCAGTGACCAACTAATTCCTCTTCTCTACATACAATATATCAAAAACTACATTATCAAATGTACATTCCTTTTTTAACATAGTGTGTTATGAGGAGAAATGAGATTTGAAGAAAGACTCTCCCAAAATGCCAGAATTCACATTTGATTGCTTCAGTTTAATTGATAATCAAACAGCAAGCTTCAAGCACTCTCATGTCATGGTTGAATGGTTAATAGCTGTAAGAAGTGCATTTATACACTTATAAAAACAATTATTCCAACAAAATCATCCCACCATGCAAATCTGGCAAAAAGCTGTAAAACAGTTCTGTATTTACTGTAGAAATGAAAAAAAACAACATTCAGTTTGTGGATATATAAATATAAGCAATTCTTCTAGAGATTGGGTACCCATATAAAGTCTCATTCGTCGTTTTGTAATAAAGTAAATAAATAAATAAATAAAAATTCCAGTAAATTCAGTTGATTGTAATACCTACCCACCCTTACAAAAATTCAATTGTAATAAAGAAGGCATCATCATCATTTAATGTCCACTTATCTATGCTTGACATCAGGGAATCTTCTATGACCAGATGTTCTTGTTATCAATCCTCTCCCGTTTCCAAGCTAGGTAATATTTCCATGGACATGTTTTTCATTGAAAATTGGAAATAAACATCACCTGTATGATGGTGATGCTTGTTTACAATCATACATGATGTCATGAGAAACACACACACACACACACACACATGCATGCACACATATGGGCTTCTTTCAGTTTTTGTCTACCAAATCCGCTCTCAATGCTTTGGTTGGCCCAGGGCTAGAGTAGAAGATACTTGCCCAAGGTACTGTGCAGTGGAACTGGACCTGAGAATGACATGGTTGGGAAGCAATGCTCTCTTTTTTTTAAAATATCATAAATATGACAACTGTATTTGTAAAAATTGTCTTTTTCAAAGACATATTTATATTTTTCTCAGCCTGTTTAGATTCTTCTGTCCCTTCTTTTTTTTTTTTTGTGTAGGCTGTGTATCATATTTTATTTTTAACATACTGAAGGTGCAGGAGGAGTATGTGACCCCTGTCAGTATCAAGCTATTGAAAGGCCAAAATGACATGGTTTACTAACTGCACTAGGGTTCAAGTTAGCCCAGGTTGGAACCCGGCCATAATAATAATAATAATAATAATAATAGGCGCAGGCATGGCTGTGTGGTAAGCAGTTTGCTTCCCAGCCACTTGATTCTAGGTTCAGTCCCACTGCATGACACCTTGGGCAAGTGTCTTCTACTATAGCCTTGGGCCAACCAAAGCCTTGTGAGTGGATCTGGTAGATGGAAACTGAAAGAAGCCTATGTGTTTGTATCTTTGTTGGACCCCACCACCACTTGACAACTTGTGTTGGTGTGTTTACATCCCTGTAATCTAGTGGTTTGGCAAAAGAGACTGATAGAGAAAGTACCAAACTTTAAAAAAAAAAAAAGTACTGGGGGTGATTCATTTGATTAAAATTCCTTAAGGCAGCGCCCTAGCATGGCTGGAGTCTAATGACTGAAACAAGTAAAAGATAGAAGATACACACACACACACACACACACACACACACACACACACACATATAATATACTACGTGCCTTTCTATATATATGTTTTTATTGTAATACTTTAGCATTTGAAACTGTTGAATTTGTTCCACTTTATAAGATTTCTAAATCATTTGACACAAGCTGGAGTCGTTCTGTTTATTTTTTTGTATTTGTCTCATAATGCTTAATGAAACAGTTTGATGTTTTCTAAATTATTCAACAGCATTTCTAATTTCTTACTGTAACAATGTCTATACTTAGTTCTGTTTGTCTTTTGTATTTGAAAGTTCATTCTACTTCCTTAATGCTTAATTAATCTTATCTTCCACATATAATAAAATGCAATAAGTTTCAAATTGGTCACGCTGGTTGAGGGAAACTAAAACAACAAATGATGTGGGGAGTAAGTGACAATCAGATATGCTAAATGCAGATATGCTAAATGAACTGTAATGAGATGTTTTGCTCTTAAGTTGCTGATATTTTAATCAAAATGAAACTAAATTTTTAGCATAAATTATATTTATTTTATCAATTTCACACACACACATATATATGAAATCAAATGTTAAACTCATGTGTTTTCAAAATATTATCGCTCATGTAACATTTATGAATTATATATATACTAGCATACCCATGTCATCAAAAATGCAGACAGTTGTATTAATGATAGAAAGTGGCAAATCAAAACACTGGGAGAAACTATTGATAAATGTCCACAATCTAGTAAATTCTGTGTACATACACAGAATTGACACATTTGAATAATCAGATACATCTGTAATGTCTCGGATGATGACAATGGTGGCAGCGGTGATGACAACAACAACACTTGTACAGAGACAAATATGTTTGGAAAGATAATAAATATAGCAGCAGTACTAATAGACCTAATTTTGCCTAAATCATTACTCAGATGAAGTTTTTAAATTTGACAAAATATCTAGAAATTAAGTTGACTGAGAATTGTGTAAAGCCAGTCAGTGTCTCTTTTCCCTAGGAATTAATCCATTAGGGGGGATAAGGAGAAAAAGAAACCTCTATCATCATCATCATCATCATGGTTTAAGAAATATGATGCAGGCTTCCATCTGTTTTCCAAATATTGTACATCTTCCAGCCAGTTTGATTGAATGTGGTAAGGCTTATGGGAGGACCAAGGACTAAACCAAAATACAAACTTGTGCCCCAGTGTTTGGGACAGAGAAATATTAAGGAGACATTCAAGGGCATCAGAAATGATGTTAACCTGTGGCTTATTGTTACTTTTGTATTGCAGTATGGACAGATCATTAGTGTAGGGATGACAAGAGGCAACATTTTGATTGGGAAGAATCAAGATGGGCTTACAAATCTTAACAACCACCAAAAGCCACAAGGCCATACTAGAGCTGTTGCATGCCTCAATTTCCAGGGCTCTATCAGTCACAGCTCTGGAAATGTTGAAGGAAGTCACTTCATGGTCATTGCTTTGTGAGGACCAGGAGAAAATACAGGAGAAACAAAAACAAATCATTGCTGAAAATATAAGAGGTAAAAAAAAAAGAAGAGTGAACTCTAACAAAAGGTGATAAAAAAATCTGAGGATGCTCCAGCACTTCAGGCAAACATCATGGAGTTCATAGTAGCACAACAAGATAGCACACATGCAACATATACATATGTATCAAAGCATCTTTTGAATGTTTGGTAAAATATTTTTGAAAGAATCTTTTAAATGTGTTAATAACAGGATATTAGTAAACTTCTCACCATGGGGTTATGAGAACATTGAAGAAAGTGAACTAGAGCATACTGGGATATTCCTAGTCTACCCAACCCCCAAAATGCTTTCAGGTGCCTTTGGCAGAGTTGTGAGGTGTCCTGGTACATCCTACCCATGTGTGGGCAAATAATCATAAATGTTTTCCATGTTTTTCAGATCTAAATTATATCTTATTTTTATTGCTGCTGCATTATTATTATTATTATTATTATTATTATTATTATTTCTGAGCAATTTTTAATCCATCAGTGATATGATCTCTTCACCTTTCCACCCACCATTTTTATATAACTTGTCCAAACACACAAGTTTTGTAAATCCCATGTTCTTTAATGCTCATTGGCTTTGAGTAAATCTCTTTAAGCTCTTGTGGCTAAGAAAAGATTAATATCATTGTGGATCAACAGAATTGTTAGAGCATCGGATGAAATACTTTGGGGTATTTAGTTGCAGCTCTTTGTGTTTTGTGTTCAAATCCTGCTTAGGCCTACTTCAGCTTTCATTCCTCCAGGGTCAATAAAATAAAGTACAAGTATTAGAGTCAATGGAATCGACTGAGCCCCTCCCTTCAAAATTGTTGACATTGTGCCAAAATTAGAAAGAATTATTAGCATTAAAGTGGTGAGCTGGCAGAATCATTAGCGCATCAAACAAAATGCTTAGTAGCATTTCTCCTGGCTCTTTACATTCTAGGTTCAAATTCTGTCATGGTTGACTTAGCCATTTATCCTTTCAGCATAGCTAAAATAAGTATTAGTCTAGTATTGGAGCTGATGTAATCAACTAGCCCTTCTCCTCAAAATTGCTGGCCAAAATTTGAAACCATTATTATTATTATTTCCATTTCACTTCTCAGAGCTCTCGATTTCACTTACTCCAGTTAATTGTGTAAGAGCAGACAGCAACCTGTTGTCAAAGGTCTCACAAAGTCTCTTTCCATGATACTTAACACCAAAGTACCAATCTCAAGATTCTCGCTGTCTCCAATAAAGCAGTTTTCTGAGCATGTTCTACCCTCATGTCAATCCCAATTTCTCCAACAAATTTCTCAAATCTGGTTGTTAATGCTCCCAGTGCCCCTACAACTACTTGGATGACAGTTACTTTCTTCATTGTCCACATTTGTGCAATTTCATCTTTTAGTAGCTTGTACTTTTCCTTTCATTTGAGGGATTTTTGTCTTGCAAGTTACTTGGTAGCCCTGCCAGGGCTGGTGCCACCTAAAAAGCACTCACTACACTCTGTAAAGTGGTTGGTGTTAGGAAAGGCATCCAGCCGTAGAAACCACACCAAAGTAGATAACAGAGCATGGCACAGTCCTCTGGTTTGCCATCTCCTGTTAAACCATCCAACCCATTCCAGCATAGAGGACAGACATTAAATGATGATGATATATGTGTAGGGGGGGGGGGGGGCATATGTGTGTGTATGTGAAAAAGGGATTTACTTCCACACAAGAATGTAGGAGAATTGGCTTTAGGGTCGAAATTACACCTGGGTCTTAAAACAAAGTGTAGCTTTTAAATTTAAAAAAAAAGAAGATATATTAAAATAACATACTTGTTTCAACAATTTGCTTCTTTTCTTTTTTGATTGTTTTTCAATGGTAAATATAAAATAAAAAACAAAATAAAAGTTTAACCCTATAGCATTTATACTGACCATATCCAGCCCAAATATTCTGTTTTATACTCAAACCACCTAAATCTGACCTCTCACACCAACCCTACAATGTAATTCTAAAAATATACAATCATCTCATCAAAATTTTGAAACTAAGAGATAATGTGTGATTAATTCAAAACAATGTGAATAAATAAGTATTACATTTCTCAGAGTAATCTGAATGCTAAAGAGTTAAAAGAAAGAGAATGCAGAGAAAGTTCTAGAGTGATAAAACATCCTTAAAAATCAAATGTTCAATAGCAAAATTACATGCTAAAATTCAAATATTCAATAAGTTCACAGCTATAAAAAATGATGGAAGTTCAAATGTTCAATAAATTTCAGAGAAAATAATACGAGTGAAATATGAAAGTTCATTAGAATATCAAATCAATAGATTATGTTAACATTTGGATACAATAAAGATTTTATAGAGGTAAGAAACTTGCTTCCCAACCACATGGTTCTGGATTCAGTCCCACTGCATGGCACCTTGGGCAAGTGTCTTCTACTATAGCTATGGGCCGACCAAAGCTTTGTGAGTGGATTTGGTAGACAGAAACTGTAAGAAGCCCATCATATATATATATATATATATATATGTGAGTGTGTTTTGTATCTGTGTTTGTCCCCCACTACCACTTGACAACCAGTGTTGGTGTGTTTACGTCCCCATAACTTAGCAGTTCGGCAAAAGAGACCGATTGAATAAGTACCAGCCTTAACAAAAAATAAGTACTGGGGTCGATTCATTTGACTAAAAATTCTTCAAGGTGGTGCCCCAGCATGGCCACAATCTAATGACTGAAACAAGTAAAAGATAAAAGATAAAAGTTTTGTAATGTTGTGTGAAGAAGAATTGTTCATTGTTTGCTTTACTCGTGGAACTTGAACTATGTTTCAAGCTGATATTGCTTTGTGTATATAAGTTTTAAGACAGAAGTTCAAGTTTTGGTTGCCTACTTACTCAAAGACATCACTTGTTTTTGTCCCACTGTTCACAACATTTACTCTTCTCAAGTTGAGAACATATATCCATGTTTTGCTTAAGGCTCTTGCATTTATCAGCTGAAGTCATTGTTAGTGATGAGTGTTGCATTTCAAGAAAATTTATGGAAAATACTGGAGCAAGGATAAACTATAAATGAAACATACAAGTGACTTACTGCAGCTGGCACCAAGTGGCTGGCGCTAGGACCATCATTTGGCACCAAATGCTCATGCAGAAATTATTATTTATTATTATTATTATTTTCTAGGTGCTACTTGCTTGAGAGTTCCAATTATTTGAGTACAGGATAAGAATAAGTTTATTGTATCTGTCTGTCTGTCTATTTATTTACCACTCAGTTTGTCTATCCATCCAGTTGTTACATGTGTGTGGGGTGTGGGGGTGGGGTGGTGGAGCTGAGTGAGGGAGAGAGAAAAACAATCACACATGTTAATACACAGAAACTTGCCATTCTTTAAATATCTTGACACAACTGACAGATCTTTTCAGACACTCTCTATAGTTCTATCCATTCTATACATTTCCTCCACTGTAGCATGAAATAGTAGATAAACTTTCTCATTTGTGTAACTTAATCAGTATGGATAGGAGTGTGGAAGCATTGTTAAGTATAAGGAGCAGGATTCTTCAGTTAGTTCAAAAGAGAAAGGCTTTGGCTTATTGCAACAACAAAGGGATTCTTTATTAGTATTTGTTTTGTTGTTGTTTTGTTTATAGCATTATTGGCTTTTTAGATGATTATATGAAACATGTATAGAGAAGATAGATATACAGTGTACCACATCACATAAATAGGCTGAATGTGAAATACATTAGGTTCATTGAGATTAAGTAGCTGACTCTGGCCTATATAAGATTAATAATAGAATTTTTACTACTGAAGCAACTGACAAGATATTTTATGGTATCTTTATGTGATTCTGAGTTCAAATAACATCAAAGATTGATAAAATACTAATTATTTACATTAGCACATAGTCACACATTTACTGAGAAGGAGTTTAGGTTCTATAAATATTTCAGTTAATGACTTACATTCATTTTGTTAACCATCAGAATTTAAACTCAAATTGTAGAAAGTCAGAAATAAATGCTCCAAGACATTTATTCTGGCCTTATACCAGTTCTTCCACTTTAACACATTTAATGTACAACAATAACAATAATCTTCATTCAGTTTTTAAATTGTTCATTTTGATCTCAGTACCTGTCTGAACAGGCATATATTGATGTTATTGTTCCTGTTGCTGCTGTTGTGTGTATGTATGTGTGTTTAGAGAAAGAGAAAGAGCAAAAAGTAAAGTGACCAAAAGGATAAGGTACTGGAATTGCAACTTAGTTTAGATCTGTTGTTTTTGTTGTTTAAGCATGTTTCTGAGAAGACCTCTTTGTTCTATATTTCTAACATCATCTGGTTGTCAGAAATAGATTACAATATCATATAGAAATATTATCTGTGCCAGACTGACCTCCAAACTCTCACCCTCAGAGTGTAGCTAAGCACCAGCTCCCAGCAATATTCCATTTTTTAAGTTTCTTCACCACCCCATATGAATAATAATAATAATGATTTCTATACTGGGCACGAAGGCACGAAATTTTGGGGGAGGGGAGTAGTCGATTACATCGACCCCAGTCCGTAACTGGTACTCACTTTATCGACCCCGAAAGGATGAAAGGCAAAGTCGACCCCGGCGAAATTTGAACTCAGAACATAAAGCCGAACGAAATACGGCTAAGCATTTAGACCGGTGTGCTAACGATTCTGCCAAGTAATGTTGATCTGTTTCTTTGACTCCCGTGGTATTTTGCATCCTGAATACACACAAGACCAAACAATCAATAAAGAATACTACCTGGAGGTTATACGTCGCCTTTGTGATGCTGTGCGGCGAAAGCGATCGGATATATAGGCGGCGAAGAATTTTGGCAAACTTCACCACGACAATGCCCCCACTCATTCTCATTCTACCCACATCATCCAAGCTTTCCTGATCAGGAGCAACGCACCACTTGTTCGACAGGCTTCCTACTCTCCCGACTTGGCAACGTGTGTGTGACTTCTGACTCTTCCACAATCTGTAAAACCACGCTGAAAGGGAAACGATTTGAGTCGCGTCACGTGAGCAAATAATGAGAAAAACGACGACGGAGCTCCATAGCATTCCAGAGATGGCCTTCCAGATGTATTACCAGCTGTGGCAGAACCGCTGGGAGAAGTGTGTGAACTCCCAAGTGGAGTATTTTGAAGGTGATTAAACAAAATTATTGAAACGTACAAAATTGTTCTTTTTATGCCCAAAGGTCAGATACTTTTTGAATTCACCTCTTATCATTGACTACAGTCGCCCATATTCAGTGAGTTTAGTTATATTTGATAAAACAGCAATAGTTTTACATATATTACCAAGGGAATATGACTAGTTTTATCTTTTCTATCTCTCTCACTCTTATCTCATTCGTTCTTGTTTTCGTTTTGTCTCGGGCGCCATTTTAAAAAAAAATTTCGCTTTCCCTGGAATATGCATCAAACACCCAGCCTACCTTGCCCACCTCTAATCAACGTAATCACGACGACCACGACGGTGACGATGACGACGACGACGACTAACGCCGTGCTCGTAGCCGCTGCCATCGCTATCGCCACCGTTTATTATATATCGCAAATACAATCCTGGCTACCACCTCCACGCTACCACCAACACTGACGCCATCACCGTAGCCGCTAGCATCAACAGCACCACCATCACCATCACAATCACCACCACCACCACAATCATCCTCGCCGCCATCATCGCCGCCACCAACACCGCCATCAGCCCTCACCTCTGTTACCCTACCCACCCATAGCAAAAACAACATCGACACAACTACCGCCACCTCCGTCGCCTTTTCCTATCTGTTTTCACCCTCAGCAGACAAACACAGAAACGTGTATAAATAATTTACAGAGAATGAAATATAAATAAATAAATAAATAAATAAATATATAAATAAATAAATAAATCCTCTCGTGCTGTGAGGATATTTTCAACTTATTAGTACATTGTTGATAATAAGTTAAAAATAGCATCACTATGGCGTTGCCGAAAACTTAGATTAGTTTGTGTCACAATTATGGCAATTAACGTCCGATAGTCTTGAAATCCCTACGTCCAAATCTTTTCTTCCTCGTTATTATTATGGACCCAGGTTAAAGCATCGAGCTGACAAAATCGTTAGCGCGTCGAACAAAATGTTTAGTGACATTTCTTCCGTCTTTTTACGTTCTGAGTTCAAATGCAGCTAGGTCGATTTTGCCTTTTACCCTTCGGGGTCGATAAAATAAGTACCAGTTTAACACTAGAGTCAATGTAATCGACTAGCTCCTTCTCCTAAAATTGCTGGCTTTAGGCCAAAATTTGAGACCATTATTACGAACCCTGTCTGATAGTTTTGCAGACTTGGTTGCAGCCTCCTTTCATTGTCATTATGGAGCCATTCAGAGTAATTTCGTAATCATGTACAAATTCGGAATTCTTTTCCGGTATTACAAGCCCACTCAGAATTCTTATAATCAATAGCGAGTCCCTCAGAACATTTCACTATTGCTCAGAGGTTTTTCTTTGTTACCTGTCCACTCAAAGACTTTTTCGTTATTGTGCACCCACACAAAGAACTTTTTTTTTTTCATTTTATAATTACGGCGTCACTGAAAAACTTCTTGTTATTACGGAAGCTTTTGGATTGTTAGGGTTTTTATTCATTATTATGAACTGCCACGGAATTTTTTGCATTATTATTAAGGACCCAGTCGTACTCTACCCTCGTTCTTACTGATCTACTCGCTATATTTGCGTTGTTATACCTTAATTAATGCAAAGAAGCACAAAGTTGTTATATAGTTTGGGAAATAACCAGAGTGAGAGATATTATCCTGACAATGAACAGAGAGAGAGAGAGAGAGAGAGAGAGAGAGAGCTCTTAACATTTCGAGCGGGAACTCATGTTCGAAAAGAGCCCTGCTCAAAATGTTAGTGCCCACTTCATATTCCAGAGCTATAAAGAGGTCCCTATGCAATCGCTCGGTCTGCTAAAAAATTATAGCCAAATCTCCTTCAAATAAAACAGAACAAAACCTGTCTTAAAAAAGATAAAGGTCATATAAGAAATTATATAGTCCTATATATATATATATATATATATATATATATATACAATTTAACTCACACAAAATTGGG
>JAOPUL010000001.1:55284795-55295299 GCA_027564515.1 Octopus rubescens | reverse complement strand
ATACATACATACATACATACATACATACATACATACATACATACATACATACATACATACATACATACATGGTCAAACCAGTACTAGTTGTCTAGTGGTGAGTAACAAAGTTGCCCCCCCCCACACACATCCGCCCGTACATAGACGTGTATTTGGCAGCCCTGTAAAATATATATTTCCTGTATGCGTTCAGAGTCGGAGCTCAACTCGGACATGAAAGGATTCTATGACATGCGTATTCCTGCCCACGCCCCGGACAGGACGCCGGTCCATCACAGAATTATGCATTTTTGTCAACTGAGTGGACTGGAGAAATGTGAAATGTAATGTTTTGCTCAAGAGCACAACGCACTACCCGATCCAGTTTCCGCCAACAAAATCCACTCACAAGGCATTGGTCAGCCTTGAGCTATAGTAGACGACACTTGCCCAAGGTGTCGCACAATGGGACTGAACCCGAAATCACTTTGTTGCAAAGCACACAGCCATGTTCATGCTTATATTCTTTATACATTTACTTTGGCCTATGTATGAATAGGGGTTTTAGGAATAATTTCCCCGATCCAGTTTGCGAGATCTTTTCTATGCTTTAATCTGACTTGTAGAGCGCCAGATATGTCTGATACACGTGGACTAAACCCTGCAAGGCGGTGCCGCAGCATGGCCACATGGTCTAATGACTGAAACAAATAAAAGAAAAAGTATGTGTACACACACACACATACATCTATACTATAAAAGACACGATGTATCTCCTTCCGTCACGCTTTCTTATCTTTCATTTCCTAACTCCCTCCCACTGGTCCTCTGCCTGCCTGCCTGCTGTGAGATTATGTGACAAGTGAAGACGGAAGGAGGGGTAATTAGAAATACTATCAAATGTGCATTAGCTAAAAAGTACGAAATCATAGAGAGGGGAGCGGAGGAACGAGTGGTTAATATTCTTATTTCTCCGCTTTCATTTTCTAACTCCCTCCCACTGCTCCGTTTTTCACTTTACCATTTATATTTACCAGTTTATCAATGGAAAATTGAAGATGGGAATCAGCAAGACTCCGCCAACAAAATATGAACTAAATTATCAATAGTGTAGGCATATAGACATAATAAATTCAAGTTAAAAAAGTGTTATTAAATTTGATTTTTCCGTCAGCAAAGCGATTGGTTCTGTACTAGTATATATAGTTTTGCAAAGTTTATTAGGCCAACGGACTTTGCGTACACTGTGTGTGGTGGTGGTATATGGAGATGAAGAGATAGCTGAATGCGTTGTTGTTGTTGGTGGAGATGTGATGTCTACAGCATTTTGTGGTGTATTTTGGAGGGGGACGTTTGGTTCTGGAGTGAAGGCTTCAGCAAAAGCACCCTTCACCCTGTCAATAGACACTGTTTCTTTCTTTCTTTTTTCCATTGTCTATGGTAAAAAGTTTTAGTCTTTGCTAGGACCCGACAGGGTCCTTTATACGGTTGTGTGAGCAGTTCTGCAGGCGTAAAACCGAGATCTTCTTTAACAGAAGATCTACATCCCACTAGAACTATAGGAAGGTACTTACTCCAGCGGATCGCAGTGCAGCTTTGAGTTGGCGATAAAATCGTTCTACCACCCCATTAGCTGCCGAGTGGTAGCTGGTGGTGTGGATGTGCTTAACACCCAACAACTTTGACAATTCTGCAAACAGCTGCGACTCAAACTGTCTGCCGCGGTCAGTTGTGATTAGTAAGGGAACACGCACATCATCATTTTTTCACTTAAACATTAAGCTTTCATCAACTTCTACGACATGATTCGGACCATCCAATTTCTTTTTTGTCTTTTTGCAAACAAATTTCACGACAATACTCATACCATTGGATGGCCGTTATTTTGCTCATATTGTTTGCTGACATTGAGCTAGTTACTGGCATTTCGAAAATAATATTAAAACTTTTATACACTGACAGTTGGATTCTTTCAAGGAAAGTGTTCTTATGGATAGACACCGTTTTTGACAACTGCAGCATCGCCAAATAACACCATCTGTTGCACGCTGAGACGGTATTAGGGACATTTCATTATGACATGAACATGTCTTATTTTCTGCAATTAATCTATTATCTTTTAAATACTACAGGAAATTATCTTTAGATAATTGCTTGGCCATTTCAAACTTTGGACAATCCATTTCCAGTAAAAAAATTTCACAAAAATTAGCAAGTCAAAGACAAAAACAGTCAAAAATTTACTTGAAAAAATATCGAGAAATTATCGACTTGTGCGTTGTTACACCTCGGAATTTCTTTTCAATTGTGTTGATGAAGCAAATGTTTTCCTCACCACTGCCAAAATTAATTTCTCTTTCTTTCAATTTTTCATTACACTGTATGGAGAGAATATGTTGTCACAAAAATGTTAAAACTTTACTAACTTCATTGATCTGTGACTAAATCTACATTTAATTTCATTTTATACACACTTTGCTATCAATTATATCGAGAATTGCAAACATGGTATGTAAAGATAACTTATTTTAATACAATATTTATGTGTATATTACCATAAATGTTTTTCCTGCGTGCTCAAATTACCCCACACACGCGCACAGACACAGTTCTTAAGGGGATCAACAATCATGGTTGAAGTCCAATTTTGCAAATATTGTTCAAGTTTTTCTTTTAGAATTTAAAAACCTGATCTTCGATATAAACTTAAAATGAACTTTTTCCAAAAATCGTCCAAAATATATAAAACACTTGAAGGACAAATTATTTTTGCTGGCGATTATGTCCTTTATCTTTAAAAAAATGGGAAGAAAAAAAATGGCCGTTTAGCTGTTGTTTCTACCAACTATCATGGCTCAATTTTGAAAGTATTGTTCAAGTTTTTCTTATTTCGAAATTAAGAAAGGTATGAGACAAGACTTCCGCGTACGCACTCACATGCGCGCGCGTGTATAATCACACAGTTAAGACATTTTCACACAGGTCGGTTGCGGATAAACATAGTTCAATACAATTGTGACTGGGTAACAGATCAGTACGAATTATTTGCTATTTCTATATAAACACAATACGAAGATATGTGGCTTGACATAAAAAAAAGGCCATATTCATTTGCTGTGCGCGCGTGCAAATTTACAGCTCAACTCCAATTAAAATCAACTTTTTTTTATTTTGTAATTCATGATGAGCTTATTTAAAAACCTGATCTTCGATATAAACTTCAAATGAACTTTTTCAGAAATCGTACAAAATATATAAAACACCTGAAGGAAAAATGTTTTCGCTAGTGATTTCGGCATTTATCTTTAATAAAAAAAATAAGAAAAGAAAAAAAAAGTGTCGTTTAGCTGTTGTTTCTAGCTTGTCGGTTATTCAGGTGGTGGTTTGATATTGTTTCGTCTGCTGCTTCAGGAGAAATCTACGCATGCGTGAAACATCAGACGAATGTGAAACGTTTGGAGTTTTTAGCCTTTTGAAAGCGGGGAGGGGTGGGTGGGTGGAAGATGGGAGAAATAGGGTGTTTTCTAAGAAAAATTAAAAAAAAAAAAAAAAAAAATTTCCCAGGTTCGTAATCTTCGTATTTTTCTACGTGGATTAAAAAAAAAAAATTCGAAAGAATATTAAAAATTAAGAAAATGGGGTGGGGAGGGGGAAAATTAAAATTTTGAAAACGTGCTTTTTGGGCAAAATCGTAATCTCCCATATCGAAAATATAGGAATCCGAAGAAATTTGGAAAAAAAAAAGAGAAGGGGTGGGGTGCTTACGCTTTACCTCTGCCCTAAACGTATATACTTTGTAATCTAGTTACTTTTAGGTCATACATTACGCCTTAAGGATTAATTTGTGTGTGTATAGAGTTGCATAATTTGTCAAATGAATACATTTAAATGGGAGTTGAAATATAAAGTGCAATTATTTGGCTTGAATATTTACAGTTTAAAAAACAACATGAAGATATATCAAGGAAAAATGCTACGGGGGAAACTTTAATTATTACTTATAAAGGACATTTCCCTTTAATTCAGTTTTAAAATTTCTTTGGTGTGTGAGGCAGCTGTCATTTAAGTAACTAAGAAGGTTCTTAGAAGCAACCAAATATATAATTAAGCACTTAAGTTATCTTGCTTGAATTTATTATTTTGATTCTTAAACCAACCTAATCATTCTTTAAGAAGCAACAACACAGTTCAGTTTACCCTAAACCCAATAAACTTCCTTTTCGCAGACTCAAGTTGCTGTAAAAACTGTCAGAGAATTAAAGTCACTGTTAACTAGATAATTTCCGAATATATTTCCCATCAAGCACAATGTTGTCTCAGAAAAGTTTCTTTGTTCCGAGTTCTTAGCTGAACTAAACAGTTTCTGTCTTAAATGAACGTTTATTAGACCCTCGTGAGCATCTCACTCTTTCTTTTTTAAAGGGATATTTCAAACTATTATCGAATGTGTCCTTCACTCTTTGAGACGGTAGGGTGTTACTATACATCAGTCATTCAATATCAATATGATTTCGATACTTATACCATTTCTCTTCACTTCGTTAAAGCCCTAAAAAAGGTGAACGGCATTTAGAGAGGTCCATGTAAAAAGGGAGTATATATATATATATATATATCTCGTCAGTAGTTCATATCGCTTTGACGCCAAGATGTTCTTGTAAGATTAAATAAAAGGTCTTTCCAATGAGTTATTTTAGGACAAGTATAGTCTCTACATGGTTTTCCAAATAATTTCTCTGAGTAATTGAACTCCCGTAGCTAATTGAAAGCTTGACTATTTTCCAAATAAACAGTTAACTCTCCTCCTACGCACATTTCAAATTTAGTGTCAATGTAAATATATTTATCTCTTTACATGCATTTGCTGTTAGTGTGAAAAATTAATGATACATCTATCATGGATGTGTGATTATATTTGAGTGACATTTAATGCTGTGTAATTGATGGTTATCAAGTGAAGTTTGAGAGCGTATAAAACATATACTTTAATGTCTAGGACAGTATATTGATATCTTAGTAACACATACTAAATATAAACTGAATAAATATCCAGTTTGAATTAAAAACAATTTCGTATTATTTCAAATTATAAAACGAAAAGAGTCACAATTTCTTTTCCTCTCCAAACTGATAGATGGAATTAACATAAGCGGTTGAGCGTCAGAGTATAGGTATATACATATATAAGTGTGTGTATCTTGTTTAATTTTCAGGGCTTCTATTTCTAAGTTCAAATCCGTCTTTATCCCTTCATGCCGATAAAACATTTAACATTTTTTGACCCTTATCTAAACACGCGAAACAGTAACATCATAATTTCGATGTTAAGTTAGTAAAATAAAATGGTTTTGAAATGCAGCAGTTACAATGCTGTCTAAATTTTCTAAAGAAATAATTATACTTTAGTTTATTCAATAAACATAAATGCTATGTGTGTGTATATATGAATAAAAATGATCGGCAAAATTCGGTAAATTCCGGTAGCTCTGAACAATAGAAACAGCATTTAATAAAAACGCGTTCATGTTTCTCTCTCTTCCCTCTGTAGAAGGCGCGTAGTTGAATCCCCTATATCACTACTCACTACATACACACAAGTGTATGTATATATATATATATGTATAAATTTGTTTAGGCGTATGTATAGCTTCTCTCTGTATTTTTTGTAATATTGCAAATGTGACGTGTATATACGAGGAGCGGGAAGAGGAATTGAAAAAGTCAGAGAGATTCTAGAAAAAAAACGAAAACGAGGTGAAAGAAGGAGGAGTTTTAATGAGTGAGTGGAAGTAAGAGGTAAGACAGTGAGGAAACAGGATTAATCTACGCCATATTTTCTCTCTACACACATGCTCTCGTATAGTTGTGGTTGAGATTCTTTTCTGACTCTACGCTTTTAGGAAAAAAACAAACTTATACGTCACCTCAGCTCGTTATTAGAGCGTTGGGGAAAGTTTCTGATTTTTTTTCTACTTTGCACATTAGTAGCAGAGTAATTTTTATTTGAATATAGTTTTACATCTTATCAACATTAACCAAAAGTAAAAAGAAAAAAACCCAAAAATGAGTGACAAGGAAAACGAGGTAAGTAGTATAACGAATTTATCTTTATTTTTTGGTTTTCTACAAAAAATAATCTGTTTATTTATTATAAATGTAGTTATCTTATTTTATGTAATTATCACTTGTAAAGAAAAATGTATACATTTGCATTTTGTAAGAATCGTATAGGCCATTAAATACATCGCATCAATTTACGGATGGAAAACCCTGTCGAAAATGTTAAATTATTTAGTCTTTTCTCTGCTGAGAAATTTTAAACGATTTTAGTTTTTTTTTCCCCCCTTTCGTTTAGTATATAGAATTCTTATGCATTTAGTTAGTAAATAAATAGCCAGTGTCTTGTTTTTAGTGTTTTCTTAGATGTTCTCTGATTCTGTACCCATTCTTCATTTATTGATAGTTGATACATACGTAAATTTGCTACAAACATTAACTACTTTTCCTTACTGAATTATTTCATCCAATATTTTATCTCGTATTTGTAACATGTAACAATAGCTTCAAACCAGGCGATAAGCTAGGTGAGCAGTTTCAACTTGTTGGCGCTTGACCGCCATTTCTAGCCTTACAACAAACATACTTATTGCTTTAAGGTAGCATCCACCGCGTGTCGTTTTAACTTCTCTCAGTTCTCAAGTCTTGCTATTTTTAAAAGTTATCCAAAATTAAATACTCTTATATTGACTTTATGTGTGTGTTTTTTATCTGAGAATTAACGGATTAAATAAACAGTTTTGTCATTAGTGACCTAGGGTAATGTGAATCGTGAAATTTTATCGTAAAGTTCTTAAAATAAATATTAGTAGTTTCATGTAAGTCTATTTCTTTCTTCCCCAAAATATTGACGTACACGACTTGATATGATTTTGATAACGGCACATTTTAGGGATTTTCAAAGATGTGTGGGCATTTGAAATCATTATTTAGAACTATTTGTAATTATATTTAATATACATTCGATATTAGATTTCTATGTAAGCAATCGTTTTCACTAAAAGTAAATTTCTAACTTCGATGTTATAAAATTATACTATTAAATCCGCAGTTAGCCAGTAATAGTGAACTGGTTGATTTAAGCTAACAAAGCTTCCTGCATTAGTTTCTATGGCGGCAAAGAAAATGTCCATGTGCAGAGACAGAGATGACTTTAAAGAGTTAAAAATAAATATAACTGAATTGAAGAAATTGTGACTTGATCTGAAACAATTTGATAGCCATTGAAAACATGTTCCATTTATTACATTTTGTATTACAGTATGTGCATACTATAAAGTATCCATCCTCTATCGTTGAATATGTACGACCTGCATAATGCTGTATGTAATGTGAGTGTCCAGATCATCATACAATGAAATACTTGGGTGCATATTTTAACTATTACAAAATAAAAGTGAGCATAGCTTTTAACTGCAGACAAATAAATACACTGAAATTGTTAAAAAAAAAAAGTGGTTGAAAAGCCATGCTTTTGTTTGTATAAGCGTTTTTTAATATTGAGACCGGAATTATTTGCTGACAATAATAGCTAAGGGGCTTATTGTGTTCAATTGTTTTTATTTAATGCTGTATTTTGCTTTTTTGCTCCTCTTATATTTTAGTTTTTATGTACAATTATTTTAATATAACGGTTGCAAAAATTTTAGCGTCGAAATTCTAAATATTTGAATCTAATATAGACGCATCTTTAAAGGATGAGATGCGTTTAAACAATCCAGGAACTGAACATGTATTTTACGCGTGGTCAATGTACAAGCCTGTATTGTTAAAATAATATGGCTTTATTGTTTATAGTTGGATTCGTGTAATATATTTTATATTTTTATTTATATGTTCAGAATGTGTGTGTGTAAAAATGATCACAATTGATAATCAACTAAATTACCTGTATAATCAATCAACCACTGAATTTTTTTGTGACTGAGCTAGTTAGGTATTGGTGCAGTTGAAATAAATCATTTTACAAGTTTTAACTTGTACAGTGCAAGTCTATACACGTCAAGTTCGTAAATCATTTTTTTTTCATTCGAATTTGTTTACATTACGTAATTGGTTTATCTCTATGCTATCAAAAACGTTTTTGGTCATGTTTTGTAAAATGAATAGAAAATGCCTTTTAGTTTAGTTATGAAAATTATATGCACTAAATTTCGAGTGTTAATAGACTTTCTCCGAAAGATCGCTTAAGTTTAAACGCTAATTTTGTTTCCCCCCATAAATTCTATGCTGAAATTATGAATTATATTTTAAATGTTAATAAACATCATTATAAATATGAAACTGAAATATAATTGTAAAATTATTACTGACTTGTCCAAAGCATCATTTTCTAAAGTGAAAGTACTACGACCAGTTTCGTTTGGACTACCCCCCCCCACACACCTCACTCCAAACGAAGGGAGATAATTTTATTACTATCAAGTTAAAAAACTTAAGTACTACGTATATGCACATGGTGTTCTTAATACAGATTGTCATACAATTTAAATTGCACCATGTTATATATATATATATATATATATATATATATATAAATAAAAGCACCTGGTACACTCTAGTGGTTGGTGTTAGGAAGGGCATCCAGCCGTAGAAACCAAGCCAAAACGGATAGCGCAGCTCTCCGGCTTGCCAGTCTCCAGTCAAACCCATGCCAGCTTGGAAAAGGACGCTAAATGATGATTATATATTTATATATATATATTATACTCCTAACATTTAAGTTTCGTCAAATTAAGACTTCAACGCTGGATAACCCAGTATGGGAGAGGACTTTTGATGACTTTTCGTAATGCAAACTTGTTGGAAATATAGTTCAATGTAGAGTTGACTCAATTCAAGAAAGACATTTGAATATTTGATAATGTGTAGTCAAGCATCATTGATGCTTGGCTACACAAGACAATTGTGAGGAGGGTTGGGGGTAACCATCGCAATTTTTTTTTAAACGGGAGATCCCGATGCACATATTAAAATGTTAAGATATTAGGTTGAAAAGCCCTTTTGGATAGCAAAAAGTCGAAAGCCTATCATGTCTGCCGGGGATGTGAATCCTAAGTGGCTCTTTTATATTTTTATTATCCAAAAGGGTTTTTCAACTTAATCTATTTACATGTTATATTATTCACAGCTTTATGTGCTTCGAGATCACTGCTTCAATAAAATTCTCTCGAAAGTTGCTCTGACGAATAAAATTGAAACTGATTAAAGTCAGAATCATCATTTAGCGTCCATTTTCCATGCTGGCATGGGTTAGACGGTTTGACTGGAGACTGGCAAGCCAAGGAGCTGCACCAATTCCTTTTGGCAAGGTTTCTACAGCTGGAACAACAACCACTCCAGAGAGTGTACCGGGTGCCTTTAACGTGTCACTGACACGAGTGTTTTTAACGTGTCACCGGCTTGATTTCCTTTCGTAGTTAATTTTCTTCGAGTGAAAGAAAGGGCTGAACCGGATATTTGAGTAGGGTTTCTTCTCTTAAGACCTGCTGTTCAACTCTCCTGAGAGTTTCTTGTCGCTGCTTTATGTTACCTGTCTTACTAAGTTTTTTCATTGTCTTTTCTTACAGAGGAGCCGTTCAGCCTCCAGGGAATCAAAAATATCTGAAAAGTCTCACCAATCTGGTTCTCATAAGTCGGAAGCATCTCGCTCCTATTCAAGGTCTCCAACACCAAAATCCGCTCGTTCTCAGAGATCTGCTTCCCGTTCTCGTTCTCGATCAAGATCCCAGTCGCGTTCACCATCTCGTTCCAGATCTAGATCAAGATCTCGATCAAAGCATAGACACAGGAGATCATACAGTAGATCAAGGTAAATCTTTTTCAAATAATGCTTGCTTTGTTATCTTATTTAGCATTTTATATTTCTAACTAAAATATATTGTGATCTAGTATATGTAATCCAACCGGAAGTAGAATTTGAAGACTTCTACACTACATGTTGATAACGAAAATTACATTCATTTTCTCTAAAAGTTAAAGTTACAAACCTTTTAACCCTTTAGCATTCAGATTACTCCGTCGAATGTAATGCTTATTTATTCATATTGCTTTGAATTAATCATGCACTATCTTGTAGCTTCAAGGTTTTGATGATTGTTTAGTTTTAGAATGACATTGTAGGATAGGTGGGAAAGGCCAAATCTGGCCGGTTTGAATGCTAAAGTTTTTTTATGGTAATTTTAGTCTATCTGAAACCTCCATTGCTAAAAAATGAATGATCTTCATCAGCATCAGTGTAAAGATTCGAAAAAATTCTGGTGGCGGAGAATACATATAATTATAGAATATGTATCTTTGAAAATTGTTTTTCAAATAAGAATATATATATATAAGGCGCTGTGTGGTAAGAAGCTTGCTTCCCAACCACATAGTTCTGGGTTCAATCCCAATGCGTGTCATCTTGGGCAAGTGTCTTCTACTATAGCCTCGGGCCGACCAAAGCCTTGTGAGTGGATTTGGTAGACGG
>JAOPUL010000001.1:55259372-55275510 GCA_027564515.1 Octopus rubescens | reverse complement strand
AGATCGATAGAATAAGTACCAGGCTTGAAAAAAATAAGTACTGGGGTCGATTCATTCGGCTAAAAATTAAAGGCGGTTCCCCAGCATGACCGCAGTCTGATGACTGAAACAAGTAAAAGATAAAATAAAGATATATATATATATATATATAAATAAATAAATATGTCATAAAAATAAGTATTCATGAAGATAAAACGATTGTATGTATGTATATATATATAATTAAATATTTCATCTGCAGTTGCAAAATGAAAAATTTTCTTGTACCCTTCTTACTAACAATTTTGTTGGATCTTCAATTTCAGCTTGTCTATTTAGGTTAGTGGTTCTCAACCAGGCTCCATATGAGATTTAAACATTTTTGTGCAATAAAATTGGTTATACTTCTACAATACACAATATTTCAAAATAATATTCAATTATGAAAATGTAATAGGGTTTTATTTAAACATCAGTTGCCTATGGGGCCCATGGGCCAAAAAATGGTTGAGAAACACCGATTTAAGTGGTCAACAATATTACTTAAAACACCTATGGTGTATTTATTACATACAGTTGAATGTTGTCTAAATATTTGTTTTAATCTGCATGTAAATAGTGTCTGGTTTTTCTTTACATACTTTTTTTGATTGTGTAAATAATTTCCATTAAATTATATATTCTGCTAAAGAGGTCTAGGACTTTAATACTTTTCTAAATGTGCAGTTAACTATCCATTAAAAACAGGCATTCCCTCTCTAGCTTAAAGAATTGCATGATTTAAAAAAAAAAAATATCAGTCTGGTTATTTATTAAATGTAAAGAAGCTGCTTCCTTCTGTATATGTGTGTGCGTGTATGTATAACTTGAGTAACTGGTTTCAGAAATCCATTGTGATTTGCTGAAATCCCAAACTTGCACTTTATAAAATTCTTTTCTAATGTTATTTTAGAAATTCAGTACATTTTACTAAACGTGTAATTGGCTTTAATTCCCTTATGTAAAATTTTAACCCAACCTGTCCATCTCCTTCTGTTATGTTGCTTCAGTGTTATTACATGATTCTCTTTGTTTCCCTTTTTCCTCAGGTCACTATTGAGATGTTTTGTCCTATGCGATGAGCCTACAGTAAAAAGCAGCTCTTCAATAAATGTACATAATTATGGTGTAGTCAATATTTGTGCCTGTGAGGAAATTCCGAGCAATTCTAAGGCAGAAATGCATCTTCCACAATTTATCATATCTTTCCCTCTATAGCCAGAACCAAACATGTAGCTGTAGTTCTTTTTTGTGCTGTCTATTTCCCTGCTATACTGTTAACAACTTTCAATAAAGATCAATGGGAGTGTCTTAATCTATAGCATTTTTTGTTGTTTTATGAAGCCAGGATCAAATGAAGAGTAAAAAAAGTAGACTGCAGACTTTTTGTCCCCAAAAATTAATGTTACTTATTCTTGTATTGTATAAAGGTTATGAAGAAAGAAATGAAATGGGCTGGTGAAGAAAGAACTCTGAAATCAGGGGATTGAACGTGAAGAAAGAATGAACTATGAAGAAAAATCTGAATAGGCTGAATGAAAATCATGGAAGCTAAGAAAAATGAGAAAAATAATTTATAAAATAATAAAAAAAAATATGAAGATAATGAGTTGGTGAATTAAGAAGTGGGAATGAGAAAATGGGTTTTGATATGCCAAGATAGAAGTCTTTAGCTGTGTAAAGAAGCCAGAAGATCGCTTGGAATCGAGCAGATGGGTAACATTTTTATTCCAATTTTGATTTAGTTGACTGCTGACTATTTTAGACTGAACTGACATAGGATATTCTTGCTTGTCTTGTTTTGTTAAAACACAAGTTCCTAATTTCTAAATTTAGGCTATTAGTTAAACTTTACGTTACATCACCTTCATTTTATAAGTTTCTGGGGTCTTGATTAGATGTAAGTTACATTGAGGTATGGTGGTTCCATTTCTGTAAATTTAGAAAACATTCCCATTAACTACCAGTACTTAATTCAAATATTGTAGATAATATAGGCACTTCTTCAACGCTTTTCAAGTTCACTGAAATGTCTTTTTTTTTTATATAAAAAAAGAACCTCATAGTTCTTATAAGCTAAGAAAACCTGTGGTTTTGCTGTTTAGCAAGACTGTAATACTTTCTATTTTTTAATAAACTTATTAAAAGGATCTGGTGGTTATTATTCACACCAATTTGACATTGACACTTGCAAAATTACATTGACCAAATTGAAAACAGTTGATCTATTAATCTACCCTGCTCTAGTAAAATTTCGACTGGATCCTTAGTTAAGAAAATGCTAGGCTTTATAGGTCTTGTTCTTTGAGAATTTAGTGGAAACGGGTGTGTGCCTTACATGAATTGGAATATAATAGACGAGTGAACTTGGCAATATTGCTTGAAATGAAAGTGATGCATCTTAGGTGAAAACTTTCTTATAATAATAGTACTGAAACTTCAATGTTTTTTTTTTTTGTTTGTTTAAATTTCTGCTTTTATATGGTTACTTGTTTGCTTGTTTAGGACAAGACTTGTTTTCCTTTCATAAATTGTCAAACATTATACATTAAAGATAAAGATAATAACCATCTAAAATTAAGGTAATTTGTTGCCTTATATTTAGTCATTTCTTCATAACAAAAGACAAAATCTTACTATAGATTTGAGCACGTTACATTTTCTATTTCAATCTAAAATTTTACTCCAACAATAACTTCAGCTCAAAATTAAACTCAGTAAGAGCCAAGACAATTTTTTTATCACATTCGAATTATATTGCCTGTGATCTTTTTGCAGCAGCAAGTATGAAACTTAATGATGAAGAACTATTTGTTAACGAAGACCCATCACTATTGTTGCCACTCCTTAGAGCTGTCTTTCTCCTTGTGAACAGAACATCCTCATTACATTACATATCACGACACTTTGGATACAAAGCTGACTGTTATGTTAAGAATGAAGGAGATGGCAGTACTTAATTTACATACTCTAATGAAGCTTATCAAAGAAGTACATAAATTTTTGAATGGGGCAATTTCTACATAGAAGTGAAAATTGGTCAGTATAAATATGAAATTTCTGTTTAGTGTGTGTATATATATGTATATATATATGTATATATGTATATATATATGTATATATATAAATATAATAGATATATATATATATATACCAAGTTCTTTGATTAACTCTAAATCTTGGCAATCTAGACATAAAATAGGTTGTTTGCTGAATGTTGGTTGACTTGACTCAATTAAATTTGAGATTGATAGTTGATATTTTTAGTCTTGAGTTATACTAATCTGCTGGAAACTTATATTGTTTGCTTGGAAATGGATTTGTTAGAAGTGATGTCTTAACTTGAAGGTTCAAACTTCATATACCTCTTAGAAAGCTTACCATAAAATACTGAAGTTGGCTGAAAAGTTTAAATTGAAATTACTCTCCTGCTGAATGTATCTCATGTGGAAAATGTACAATGTCATTGAAGAAGATTTGGCTTTGATAGGAAAATCTATTTGAAAATTTACAATCAAATTTCTTAAGAAAAAAAGGTAAGTAGTGGTGTTTCTCTGCATCATGCAGTGTATACGGTAGTAGTCATTTTGGATTCTAAGTTACAGCAGTTATTTAAAATTTTATGTAAGTTCAAGTATTCAGTAACCATATATTAGACACAGTTTTGTAAGGTTTATTATAAATTGAAATGTTCTGTATTGTGTGAAGTTTCAAATGGCCTAAAGTGATTTGTTGTCAAATCTAATTGTATGTGCAAATAGAATTCATTTCCATTGATTGTTAATGTTTTAAAGAACAGTTTTACTTCCTTTACACACATTTTCATATGAAAGTAAAGCCACCATTTGTCAACTTAATAGTAATATTTTAAGCAATGTTGCTACTTGTTAAGCACTAGCAAATCTTGGGGATGTTGACACTGATTTATTCCCTTGTTGTTCAGGCTTGATGAACACTTGAAGCACTGGAGGTAATAAAGGTAATGGTCTTTTAGTGTTTCTTCGTTTCAGCTAATTGCTGTATTATGGCAGAAATAAAAAGGTTCTTTTTTTTTAAATGTTTTGTTAGTTTTCAGTTTTAGTTGTATAAAAGGAAGCGTAATCAACATTTGTGTCAGTACATTCAATGTAAAATTGTGGGTTTTATTAAAACTCGAGGTTTGGGGATTCTAAAGTTTATCTAGTTTTTTTGGGTTTTTTTACCCCCTACAGGTTTTGCTTATTTATTCTGGCCGCTTATTGAAACCAACAATTGACTAGATTTTTATATTCTCCTTGTTTCGGCTTTACTATTTCAGTTTCATGCTTGCAGTCATTTGAAGCACTCTAAGATCGTATCCAAAATCACTCATTTTTTAAATTAAAAAAAAAAGCTTAAAGCATTAGTTGCTAAGTAAATATCTACTCAGGTAACGTGCCAGTTTGGTCACCCCTATGCAGTTTAATGTTAACTGCTTTTTCAATATGCACTCAGCTGTTTCCTTCTACAATTGTCAGACTTATTTGTCACTAAAGGTAGAATCCTGTTCTTTGTTGCAAAGTCTGCAATTTCTGTTCTTTACATTTTAGCATGAAACTCTTGTACTTTTTTAAATATTGTGAGTTCCTGCTTTTCTGTTCCATCTGATTGACTGACCAGAAGCAGCACAAATTTGCTTTTGGTATATTACTTTAGTATTCACTGGCACTAAGAGTAAGTGTACATGTTTCATTTTAACACTTTACTTTTAAACCAGCTATATCTGGTTTAAACCCTGCCTGTTTTGTGTTCAAATTGGCCAGATTTGACTCCTTACACCTAACCTACAATGTCTATAAAAGTGTCACATCATTGACATCTTGAAGCTATAATCAAGCCATTTCCCTCTAAATTTTGTAAATACTGTGATTTTTTTGTAACAACTGATATGGCTTCAGCAAGTAATGATTTCGACTTGGAAGGATTTACACTTGAAGTCTTAGAAAATGTGGAAGTGAAATGGGAGACTTGTCTTTGGACGAATCAGGTATAGATGTTTCTGAATTTTCAACTGATGACGAAGACTATTAGTGAAAGATATGAAGAACTTCGGAAAACCATGGTGACATGGTCAAACAATACAGAACCATTACATAATTATAAAATCATTTGGGCACTAATCTAAATGCTAAAGGGTTAAAAACATTAATTTATAATTTGTGTGAATATGTATTGAGCAATTAGTACTGGTCTTTAGTTTAAAACAATTTATCTCCCTGGTTACTGCAGATATGTGCTTAATGAGCCTGGTAGCTTGTTTCTCAACTAACTGGTTGGTATCAAATGCAATCTTTTGCTGTAATTTTGCACTGCTGGTTGTTTTTTTACCGTTTCAGCCGGAGTGATAGGTGACTAATTGACTAAGTGTTCTGCAAAGTAAAGTAGCTTTGTTCATTTCTTGCTGTTACATACTATTACTGTTTCCATATAGAGTATCCAGCCTGGGTTTTCTTGATACTAACCTCTTCATTGCTTAGCTCTTTTGATATTTACCAGGTAGCTTGAATAGAAGGTAAATAGTAAATTAACCTTGTTGAAAATAATTTAAGAATTTTAAAGTGAATTTAACCCTGACATTTTTGGAGTTAGACTACAAATATATTTAGAATTTATATACACTGTTGAATATTGTAATTGTATTTGATAAGAGGAATATGTAAATGGTGAAAGCATGAGTCTTCGGAACAGTGTGCTTTAAATTGGTTTAGTGTGTTGGGGGAGTGCAATAAAGTTAGTCCCAGTACTGCCATCAGTTTAATCCATTACAGTTCAGGAAGATTGAGTCAAGAGCATGTAGGTAGAACAATAATTAGCAAATATTATACACCATGTTCACTATACAGGTAGATGTAAAATCATCATTTAACGTCTGTTTTCCATGCTGGCATGGGTTTGACTGGGGAGCTGCACCAGACTCTGGTCTATTTTTGGCTTGGTTTCTACAGCTGGATGCCCTTCCTAACGCCAACCACTCCAGAGTGTACCACCAGCACACACACACACACACATATATATATATATACGATGGGCTTCTTTCAGTTTTCATCTACCAAATCCACTCAAGGGTTTGGTTGGCCTGAAGAAGACACTTGCCCAAGGTGCCAATGTGTAGTCTGCTATTTGTAGTTCAATCTGACAAGTCTGGGTATAATACACAAAAAATACCAAGAGTTGAGTTAACTGAAAGATTAATCGGGTTACGTTTTCTGAAAATTTTGGAATTCATGGCATCTGGCCATAACGATGACAACCACAATAGTGAGTTTATATAATTCTAGAGGTTGCATACCACACTTGACATTTTTTAGTTTGAAAAGGCTTAGTGTTCTTGCTCATGAATTTGTTGGCATCTTGGTCATACCTCTATTCTCACTGATTGTATTTTTTACAAGAGCATTGAATAAGAAATACATGGGATTGGGAAAATAGTTTATAGCTCTTCTTGTATATATAACTCACCCTCCAATCAAACTTTTATTATCTATAGATGCCTTTCGTGTGGAAAATATTTCCAAAAACAATTTTGGTTAAAAATTATTCCAATGGTGTGTGGAAATAAACGTAAGGGACATAACTCTAAAATTAAAACAGTTTGGGTGAATCCTATCTTCGGTAAAGGTGACTGCAAACTTACATCTACAGATACAACCTTTAACAATTTTCTCAACGTTATGCAGTGTGGGTTCAGACTTTAGAACATTTTGCATACGACAAAGAAAATGCAGGACATTATCGTGGAGGGACTATGTATTTATTCTAAAATTGTGGAAAGGTTATAACTTGCCAATAGTTATTTTCTTGAACCTGATTAAAGAATTTGGGCGCCTAGTTACTCTTTGATTTGAATGATTTCAGTTAATTAGTTATTAGGTCCTGTAATCTTGCTAAGATTTTACTTGTATCTTTATTTTGGCAAGTTTGAAATGGTGCTAATTTAAGAAGGCATAGTGGTTTTGAGGGAGATAACTCTTCAGTTGTAAATAGTCTTATTGAATTTAAGCGTGCATTTATTAGATTCATCGTTTCTTTGTCATTTGATAAACTGCAAATAATTTTCTTTGGTGTACTGCAAGTGACTTCAGGAAATTAAATGGTTTTGAGCTCAATCTCATTGTGCAGTGTCTTCACTGGCTTCAGGTTGACTAATTCTTTCTGAATAGAACTAGGTAGTATATGTGCATCTTCTTGTAGTCTTAACTGTCTAACAAAAGTGATAAAGTGCTGGTCTAGTGTTAGACCAGCCAAAGAATCACTATGGAATGAGTTTTCTTAAACTTTCCACTATTATCCATTATTAGTCATATACTGACTACAAGCACTTCTGACTTATTTGCAGCAGCTAAGTGTGTAACATAGCTTCTTTCTGAGTACATTCCCTTCTGCCACTAAAATTATCAATTTCCGTAAAACTTTTGGTGTTTTTTTTTCTTTTTCTAAATATCCTGTCCATGATACAAACTAGTCTAGAATAAGGTGCATTGTTCATGATCATTACAGATTCTTCAAGACTACTGAGACTTGTTGGAAATATCTAATGATGTTCAATGTGTGTGTGTGTGGCTGCTGCTACATAATATATTTAAAAGTATTTCATTGTTCAGGGCTGTGTATTTTCTGGTTGTAAACTTAAGAACGCTGTCATATTTAGGAATGTTTGTAGTGTCCCTGTCCATGGAGACAGTGTAGAGTTGTGGATAATTGCTGGGAATAGTGGTATGTAAATAAGAATTATCATTATTGGAAAAAATTGCAAGCATTTCATATAGTTACTGGGTATAAATGAACCTTGAGAAACATGGTTTACAGAAAACTTCATCCATTGCATGGTGCAATTCATTTGAAAGCATCCAATAAGATGCATGTATATGATCGGTAGTAGCTTAGCTAGAAGATTGTTTTTTTATATAGGACCACATGGTAGTGACAGCAAAGCAGGGCCATGGCAAAAGTGGCCCAAAGGAAGGCATAGTGATTTCATGACCCCTGACATGTGGTGGCAATGGTTGACATGCGCATAGAGGTTGCATTTCTTTGAATATTTCCAAATATTGATACATATTAAGGAAAGATTAACAAGTTAGTGTGGATCGAGAATCACTTAACGAGTGTAACATTTCAGAGTAAGTGGTATTGTCAGGGCTGGTGATTTTGAAGCAGAATTTTCTTGCCCTTGTATTGTGTATATAAATGGTGATATGGCATTTCACTCCATCATTGTCTACATTCAACTTCAAAGGAACAATGCTTCCTGTGTGAAAAAGTGAAAGTATGTAACTCTACTTGGCGTTACCTCTATAAATGAAAATAGGGGCACTATTGTGTGTGAATATGTTCAATTTTTTGACTAAACAGGCTAATAGAATTTATGGCTAATTAGCTGCAAACCTTAAATTCGTAACTACTTGCAGTGATCTGGGGATGTGTACTTTTGTGCCTATTGTCATTGAAAACGTCAATTACATAAAAATATTGCTGTTACAGAGAGTTGTGGTTTAGGAAGTTTAAAATATGACCTGGCATTTGTAAAGTTAATGTGTTGTGTAAGCAGATAAATTGACTCTGCTGAAAAATTCAGTTGCACGTTTGATGACCTAGTTATGTTATTGTTAAACTCTTGATACCAAGCAATTCTTTATTTGAAAAGTACCGTGCTGTATAAAGGTTTTGCTTAAGAACAATCTTCCAGACTAATTGTACAGTAGGCTTTTATCTAGAGGAACAGATTTCTTGCGTAAAAAAGTGAGTCTTTCCACACAGTTTGATCCCAATCTGGAGGCTGACTGAAGTGGCTCAGCAGCATCAATGGTCTTGTAAGTGAATTGCCTTAGAAGAGCTCCACCTAACCTGGAATTACCAGGTTATATAATTTCTTGTGTATGTGTACACATTCATACTGAAGAGATAAAAAGAAAATGCCTCAAGTCATTTTGATCTGCTAGAAAGTGAATTACATTGGATAATAGAGTCCTTGAGACACAGAATGGTCATGTAATCAATGCAAAACAGCAACATTTAAATGTGTATGAAGGCTTGCATAAATAGATTCCTGACATAAGATAGCCATAGCAACTGAATTTTGTGTATATGCTCAGTTTATCACTGATTATTGAGGCAGCACTAATCTTTAGAAGGTGGGTTTCACAAAACCAAAGGCTGAAAACTCAAGTGTTCCATAGAAGTGATATATGTAATGCCCATGATATGTAGAAACCTGCATTTCAACAAATTGCACACTAACCTTCATTTATATACATATCATTATTTAGTTAAAGTCTTGTCACTGCATTGAAAAATAGCTTTATAGAAATAAAACTTGAAGCAAGTAATACTAATTGGAATTCTGGTAACCATTGTTTCTGAGAGAAAATTTGAGCTGCTACAAATAAAATACTTGAAGTGTTACAGTGCATCAGTATTATTTTACTTTTTGTTTACATTTATGACTGATAACAACCTTGGTCCAGGACACTCATCTTCCGCTTTCAGCATATTGTTTCTCACAGGAGTGGATGTGACTGACAAGAACAGTAAGGGATAGGCAGTCTCCTGCATCACATGGACTTCAATGCCTTTTGATTAACAGCCAGGGCCTCCAGTTGATTAGATGGGACACTAACATGAGAAAATCTGAAATTATCTGATCTGCCTTCCCATACCTCCCCCTCTTCAGTCCATCCATAGTTTGATGATGCTCCGTAGAAGCATGATCTATAACAAGATTTTGTTGAGATGCTCCATCAGATCAACTGACTTCTGCATCTTTCGAGACTAACCTCAAAGCAAGTACAAGTGCTTATCACGCTGTCTGTGTATCCACCCTCCTGTACAGGTCTGAGTGATGGACCTCTTATCAGCACAAGATCAGACAATTGGAAGTATTCCATATCAGATCACTCAAGTATCCTTGGTCTCATGTGGCAGGACATGGTACCTCTTACTGAGAGCCAGGATCTACAGCATTGAGGCCTGCATCCTTGGTCCTGAAGGTCTAGGTTGTGACAGCTGGAAGGGATGAATGGCCAAGATGGCACCCTAACCACTGCTTTCATGTGTGTGAATGTAGATGTTTATTATGTGTTGTGTATATATATATATATATCAAAACATTCAAAAGCCTTACAATTAGCATCTCAACAGAAGCAAAGGATTGATTTAATGTACAAAGAAGCAGTAAGTAAAGTGAGAGTTCATAATGATTTCAGTGATGAATATAGTCTGGAGGTTCAGTCCTATTCGTCATAGTCCTACAAGCCGCCACAGAGGAGTTTAAAGCTAGATATCCATGGGAACTCCTATGTACTGATATAGATCTCTTGGTTGAGGAAATTCCAAGCATGGAAACAAAGCTTAGAATTGACTGGTCTTAAACCTAAGACAAGGTTTGCGTAAGTAGGAAAGAAAAGACTGGTATCTTCAGGAAAATGTCCTTGCTCAATACATATAAAGGAATAGGTATAAACTCCATATGCTGTGTCCAGTGTCAGCTATGGACACAAAAGGTGTAGTGGAACCACAAGCAAGCTTTTTATGTGATAGATCCACTAGAGCAGTACATATTCTGAATGGCACACAGGTAGTTGATAGCTTTTGTTATCTTAGAGACGTAATTAGGTGAGGTAGTTACTGTGAAAGTATAACCAATGTGAGAATGGGTTGCAAGTGAAGGGCGGATTGTATGATCCTTGTGTTAGAATTGCATAGAAGCTAGCATGCTCTATTGGATGTGGAATATAAGTGCATGAAAGGCATAGTGCAAATGTGCTGAGAGAAAAATCCAGGCAAAAGCAAAATTAAATGTAGTGCACAAGAAAGAAATCTTCACTGGTACAGATGAGGGTAGCTATATAAAGAAGTACTGATCACTTAATGCAGATGGAACTTGTGGAAGAGGGAGACAGAAGAAAGAACTGGATAAAGTAGTAATGGCTAATCTCGGAGATGAAAAGAGACTGGGATGATTGGCAATATGTGGTTCTTGAGGAAACTCATTCTGGAGCATATGTGTTGCACAATCAGGCCCTTAGCCAAATTTCCACCACCATCCTTCAATCACTTTCCCCATCCTCCTTTCACTTTATGCAATCCAAGAACAAAAGATTGCTACTAAATACCTAATCAACAAGAGACAGTGGAGATGCAACCGAAAATTTAGATTTTGTCATTTCTGTGGAAGACATCACGTGATTAGCAGCTGTCCAAAAATGTCAAGGTACTCCCACCCTATGTGACACGATGTTGCAAAAACAATATACAAAAAGACTGTCCTGGAATAAATATAGAGAATCCCCCTGTTATTAAATATCAGCACAAGGAATACTGGTAGAACATTCCCATCAAAACATCTCGATAACAGGCCAGATATTGTTTGGGACGGACAAGAAAAAGTATATACCATCATAGAGGTCAACTGCTGATATGAATATCTCTGAAAATCAAGAGAAAGAAGATAAATATGGACTTGAAAGATTGACTGATACAAACGAGTGACCATTGATGAGGTGGCATGTTCTCTGCAACTTAGTTATGGCTCTGCATACTAAATTTCCCATGACAAGCTTTGCTTCCATAAAGTATGTGTGAGATGGGTGCCAAGAGAGCTTACTGAAGTGGAGAGCTGTCAACACTTACTCGGTTGGTACAATGATGAAAATTAAGCTTTTTTAAAGAGAGTCACAGGATACGAGACCTGGGTTTATCACTTTAAGCCAGAATCGAAAAAACAGTGGAAACACCCAGAATCACCAGTGAGAAAGAAATTCAAGACTCACCCTTCTACAGAAAAAAGTGATGCTTACCATTATTTGGGATGCAAAAGAGCCTATACTGGAACATTACCTGAAAAAGGGGTCCACATTCAGTAGTGTAGGTTACAGTGAAATGCTAACAAACTGGAACCAGCAATTTGCACCAAATGCTGAGGTCTATTGTCAAAGCAAATGTTATTGTTGCATGGCCACCCACATCGAAAAATTGGGTTTGGGGTTCCTGGAACACTGCATACAGTCCAGATCTTGTCCCTGTAACTATCATGTCTTTGGACTGCTCAAACATCCTTTTATAAGGTTGTTGATTTGCTATGAATGAAAAAATGCAGGAAGTGGTGCATAAATGGCTGGCTGACCAGCTGAAAACCTCCAATGGAATAAGCAAGCTTGTGGATTGCTAGAAGAGCATTGAAAAGTAAGGAGACTATCAAAAGATGATGTAATTGTTCAACTCCTGCTTTTGTTGGAATAAATTACAGAAACGAGTTGGTATAAATTTTATGGTATACAACCCAAAACACGTAGAACGTTGCAAATGCACAATACACAAAAATAAATAGAACAATTGCTAATCCTCATCAGTTATTGACGTGATTTCATACTTTTAACGATAACATTGCTCCTCCTAGGAGATTTGATGGGAAATTGCAATGAACGGTGGACAGAAAATAACATGTGACAATGTACACAAAATAAATATAAAATGAGAGGATCTATAAACCGAAACACGTAGAACGTTGGAAATAGACTATACACAAACAAATGAATATAAATGAGCATATTCATATACATATACAAACAAAGCATTGGGGCTGAAAGACAGGACAAATGTGTGGTAACACGAGGAATGGAGACGTCCTAAATGGCAGGAAATAATAGTATCCGGTCAGCTCAGTGAACAAGGGTAAAGAGGAAGCAAAATGACTGCGGGTCACATGGTTGGACGAAGGAAAGAAAAAGGTAGCAGGTAAAGAAAGGAGCAAAAGAGAAAAGCGGGCAAGGGAATGGAGGAGATAGAAAGAAGAAAAAGAAAAAGGGGACAGAATTAGTTGCACAGAATATAAATAGAATGTTAAAATTTAAGAAGAGCATGCATGGCGTTACATTACATATGTAGTAAAAATTATGGTTTACAAAACGAAACATATCGAACATTGCCAATGGATAATACACAAAAAAATAAATAGAACAGTTGCTAATCCTCATCAGTTATAGAACTAGGAATCGACATGATTTCAGACCTTTAACGACATATATGTCTATATATATATATATATTTGTATACACACATATTCATGTATCTCCTCTATAGCAAAATACCTGTTCTTATCCCTCTGTTATACTGTAACATCTCAGCACCTGGTATAAAGCTACCTCCCATTTCCTACCCCCCTCTCCTACTTAGGTGCTAGTGGCACGAAAAAAGTTCCCAGTATTCTCTGTAAGGTGGTTGGCATTGGGAAGGGCAGCCTGCTGTAAAAAACATACTAAAGCTGTCACTGGAATTTGGCACAGCACTGTGACTTGCTGGATTCTGTCAAATTGCCCAACCCATGCCAGCATGGAAAACATGTTAAATGATGATCAGGATATATATATGGATAAGATTCAAGTGTAGGAAGTTAGTAAGCTTCAAGCAGTCTGTGGCCCATATAGAAGACAAATCACATCTACAGTGTGTTGACTTGGGATTCCCAAATGGCAATGTAACTTTCATATAATTAAGGTATCCTCAAGCCTGATGAGTAGCTAGCTGAGTACCCCTCATTGAGTAATTATTACATCAGAGGATCTACTAGCTAGGAAACACGTAGCCTGGATTTTACCTGTTCCACTCCTTCAATTAGGATATATATAGATCTATGTATATATATAGATGATGATGATATATCTTTTATCTTTTACTAGTTCCAGCCCATGGCTGAGGTCATGCTGGTGCACTACTATATATACATTATTCCATTCTATACTGGGTATGAAGGCCTGGAATTTTGGGGGAGGGGAGTAGTCGATGTTATCGACCCCAGTTCGTAACTGGTACTCACTTTATCGACTCCTGAAGGATGAAAGGCAAAGTCGACCCCGGCGGCATTTGTACTCAGAACGTAAAATCGGGAAAATTGCCGCTAAGCATTTTTCCCGGCGTACTAACGATTCTGCCAGCTCGCCGCCTTAGCTTACGTGAAAATAATGACATGATACTCACAACTTGAACGTCTTTGATAATAGACAATCTCGGATATTATACGATTTCGCTGACATTCGACAGGGGGAACCAACGAAAGATTTGCAAGTTCGAATCCTTGAACTAGCCATGTTTTTTATCAGTTTCCGAATCAACTATTTGTAAAATGACGATTCAACGAAAGCGAGGTAGAGGATATCGGTACAAGCATCGTATGTGTTTCATTTTAAAACCAATTAAATTTGTATTTACTAATATACTTAGCAGCGCGTCCCCTCTCTGTTTGCCCAGTTCCCTCTTGACATGTGTATCAAATGCAATTAACTGCTATGATATTTTTCAAAGCGTCTCTGAATTTCATTAAAATTACTGACAGCTGAATAATATGCAGAAATGTATTAGCGTCCATTAATAAACCGTTATTGATATACTTTTCTCTGTAAGTTATAATTTATTAAACGATAGACTTAGTGGCCAATATAGAAATAAATAATTATTTATTAAATGATAAAGTGGAACACGGTGGGAGCGGGCGCTTTTCATTCAATTAATCATATTCTAACTACAGGTACAAGACATGAACATTTGGGGAAGGAGATAATCGATTACATCGAACCCAATACCCAAACGGTACTTCTTTTATAACCTTCGAAACGATGAAAGGCAAACTCGACCTCACCGGAATGTAAACTCAGAATGTGAAGCCGGAAGAAATAGTGCAAAGCACTTCGTCCGGCATGTTGAACACGTTTGCTAGTTTGCCGCCATTTTGTTGCAAGTAATCAACTGTATTGCTCACTGTGGATTATCTACGGTTATTCACTAGTCTGAATATATGAAGTAATGAGTTCGATTTAACCTATGTGTAATTGCCCAAAGTTTTATACAAGGAGAAATGTTTAAACTGCTTCTCACCATAGAAACCAGTTATTATCAGCAATCTTATATAATCTCCTTTGTTCTATAATCCTTGCATTGAAAATTGTTGTCGTAGTTGTCGACGATGTTTGCAAGGATTCTGAATGTACATTAGATAATGTAGTCCTAGATACACTATGTAAAAAGAAAAGAAGAGACAATCAGCATATGAGAAGCACACTGATAATGCAGTCCCAGATACTATACTATGGTTGAAGAAAGAGAAAATATAAACAGTAACAAAACTAATCTTTTTAATCATGTAATTCTTCCCACTAAACGTCCAGACCTTGTACCTGCATCAGAAAAATTATTATTAATACATATTTGTTACATAAGATAAACTAAATCTTCAAGTAGTTTATCGAGTTAAAATAATATAGAAAGTTCTCTCCCCTTAGCAAACAGCTTTTCTTATTCTTCGTCAACATGTTGCCACAAATTTTGTAGTATCTTCACTTTTGTGCCTCTTTAATTAAGGTAATGCTGTCAGTGTGTATGTCTTGTGTAATATTGTCAGTTATGTCATATTATTTTATCTGATGTCCCCTTTCCTATTTCTTGAAAGTGAAAGGAAAAGATTTGAGGAAAATTTGACTGTTGATTGTAGCTGGTCGTTCTACCGCTTATAGATTCTCCATCATATACCTCTCATGTTGATATCCAATTTTGGCACAAGGCCATCAAGTTCGGGGTAGGGGGTAAGTCGATTACATTGAGTCCAGTGCTCAACTGGTACGTATTTTATCTACCTCGAATGGATGAAAGGTAAAGTCGAACCCAGCATAATTTGAACTCAGAACGTAAAGACGGAAGAAACGGAACTAAGCATTCTTTTTTCCGGCGTGGTAACGATTCTTTCAGCTTACCGCTTTTCATATTTACTTCTCATATTCAGAGTTGTTTGTAAGATGTCTACACCACAATTAGTATTGATCACACCTACGCCGACACTTTCGAATATTTATGGTTTAACACAGGGAAAATTTCGTTCTATTACATTGTTGTTTATCAACATGAAAGAACTATTTGTAGTTATGGCCAGTCAAATATCCTTCGTAGTACTTGATAACATTTCTTTTTACTCCTTCATACCATTTCCATGCCTAAACGCCAATGCTAATAAACCCGTAATATTCACGGCAAATATGTACAACTTACACACACACACACACACACACACACACACACACACACACACACACACACACACACACACACACGCACACACACA
>JAOPUL010000001.1:55041313-55059859 GCA_027564515.1 Octopus rubescens | reverse complement strand
TACATACATACATACATACATACATACATACATACATACATACATACATACATACATACATACATACATACACCTAAATACTTATATACATACACACACATATACATATATATATATACATCCACACATCTCCGAATAAGTGACACTATCTCTAAGTTAAGTTGACAGTTGCTATAAAAATGTTAAAGATTGGCTAGTCGTCTAATTTTACTTCGTTTATGTTGGCATCGATGGTCACTACTAATTTGATTACCTACAATTGCCAAACTCCTGTAATTTCGAAATTGATCAAGTCTAGCTGAATTCCAAAACAGGCAAATTCGATAGATATACTAGACATCTCATTCAATTACGAAATGGCAAGTTCTGCAAGTTTCTATCAATCAATACGTGGGGATTTTACGCCGTGGTGGTGGTGGTGGTGGTGGTGGTGGTGGTGGTGGTGGTGAGGGGCGCTTTCATAGTTTATACGTTGACAATGCGGTTACCTGAGCAGGAAAAGTTGCCTATCTACTGGCCGAGAGTTCAGCCTTTCTTCTTAAAGATACTGCGTTGATTCGGTAAACAAGACACTTAACTCTAAACAGCCTTGTTTGCTTAGTTCTAAATAGTTCCATTCATGTGAGAAAAGACACTTCTGTAAGCAGTCATTTGACTATAATATTTAAGACTACGACCTTTGCTTGCGGTTCTGAATTAAATTCTTCTCACGGTGAAGTATTTTCTACAATGGACTGGCGCTCTATTCATGAGAGATTTATCTGGCATCTAAATGACAGCAGAATGGCATCTAAATACAGCAGAATGGCCATGTGTCAGTAGAATCATTGAAGTGTCGGTCAACGTACATTGCGGTATTTGTTCTAGCTTTTTACGTTCTAAGTTCAAATCCCATCGAGGTTGACTTTGCCCTTCATGCTTTCGGAGTCGATAAAGTAAGTCCCAGTTTAACACTGGGGTCGACGGTATCGACTAAACCCCTCTCCCAAAATGGCTGGCCTTGTGCCTAAATCTGAAACCATTATTCCTTTCATCCTTCCGGGGTCGATAAAGTGAGTACCAGTTACGAACTGGGTCGATGAAATCGACTACTCCTCTTCCCCAAAATTTCAGGCCTTTGTGCCTAGTATAGAAAGGATTATTATTATTATTAAGGCGGCGAGCTGGCAGAGTCGTTATCGCGCCGGGAGAAATGCTTAGCGGCAATTTTTCCGACTTTACGTTCTGAGTTCAAATGCCGCCGGGGTCGATTCTGCCTTTCATCCTTCCGGGGTCGATAAAGTGAGTACTAGTTATGAACTGGGGTCGAAACAAATTGACTACTCCCCTCCCCCAAATTCGAATCCTTCGTGCCTAGTATAGAAATGATTATTATTATTATTAATAGTAGTAGTAGTAGTAGTAGTAGTAGTAGTAGTAGTAGTAGTAGTAGTAGAAGTAGTGTTTGCTATTTGTTCTGACCTTCATTTGGGAGCAACGTTCTCCTAACAATGAAAGAACGACAGGAATTACGGCAAAACGCGAGAACAATTAAAATGGTTTTTATCCCCCCATCACCCCCACCAGCAGCACCCCCACCAACACCACCTGTTATTTTCGGCGTAATTCTCCGAGCGTTTTGACTGACTACACAATGAAAGACTTGTCAAGATCAGTCGCCTGTTGATGATTGAATCTATAATTATTTTCCTATGGCTGGATTATTCGTCGATGCTGTATGAATATTTTTGGAAGGGTTGTTCAAAACGTTTCAAGAACTCACGTTACCTGAAATTGATGGGTACGTGTATGGTTCTAACTTTCACATATTTTCTGATGTTATTTAGGGAATAAGGGACAGTAACATATCAAAGTAGATTGATAAGCTCTGTGTTTCGAACGAACATGTTTTCAATAAATTGAGCAGAAATTGTTGCTGAATGATGGTATATTTTTTTATGGACAAATTCCAGGATTTTTTCAACAGTTGCCAAACACCAGCAGCAACAATAAATCTACAACAGCAGCAACAACAACAATAACAACAGCAACAATAACAACAGCAACAACAACATCAACAACAATTACCAGTCCTCGAGATGATTATACCAATATGGTATCAAAATGGTTTTAAATTCTGGCTCAAAGTCAGCATTGCGTGGGGATGGGGAAAGCCGATTACTACTCCCTCAGTGTTCAACAGATACCTTTTTATCGATCACGATTGGACGAAAGTCAAGGTCGACCTCGGGGCCATTTGAACTCAGAATGAAAAGACAGGCGTAATGCTGCTACCTATTTTCTCCGGCGTGTTATCAATTCTGTAGGCTGACCGCTTTAGAAATACGTATAACAATCCTTTCTATACTAGGCACGAAAGCCTAAAAATTTGGGGGAGGGGAGTAGTCGATTTTATCGACTCCATTTCATATCTGGTACTCATTTTATCAACCCCGGAAGGATGAAAGGCAAAGTCGACCCCGGCGGGATTTGAACTCAGAACGTACAGACGGACTAAATGCCGCTAAGCATTTTGCCCGGCGAGCTAACGATTCTACCAGCTCGCCGCCTTGATAATAATAATAATAATAATAATAATAATAATAATAAATAAGTAGAAGAGGCGCAGACATAGTTGTGTGGTAAGAAGTTTGCTTCCCAACACCATTGCTCCAGGTTCAATCCTACTACGTGGCAACGTGGTCTTGGGTAAGTGTCTTGTACTATAGCTCCGGGCCGACGAAAGCTTTGGGATTGGATTTAGCAGAGGAAATTTGAAAGAATCCCGTTGTGTATATATATATATATATATATATATATATATATATGTGTGTGTGTGTGTGTGTGTGTGTGTGTGTGTGTTTGTCTCCCATTACTGCGTGACAGCCGGTGTTGGTTTATTTACGCCCTGTTAACATAGTGGTTCGGTAAAAGGGAGCGGTAGAATAAGTACTGGGGTTGATTCGTTCGACTTAAACCCTTGAAGGCGGTGCCTCAACATGGCCGCAGTTCAATGATTGAAAGAAGTAGGAGATAACAGAACAAAAAAAAGAAAGACTATTACCGAATTCAGACACAGGTACTGTGAACACTGGTGACATTGTCATAAACTGCGTTAGTTTTCAAGGTGATTCTCTATCACCATTTCTCTTTTGTATGGCTTTCATTCCTCTAAGTAAGCTGCCGAATGACACAAAAAAGGGTACAGAATATACGACAAACTAATTAATCACATCCTTTACGTGGGTGATCTAAAGCCTTTCGCAAAAGATGATCAACAGTTGGAACGGCTTTTAATTATGTTAAAACAATTAAGTGACGGTATTGAAAAGGAGTTTGTCCTGGTTAAATGTGCTAAAGCAACATTCTTCAAAGTATAATTCTTGTAAACGTACAGCATACAGCTAGACAAGTTTATCTTAATCAAAGAATTTGATCTTGAAAAAAAAAACTAACAAAAACTATAAATATTTGGGTGTGTATGAAGGGCATGGACCCTAGTACTCACAAATGCATGGGAAAATACGGAAAGAATGTTATTGTAGAGTTAGAACTATCTTGAAAAGCGAACTTGATGCGAGAAACAGGGTTAATACCATCAATACCCTGGCTGTCCTGTTGTGATCTGCAGTTTTAATATCATAAAATGATCTGTCAATGAGATAGTAAAATTGACACAAAAATACGCAAGTTTCTCGCAATGCACCGCATGCATCACCCAAAGGCAGAGGTAGACAGACTATACATCTCACGAATGGATGTGAGGCGTGAACTGATGAAGCTACAACTGCATCTAAAAACAGAAACCATAGGGTTAGATACCTATCTAAAGAATACTTATAACTGGATGCTTGAACGTACTTGTAAGTATGAACATACCAAGAAACTATATTCAGTATCAGAAGAAACAAAGAAATATGTGAAAGAATTAAAGATCACCGAGGCTGAGGGACAATTAAGATGAGACAGAAGAACACACTGCGAAAGCAAAGCAAATAAAAGCACAAGCCAAATCAAATGGTATCTTAGATTTGCGCGATAGATGGAAAAAGGCATGATATGGTAAATGCCCTACAGCGCCAGGAGTCCTGATGTTGAAACAAATATGATACAAAATTTTAAAATATGCCCAAGAAAAAGAAATGGAGAAAGAAACTGTGTCATGTCCAATACTCTGCAAGATTCAGTTGAGAGGAAGTAAACCACAGTGCAAGCCAACAATGGCTCAAAAGCTATGGGCTTAAAGTTGAAATAGATCTGATTTTAGTTGCACAAGACCGATGCCTAGCCACAAACAACTACACGAATGGAAAAAAAGATACTAACAACTACAGGTTAATTAACCAGTGCAATGAGACTGTTGATCGTATCATTCACAGCTGCCAGTCAAGAATAGACACGCTCGAGTTGGCAGTTATATCTACTGACCAATATATCGACACTTCAAGGCGGCGACCTGGCAGAAACGTTAGCACGTCGAGTAAAATGCTTAGCCGCATTTCGTCCGTTTTTACGAACTGAATTCAAATTCCGCGGAGGTCGACTTTCATCCTTTCAGGGTCGATAAAACAAGTACCAGTTGAGTACTTGGGTCGATTTAATCAACTTAACCCCTCCCACAAAACTGCTGGCCTTGTGCCAAAATTTGAAACCAATATCGACGATGTGAAAAATGAAGTGATGTAAACATAACAAACATTGTACATGAGAACGACTTGGCCACAATCAACTGGATGATGCTTGTTCAAACTGACATAGAGATCAAGGCAACTTATCTAGATATGATAATAAAGAACTTAAATGAAAATGTCTGTATTCTAGTAGACACGATCGCTTCTGATCAAAATATTCCCCGAAAGAAGACGGAGAAACTGCCGAAAGATTTTGAAATTGAAATAAGCAAAATATGGAGAAGAAAACAAATAGAATATGAATAAGAATTGAAGTATGACGTATGATTAAAAAACATATGAACATAAACAAGCAAACCATACCGGGGCTCACAGTGATACACACATTCAAAAGATAAGCCTGTAAGGCACAACCCACATCCTACGCAATACACTTTCAATTCAATAACACAACTCAGATAGTACACTCTCTGTATACAACACTTATGCTATACAATAACCAGCAGATAAAATGACGAAACGTACAATGCATACTTTAGGGAATCACCATTAAACAATATAGCACAACATATACGCCACACTATCAACACCCAATACAGTACAAAACACGCATTTCCATAATCGAAATCCAACACTTAATACCGACAACTCAAAGAAATTAGATACCTTATCAATACCAGGAGATTTCCAGTCACTAGTAGTTCTTAATGTGTCGGTGAGTTTCTTGCCAGCTGAGGTGGGCTATAATGGGCAATGCTTGTGATTTCATTCCTTTTCTCATTATCCCTTCCCACCCATTGTTATTTTAAAGTGTATTCAATGTTTTTGTTCCACATTCCCTCCTGACATGCTTGAATTTCCGTTGATGTTGCTACGCCATCCAGTGTCTTTTTTTTTTGCTATTTTCACTGTAAAATCTTTTGGTGTCTGAGTCAAATACCGGGTAGATTGTTTACATGAACAAGAACTACTTGCAGGACATTTTGGCATTTATTCATTCTTTCATAAATGTTTTTGTTCGTGTCTGCTTTATGTATGTCTTTACGTTGATCCATATTCATTTTATTATATTATTTTCTTCATCTATTTTTTATTGTTTCTGTTATGTCATCCTAAAAGTTGACTCTGAACTCATGTGATGCTTGTTTGTATTATGTTGGGTGAAGTATGCAGTCGCAGAATTATTCTAGCGGTGACTGTGTATTTAGTTGAATGCTTTTATGTTACTTCTATGAATTTTAGTTATTTTTTTGAATTTTAGTTATTTTTCTTTGTTTTTATCTCCTGTAATGTCTTATTTGTTTCTTGAGTTGTGTGTTCTGCAGTATTCTAATTGTAGTTTATGGCCCATTTATGTTATGTGTGCTCGTCTCTGATGTGTTTCTTTCTTTTCTCGCTTTGAATGTGCTGGATGCTCTGATATGTTATTTCAGTGGTTTGTTGTAGATTATCTTTTTCACATGTCAATGTTGTATTATTTTCATTATGTAATTTTTCTAGGACTTGCTCACTTTCAATTTTTGCGATCTGTGTTTTTTCTTCTTTTCTTTTTGTTAATATAAGTCTGTCACAGTTATGAATACAAGCATCTGCTTCACCTGTGATCCAACAAACATAGAAGCAGCAACTTTTGTGGAAGACAACTTAGGAAACATTGCTCGTATGTTGGTATAGGCTTTATTATTGTGATCTAAATCGTGGAAAATTATTTTCATCATGCCAAGTTTTATTTATTTGAAGCGGAGGTAGAAGGATTCTCTCCATGGATAAAAGAGCATTGTGCTTCACATTCCGGGTGCCTAGTAGCAAGGCTGATGTTTTCTTGCAATTCTAGTTTAACATGAGCATGCTGTTTACTCTTCTTCTCATTCTTCACCACAATCTAACATTTTAATATGAATTTCAACTGATTATTCAAAGATTGAATAATCATGTGGCACTGGTGCAATTAAAGATAGGATGCCCGAATAGACGAATTTCTTCCTATCTTGAGCTCTTTTATAAGTAGTCATGTCTATAATTACAGAAAAGCAGTCATTTAGATGGTCTGTCAGTTCTCTCCAGATTCTCAGAATGGTAAATGGCATGTGTTTTCCGCTGATACATACATCCATTCCTCTAGTGTAAGTGCCACAGATTGCAAGATGAGTTCATGGCATGTCCTGGTCTCCAATGGGAGAGCAGTATTATTGTTCATATGTCAATAACACATATGACTTATTTTGGACCAAAGTAAAGTTCATACACACAACAAAAGCAGTCAATTGATGTGTTATTGCAATGTCTAGAAGTCATTACACTATCAATAACAATCAAACACTAAAATTAATACAATGTAGTCAACATTAACAAATGTAAGACAAGTAGAATATTAAAAGACATCGTGATATTGTTTTTAATTTTCTTCTTGTACAACTCTTAGAGTTTTTAATATATTACTTGAATACTTATAAAATACTGCTCTTATATACTATTACGATAGAATGTTCCAGAATAATTTTAATACACTGCCAAATATTTTATAAATATCTAAACATATTTTCTTGGGCTTGCCTGGACAGTCTATTTAATGTTGTATTAATGGTATCTCATTATTTTGTGGTACATTGTTTGTAAGAATATTTCTATGAACCTACATAAGTAAATTCTACCATTTTACTTTCTGAATAGTTCTACATAGAAACAGAAGTCTGATACAAGTGTAATTTAACCACAGACAATGTTATGAATGGCAGAAAATAATTGCCCATGCTTGCATGGAAAGCGGACGTTAAAGGATGATGATGATGATGATGATAACTGACAAAATATTGGTACTAATATGAAAAAAGAAAAATCCCCATCGTGTTCAGCATGTTGGAAATATACAAGAAACCTAAAAATCAAGTGAAACCATTTTCTGTTGTGTAGAGTTAATAAATATTTTCTTTCTTTATTTTTAACTCAAAACATAAACATACCAAACATTACTCATATCAAGAAAACAATACTGCAACTCACCTCATCCTAAATATGAGTAGCACTCAACTAGAGCTCTCACAGTTGTTCCAAATACTGAATCTCATTATTACTGAAGATCTTTCCTAGAAAAGCACATTCCTAACACAGGAATGCATCCCAAAGATTGGATCTTCTTTTCAGTGCCTGAAAATATTTCATCACCCACAGATGTTGACACTCTACAAGGCTTAAATGAGGCCCACAATGAAGTACTACTCAACTGATTGGTATTAAATCACAAACAGATATGTTCCAGGCTCTGGATTACAAGCATGTTGTTTCCTCTCTTTGTCTTTTCTCTTACTAGTCTGGTCTTATACCTTCTCCATTTAAGCCTCCTTGACCCACGTCAAATAAGTGGTATTACTTTTCCTTACATTGGAATCTTCAGAATATAGTAAAGGTCTACTGCTTAAGGTTTTCTTTAATAACAAATAATTCTTTTCTACTACATTCTATTTCTGCTGTATTTATCTCTTGCACTTTTTTATTATTATTTGTATTTTTCATTGTTAATTTCATTCAGGATTGAAAGATCTTTTCTATTGTTTTCTATCGTTCACTCTCTATTTGTTTCTTATGAGTGACCAGTATCTTTTTTCAGATATAGTGTATCTAAAACTGCTTTATACAATATATCCTTCTATTTTTAAGTTGGAAAGGAATTATTTTAGGGACACATAACTGTTATTTCTTGTCTATTCAGTGACCATATAAAGGCTTCCTCAGTGTCTCAAAGGCATTCTATAATTTACAAATGCTTTATTAAATTCAAATGCTAATCTTAAATCATCCCATGGTTAAAACATGCAATAGACTAACATTGTCTTTAAGAATTAAGATGTATAAAATAAGTGCCAGTTAAGTACTGGGGTAATCAATTTATTCCTCCTCTTAAAAAATTGCTGACCTCGTGTCAAAATTTGAAATCATTATTATTATTATTTCCTGAGAAGAATGTTAAGGGTATGTGTGTCTGTGGAAGAATGCTCAGCCAGTTGCACATTAATTTCACGAGCAGGCTGTTCAGTTGATTGTACCAACTGGAATGCTCATTGTCATAACCAATGGAGAGCCTGGCTAGTTCCAACTCTTTATCTTTCCAGGGTTGTTAAAGTAATAAGGTTGATAAAATCGATTATTCACCTCTCCCACATTTCAAACCTTGTATCTTTGATAGAAACAATTATCATTGCTATTGTTGGCTCAATATATTGTTATCACATTCTTTCACTCCAGTACTGATCACAGCTCTGTATCCTTTGTATAGAAGTAATGTTTTGTTATGTTTTTGTGTTGTATTGTATTGTCAGTCAGTATTCTACATAATATTTATGAAGTATCTAATAATACTATTTTATGTATGCTGTGTATGGAAGCCCTAAAGTCTTGTTCATATATTTGTCAACATCTTTTAATCATTCTCAACTCATCTGTTATTACAATGATTATTTCTCTTTTCAGTAACCATATTCTGAATATCTATTTCTCAGTCTTTACTTTATAGTTTTTCACTTCTTCCATTGTCTTATGTTTGAATTAATACACTGAAAAGGCGACATTTTTCTGGCTGTTTTTAACAATAATATCTGAGCAATTTGCCTTTATCTTTCTGGCTCTGCATTTTCACGTATCTCAGAGTATGGTTACTTTGTGATTTTGGTGTATGTTTGTACTGCTTCTTTTCTGTGAATATTTCATAATGCTGGTATAGCTTCCAGCGTTTTAAATTTTCAACTCTGTCATGTCTGTTTATATATTCTCTTTGTTCACTAAGAATGGATAGCCAGAAGCAATGTAATTGATTGTTTCTGCCCGACTGCTACATATTCTGAAGTTATTTATAGTAATCTATTTTATTCTATGTTTTTGGTGATTCTGGCAGAAAGTCTTGTGCCATAATAAAAATCTCTTTGATCTCAGCTTTGAGTCCTGAGCTTCTCAGTCAGTTCTGAGCATTTTTTTAATTCGCCTCCATTTTATTTAGCTTTTGTGGGGTATTAGCTACAAAGAGCTTTACTTTACAATATTTTTAAATGATATTTTTAGTATTAAAATATTACTTTCTGTTATTTTTCTCCTTTATTATCACAACTCACTGTTACTAAAGTGTTAGTTTTATATTTAATGATTAGCTATTTGTATCAGATTTCCATTTTTTTTTACGAGGTATTTTCATACTTCTACAGTAGACTTTTATATAATATAATTTTTCTGTTAGGTTTTGGTGATGTATTCCAAATGCTGTCCCTATATTCCTTGTTTTCATATTTCGTCATACTTAGCTTCCAGTTGAGAATATTTTAACTATTACTAGAATGGCTAGAGTATTAATACGGAATTACCTTGTACTTTGTATTTAGCTCTGGTTTAAGAATTAATCTAATGCACTTATAATACTCTTTCCTAACCTTCATCTGTGTGTGTGTGTGTGTGTGTGTTTTGTTTTCCAGCCTTGGTCATTAATTCCTAGGTATTTATAAATTTGTCTTTGGTCTAATTCTTTTCTCAGTTTCTTTATCTAACATGACATTACTGGTTCATATTAATTCTCCTCTTTTCCAGGTGACCTTTCTCCAAACTGAATTATTGTCCAAACTGTCAATTTCCTGACTAAATCTATGCAACATATGTAACAAAATGTTCTGTTGTTTGTCATCTGCAGTATATAACTTGAGATGATCGGTTTACAGGGGATGGAGAGTGGGATTGTCATCCTAGAGAATTTGTTTAAGTAAACAATTTGGATTAACATACTAGTTGAAGGTATTAGTGCCAAAAGGAGTGGAGAGCTGAAGCAATATTCCTCTTTTATTATTCTTGCAGTATTCCTCTTCTAATAAACTTTTTTTTTACTCAGTAAAAGTGTATAGAAAACCCACACATTATAGAAGCATTGTGTTCCTCCTATTTTATCTAAAATGAGAGTCAATGGAAAAAGATGTGCTATCATAAGGATTTCCATGTTTCAGCAAAATGTTCAAGAGCACAATACTTCTGTAACACAGGGATGCCTGTATTTGCTTGTTATTTATGCTATCTTATTTATGGGTACAATGACTTGCATATTTTTTCTTAATACATTCTAGCAGATTTGAATGTTAATATGCTAATTGTAGTTGTGTCTGTTACAGGAGAACAGCTTCTCCTTTACAATGACTATGTGTTCATAACACGCTCAATTCACTAGTATAAGAGATTTTAGGACATCAGAATTTTGACATGTTGTGTCTCATCTGCCAGAAGTACCTGGATTAATGAATCTAAACAAGAACCAATGGTTTTGTTTATAATTTCAGTGAACTGACTGTTTGCTTATCTGTGCTGACATTAGCCAACTGATAATAAATCAGATTTATTATTTATGAGTAATGCTTTCAGAATTCCAGAATGGAGAATGTAGAATATCTTGACCAGTAGTCTCCCTATATGTATCAGGAGATGCGCATGCACATCTGGGAGAAAAAGACACTGGTTGAAGGTAGAAGCACACGAATAAACAGTAGTGGCAAGACTCTTGACAAGGACAGACATGCTGCTTCTTCTCGCTCTCTGACATGCGGCTCCGAGCATGGTGACCACAGGAAAATCCACATCCACTGAGAACGACAGAGCATAATGGCTTCTCTTGTCACTAACACCACATTCATGTTTTAAAGGTTCTACAATAAACATTGATTAACTGACCAAGATATGATTGAGTTATTTCTTACACGCAACCTAATCAACAACTTTCAACCAATTCACTCAATCGTTCATCTATATTGCATCCCTGTTAAAAGAACACAGTCAAAATCCTTCAGATAGCCAACCCATGCCATGCTCAAACTGTTCTTTTTCCTCTTATGATTATATTTATCACTTTCTTGATCAGTAACTGCTCTTTACACTCAAATGTGCCCTTCCAGCATAATTTTTTTTCTTCTGAAAGTTAGTTATTTTTTTCAAAGAAGAATTTATCCTTTGTGGGTAATATTGCAGTTAAAAGCTTTGAATACTATAGAATACTGTAGGAAGGCAGATTATGGAATAGCTGTTTCAGAGGTTTGTCCTTTCATCAGTCTTAAAGATTAAAATTATGAAGCATTCAGTTATCAGTTCTCATTCTTATAGAAGATTCTTGAATATTTTTTTAAAAGTTCTTTGTGGATACCTGTTGGATAATTTAGTCAGAAGTTTAGTATTTTCCCATTTCCATGTGTTTTCCAATTGATCCTGTTCTGTTCTTTAGTGCAACTCACAACATCTGTTTTTCTTGCTGTTGGCACTACATCAGTTCATATTTTGGTTTTACTTAGTTCTTGGTAAAATCATTTTGAGTTGAAAATAGATTGTTTATTTTATCCAAAACATGCTGTTGTTTTTTCCTCAAAGCAGATGATTCATTGTTATGATTTAATGAAGATCCCTTGTTTTAGGTGCTCTTTGATATCAGATATTTCATTTTCAATTTTTTCTTTTTATAATATTTCTACATTTTATTCTCTTTTTTCATTTGAAGCTTACGTTGCCAATCTCATTTAGGATTGAGACATCTTTTATATCCTATCTTCCTCTTTATGATTGTTCTCCACATTGTTTGTTTAGGCTTAGATATTTATATATGAGATCTTTTGAGAAACTATCCACTTTTCTTTGTGACTATTCTTGCTGCTGCATAATTTAGTTGATTTATCCTGGTAATATTGATGTTTACATGTGCTTCCAGTATCTTTTTGGAGGCCAGTTTGCAGTTACTATGGTTGCTGCTGCTGCTGCTGCTGTTATTGTTGTTGTTTAACTCCAGGTCAACCCTGACAGAGCAAACCTATGTAATCTCATTGATATTAATGGATACTATATAATGCAGGAAAGTAATTATGTCTGCCATCATTAAAGCCATGACTAAATTGTTGTTGTTGTTGTTGTTGTTGTTGTTCATGGTGTGCACGGATGTTTTACATTCAGAATCAATGTCCTTGATACCGGGTCACAACCAGTTTCCTTAGACATCCAGGACCTCTCTTATGATCCTTGCTGTTCCCAATAGGGCAGATTTCTGAATTAATACAACTCTTGTAATTACACAAATCTCAATAAAGGAACTGTTAAGTCTGTTGGTGACGGTACCTAGGGCACCTATGACAACTGGGATTACTTTTGTAGAAACCCTCCACAGTATTCGTATTTCCCAAACCAAATCCTGGTATTTTCCTATTTTCTCCTGTTCTTTGACCCCTACATTCATGTCCACAGATATATTCACACCTATGATGATGCACTCTTTTTTCCCCTTGTCCACAGTGATAGTATCTGGTCGCCTTGCATGAAGTTCATGATCAGTCAGTATGTTAAAATCCCATAAGAGCTTATACTGGTTGATCTCTATTACACTTTCCGGTTGATGTTGGTACCATTTTCTTCCTACTTTAAATCCTATTTACTGTATTGTATTATTAGTTAGCAGGTATTTTATCTTGAGGATTGGTGACAACAACTCTCTTCAAATCTCAGAAACCTTTCTTTGGATTCTTGCAGAATATAGGATGGTACTTTTCTCAGGTCAACAATGCAAGTTTCAATTCCAATTTCTTTCAATCTTTTAGGTAGCATTTTGGGTGTTGTGCCAAGTTCACCTATTACTACAGGAATAATTATTGTCTTGATCTTCCACAGTCTCCTCAGCTCTCTGGCTAGATCCTGGTATTTCTCAATTGTTTCATTTACTTTGGTATTGACTCTGCTATCATAGAGAATTGCCAAATCTATGATCTTACACTGTTTGTTTATTTTGTCCTCTGTAAGCATGTCTGGTCTTCTTGCCTCAATAGTATGGCCAGTCCTACAAGATTTTGTAATTCTCATTTTCTATCACAACCTCTGGTTTGTGTTCATACCACTTTTCTGTTGTTTTGAAGCCACATACTTGACTAATATCCCAATGCACTCTTTTGCCTATACAGTCATGTCTGCGCTTGTACTAGTATACTGCACTCACTCAAAACGTGGTTGATACTCTTGTCTCCTTTCCTGCGGATTCTACATTTCCTATCTGACTGGGTTTTGTCAATCTTTGCCTTTATCAAATTTGTTCTAAGGGCTTGTTCCTAAGCAGTTATAATTAACGTTTCTGTTTCTTGTTTCAAGTTCCCATCCATCAACCAAAGCCAGCAGGCTTCACTTCCAATATTTTCAGTTTGTTGCATGAATTGGCCATGCAATTCCATTTCTTTCCATTTGTTCATTCTGTTGTTTTTCCTTTTCTCTTTGAATTCTTCTACTGTTTCAGTCACTTTTTGGGTATCTCTGTCCGCCAAAAGTATTCTTTCTTTACTCTGTAACACATAATTTCTCAGAGTCAGTATTGCAGTACCAAGAGTGTCTTTCGTATTTAGTAATCCTCTACCACCTTCCCTTCTTGGCAGATAGAGTCGGTCGATCAGTATTACTTTTAGGATGGAGTCTATTGTGCATTGTTAGTAGCTTTCTAATTCTTCTATCCAAGTTCTGCAGCTCGATCTTTGTCCATTTCAGAAAGGGCACAGAGTATCTCAATACTGGCATTTCCCATGTATTTATGGCTTTAATGACATTCCCTCCATTTAATTTTGTTTTGAGCCCTTCCTAATTCTTCTTCTGTATTCTTTAGTGACTTTCTCTCTCATTTCTCTTTCCATTGTCTTATTGTCTTTGCAACACTCCTAGGTATTTGTATCCCTCATTATTATGCAGCAATCGAATGATGTTGTCTTGTGGTAATTTTATGCCATCAGACTTTATTTTCCAGTCTCTCTTCATAGTTAGTACTGCACATTTATCTACCCCAAACTGCATTCCAATGTCTTTACTGAATACGCTCACCGTTTGGATTAGAGAATCCAGGTCTGTCTCATTTTTTGTATATATCTTGAGGTCATCCATATAAAGTAAGTGATTTATTCTTGATTTTGGTAAACTTATAGGCAAGCCTGGATTTTCTCAATATATTTGTCAAACGGATTAGCGCAATGACAAAGAGTAACAGAGAGAGACAGTGAGTCTCTTTGAAAAATGCTTCTGCATATTTTCATGTTACCCAGTGATTCATTTGCAGATGTCAGTTCTACTTTCCACTCTCTCATTGCTTTCTCCAAAAAGTTGTTTATATTCTCATTAACTCCGAGCATCCTCAGACATTCCAAGAGCCAGCTGTTTGGGACACTGTCATAGGCCTTTCTGTAATCTAAACCAGCCAGCAGCTAAATACTTCTTCCTTACTCATACCTCATTTAATATTCTGCAGTCTATATATAGTACATCAGCAGGTCCTCTTGATTTCATCTGCTATGAGGTCAGTTAATAGTTTCCAGAATAATGGTAAGCAAGCAATAGGTCTATAATTGCTGACCTCCCCTCTCTTTTCTTTGCCCTTCTGTATCAGCATTGTCCTTCTCTTTATCATCCACATTGGTATTTCCTTTTCTATGCAGTAAAAAAACAAAAACCAGTCGTATATAGCTATGTATACATATCATCAAAAATTTTTCTTTGGTAGTTTCATGCAAGTTTCTGCTGCACCATCTGGAGCACCTCCATGTAATTCCTGAAGTGTGTGCAACATTGTGTTCTTATTTTTGTGGGGACTGGAGGAGTGTAGACATCTCCCACCAAAATTGGTTGGTAAAATAACATGATTATTTTTGGTGTGATGAATAAACAATGTATGGTGTAGGTAGTGTGGGTAGTATGTGACAAATTTGATGTGTACAAAAATTGTAGGTTGTATTGGAATTTCAAGAAGCATTACCTGTTGATCCAAGTTTCGATTGCAGAAAAGAACTTGACAAAACAATTTTTGAAATGGAGGAAAACAATTTTATAAATGACACTGAATCTAGAATATTGTGGTCAGAGCAAAGAACATCTCTAGTTTGTGGCCTTCAAAAATTACACAAAAGGTTTGAAACATTTCCACCATTACACCCAATTTGCAGCAGGTATGAATGCTGTACAGCCAAAATTTTGGAGTGGCTGGATGGATTTTTACTTCATGAAACTAAAATTAAAAAATTATAAAAATCAGGTTCTTATGTTCAAGATACTTTTGATTTTGTTTCCAAAATTAACAATTATGTAAGCACCAAAATAGTTTTAAAAACCATGATGAAGTGGGGTTGGGGGAGCATGCATGGACGCTTTGGAAAAACAGTCAAACAAAAGTATTCCTTCTAATTTCTTCTGCAGATTATTCAATAATCTGCAGAGGAAATCTGCAACACAGTGAAGTGTAGATGAAAACTTTACCACCAGACAGAGATGTGCAATAGTAGTTAATTTTGCTAACAGATGAACTGCTAATATCTTGAACCTAAAGGTTCATTAGACTGGAGTTAATCCTGTTTTCTGTGGTATTTAACCTTTTTGATACCAACCCGCCTGAGACCACCTTTGGTCCTATAGTACAAAATTCCTATTTTAAAACCTTCCATCAGAATTTTAATTTGTGATACAAACACCAATATAATAATGACAAAGTTATTTTACTGAATTCTTCATTCTTTTCAAAATTATTTGAAACAAAGGCAGTGTATTTCAACAGAAATACGGTAACAAAAAGGTTAAGTGAATGGGAGTACAAAACTCCACCCTGAACAGGAGATCAATCTTTCATGGGCTTAACCCTCCCACACTGCTGTTGCTGACATTCATATTCAACTGAGTGAACTGAAGCAGCTGAAATGAAGTCTTTTGCTCAAAGACACAAGGCATCACCCAAACTAAGAATTGAACCCATGACCTAAAGATTATGAGTCCAATATCCAAACCAGTATACAACATAGCTGGTGAGCTACCCTAAATATTTACTTTTTGTTTTTGTACTATAAAATTATATCTTTTTTTTAAATCATTGTATTTTATATATAATTATCCGTTTAGTCTGTGTTTATTTTACACTAAATTTTTCAATCCCAGTTGACTTAAAAAATGTTAACCATTGCTTTTGAGTGCACATGACAAAACAATACAAACAATGGTAATCAGGCAGAGACACGAGATCATCTTAACTCAACCTAGCCTGAAACTTTTTCATGTTTATTTCCTTTAATTATACCCTTTTCAAAAATTATCGTGTTTTATCAGGGTTTTTTCTTAATATTTATTTTCACAAAATATTTGTGCTTTAAAATTTTCTATTCTTCCATTTATGTATTGTACAATGTCTTATTTTATTCCTTGTCTTTGTATGACTTATCTCTCCCTACACCACATATTTTCTTTGTAAACCATTTAGTTAATGTCTCTTCATATTTTATATGTACTTCTTCAAGCCCTTGTGGCTAATAAAGAAAAGATCATTAGCATGCTAGGCAAAATGCTTTGGGGCATTTCATACATCTTTACGTTCTGATTTCTAATTCTACTGAGCTCAGCTTTGCCTTTCATCCTTTTGGGGTTGATAAAATAAGTATCAGTTGAGCACTGGGATCAATGTAATCAACTACCACATCCTGTAAAAAATTTCAGGCTCTGTGCCTGTAGTAGAAAAAATTATTATTATTGTATTTCTCAGGCTGATGGTGTGCTGATATCCTTTGATCAGGAGTGGGTCATAACAAATGACCATGGGTCCTGTCATTTTTATTGCTGCTGCTGCTGCTGTTGTTGTTGTTGTTGTTGTTGTTGTTGTTGTTGTTGTTGTTGTTCTTCTTCTTCTTTTAACTCAGGTGTTGCTGGAACTCCTGGAGTCTTGCATATATAGTGGGCTTACTACCTGCAGCATAGAGTACCATGCTATTTGTTTTTTTAACTATCTAATACTTTCCTGATGATTCTGGTCATGCCAAGGAGGCAAACCTTTTCAACAGTTCTACTGGGCACTCTATTTCCATTTCCTTTACATTCCTCTTGATGCCTTCTGATACTGTCCCCATGGTACCAACAATAATTGGCACTAGCTTCACCTTCTTCATTTTCCACAGTTGAACTATCTCATATTTCAGGGGATTGTATATGTTTACTCCTTCATCTTCCTTCTTGGCTATTCTTGGGTCAAAAGAACACACAACATCAATTATAGAACACATGTGGTTCACCTGGTTCACCTTGTCCACCACCACCACCACCACCACCACCAGGTCCAGCTTGGTCTGTTTGGATTAGGAAATCCCACAAGATTTTGTAGGTCTTCGACTCCACCATGCTCTGTGGTTTGTGCTCATACCATGTCTCTCCTCTCTCTAGCCCCCACTTTTTCTCACACAGTTTCAAATGTAGCACTTTCACTACCTCATCATGTCACCATAACTTATATTGGTTTTGGGCAAGTCGAGGGCATTCATGCTTGATATGGCCAATGGTTTTGTCAACTCAGATTCAGCACAATGAAGACACTTGCTCATTCCTAAGGTTGACCATCCAATTTGTGTTCAAAGCTTGGTCTTGCACTGCTTTCAGTCTCTTTTATCAGTGCTCCTTTTTTCAACCAGTCCCACCTATGTTCTCCAGCAATTTCAGTTGTGGCTTCATGGAATTGATTGTGTAGTTCCTTATTGCATAGTGCTTCTTCATGTCGTTCTTGTACTTCTTGTTTTGTTATTTTCTTTTTTCCTGCTTTCAATATGACCCCATCTCTAACTGCCACTCAGCAAATTCTCAAGTTCAATATGCACACAATCTTCCATGCTTTATTATCATCATCATCATTATCATATTACATTCTAAATTCAAATGCTGCCAAGGTCAACTATGTCTTTCCTCCCATCGAGGTCAATGTAATCAACTAGATCCCTCCCCTAAAATTCTAGGCTTTGTGCTTATAGTAGTAAGAATCATCATCATCATCATCATCATCATCATCATCATCATCATCATCATCATTTATTATTATTATTATTATTAGTGCTCTCAATTTTACTTGCTCCAGTTAATTCTGTAAGAGCAGACAGCAACCTGTTGTCAAAGGTCTCACAAAGTCTCT
>JAOPUL010000001.1:55006846-55017510 GCA_027564515.1 Octopus rubescens | reverse complement strand
TATGGAAAAGAATAAAGATTTTCAATAATATACGCATATTATTTGGAATGTACCTTTTGAGTCAGACAATCTTGGAAAGGGGTAGGCAGGGGAATGACACTCTGACATATGGTGAAAAGTATGCAGTGGGCCAAAAAGGGTTGAGAACCACTGATCTAATCCATCACCATTACACCACTTTGTCTCTCCCATCTCCTTCACATTAATCCCCTCCCCCGATATTACTATTCCTCTTCCACTCCTCCTTCCCCTTCCATTCTTCCTTTTCTCCTCCATTACTTGCACCATAACACTGTTCCCTCTGTTACTCTCTCTCTCCTACCATTCTCTTATAACAATAAATTTCTTTCATGTTGTGAGTTAAAAGGTGACATCTACAAGTACTGGTGCTCCACCCCCACCCCCCAACACATTCTTTAAGTAGTTGTTAATCGATTTGAACAGTGACAACACAAGGCTTGAGAAGGATCTTTAGTTGTGTCAATAGCATGGTAATATCTGTAGCGCTGGTAAAATGAAAAAAAATGCAGCCAGTACACTCTGTTAAGTGGATGGTGTTAGGAATGGCATCGTGCTCTAGAAAACATACCAAATGTGAGACATAGGAGCAAAATATGGTCTTCTGACTCATTGAATCCTGTTGTGCTATCCAATCAATACCAGCATTGAAAAATGAATATAAAATGATGATGATGATGATGATGATGATGATGATGATGATGATGATGAGGGTGATGATGATGATGATGAGGAGGAGGAGGAGGGGAGGAGTGTCATTGTTGTTGTTGCTGTTGCTGTTGCTACTGTTACTAATGATACTGTTGTTGTTGTTGTTGTTCACACTGACAGAAAAGGCATGCTTGCTCTTGACTGTGAAATTTCCTAATTTTTCAGTTTTCATTCAAATTGGGAAGAGATTTTGTTAAAAATGTTGTCATCTTCACAGAAAAACAAATCCACTTCTTTTTGGTGTGGTTTTTACCCCTTTTGCTCAATTCCAACATTTGGAACTCTGCATTTGCAAACTTTGTACTTGTGTTTGCGAAAAAGCTATCAGTTTTCTTGAGAAAAAGTCATGGATCTCTGTGAAGAAATAATAACGTTCACCTAATGTTTCAGGGAGTAAAAGAGAGTTTAATTAAAATAAATAGTGAGAGATGCAGAAAGAGGAAGCTGTCTAATGTCTGCTTTAGTAACAACAACACTTTTGTTGCCATAGCAACAACAGACATCAGAGAGAAGAATTTTATGTTATTTGCTAAGGGCCATCTTGTTCATACAAATGAAAAAATTATTGACACCAACTACAACAAAGACAACAACAGCATTAGTAAAAACAGAAGCAAGCACAACAACAACTAGAGACATACCAACAACAAAAACATCAACAAGAATCACAGCAGCTGATACACATACAGCAAGAACAGCAACAATGAGAGCAGAAACAATAACAACACCTGCAACAAGAGCTGAATAATCAACAAATACCACAGTAACAACAATTCATCAACAAATGCCTCAACTACACAGTTCTACAAAATGATTCACAAGCCTTTTCAGAATGCAGAGGGGCTGGCATAGAACTGCCTGTGATGGAGAGCACTGGTGGACCTGGTCGGCTCCATGCATGATGACATCTCAGGAACCACTAACCTGGGATGACAGATTATGCAGGTGTGTGATCTCTGATTTCATATAGTTAAGTGCAGTTTTTATTTTTCCAAACTGTTCTCAATGAGTGACATATTGGAGACAGAATTGACACCAACCTTGATGGGTTGCCATAACTATCATGCAGGGATGTAGAATGTTGCAAAAAGCCAATATCAGCAGACAAAATGGTAGACATGTTGAGTTGCTGTGCTTGGATGGTCTGCTCTATGAGTTCTGTTTCCACATGGCAGACTTGTTCACTTGTTTTGATAGATATCTACTACAGCTAGTGATAAACTAGAAACACTTTCATTTGAGTTAGCTGGTGAATAGTGAGGCTGCTGAAAAAGAACATGAATAAAAAGGTGCCAAAAAGGAACAAAAAGAGTCTGGAACTTGCTGTTGGTCAGCAATGTTATCTCTGGCAGATTTATCCATGACAACCTCTTCCTCATGCAATATATTTGGAGTGGTTTAGGAAAAAATCTAGCTTCAGTGGACACCAGTCAGTTTGAACCAGTCTACAGTTTTTAACACAGTTGACTATCACTATCTGGTGGCAATCCTAGGAGCAGTCAATTTTTGTCCTGTCTTCAGAGCTGGATTGCTTCAAAGTACAGCACCATCTGTTTAGTAGTCAAACAAAATGGCAAACTTTCAGAACCACTCAGCATCAAAAACTCAGTCAGTCAAAGATGCCCTCTCTCTCCACTTCTGTATGCATGACTCTGGAGCCATTGCCGCAGAGAATGGAAACTTTGAAGGGCAACTTGGTACATGCAGAGGTAAGTCTATGCTAGCCAGTAGCAATTCCTGCTTATGGTGCTTGGGTCTGGTTCAAGCTAAATGTTCAAGTGGAAAATAACTGGGAAGATATTGCAAGCAAGGTGGCCAGTCTCACTCAGAAATAGGCTGAGAGGAAGGTCTTCTTGAAAGGTCAGGAGGAAACAGCTAACACCTGCATCATCTCAGAGGATTGCTGTTGCCTGGGCTTGGTACCTTATCTCCAGAATATCTGACCAAACTGGAGTACTTACTTTACCACTTCTTATGTGAAAAACAAAGAGATTCTAAGAAGAGCCGAGTCAGAGACACTACAGAAGATGGTCGTAGAGCGCCGATGCCACCTGGCTGGCCATGTTCTGCGACTGCCCGACGAACGACACTCAAAAACAGCAATGAGCTGGACCCCCACCTGGCAGTAAACGGACGCGGGGTTGCCCCAAAACCACCTTGTGAAGAACATTCCAAAAAGACCTGTTGACAGTCGGTGTCACCTGGCATGGATGAGAGAAAGCTGCCGCTGATCGCGACTGTTGGCGAGTTCTTACTGCTCGATGCACCGAACGGTGCAGAAGAACTTGAGACTGAGACTTATGTAAGGAACTGACCAAGGAAGCCATCTGCTGCAAACATCCATACAATGGCTGTCTTGGGATGCTGTTGCTGATAATGCATAGGCATAACTGAGGTTAACACACCTACAGAAATATTTGGACTACTGTAAGGGTGACAACAATGATTATGAAAACAAAGGTGAACATGACCTTTCACTGCAATCATGGGTCAAGCTTAGACCAATGTTAGGTGTTTGACATCTAAAATGTTGCCAGTCACTCACAGCACTATTCCCATTAGACAACACCATCAACAGTAAAACAACTTTCACAGAGGGTTAATCGAGAGTATGAGTAATGATAACTAGGGAACAGTTCTGGATGACAACAAGAACAGACAAAGCAGTCTCTTCTGTAAGGCTTTCAAATCAGGGATTATTGTCAGGGAATTCATCAGGAATTATTTGCTCAAGACAAGCCTTGCAGACATGGATGTGCTAACTGCCAAACCTGTTTGGGATGCAGATGGTGTGATGAAACTGTACACACTATCATTCAGTGCCTATGCATTACTGATTTTTAGGTTTGTGTTGAAAATCTGCAGTCAGATGGAGGACAAATTAAGCTTTCCACCAAATCTATAGTTTAAAAAAATCAACATGTCACCTTCCTTTAATTGGCTAGGTTTCTTCTACCTGGTGGCTGTAGCAAAATAAATGATGTGATGAACTTGTCTGAAAGTTTTGAAGATCAGCATCTTCCTCTCTGGCTAAGCCTATAAACTTCAAGTACCACTTGAAGAAGATGGTAAGGGTAAAGAGAGAGATGCTACCTTCTAGTACATTCAACAAAAGGTGGATGAGAGTGGCAAAACTGGAAAGGCTGAATGAGCTGGCCCTGAGTGCTTTTATAAGCAGGAAGAAAAAGACAGAAGAGAAGATTTTGATGTGGCTTTTGTGGTGGGTTTCCCCTACACCACCCTAGATGGTCTTTTCCCCTTTGGGAGAACTTTTCTCATTGAAATTCTTCATTGTTATAGGTTTTTGTTTTGTTGATTAATTTTTACTTGATGTAAAACCCATTCTCTGTGTTTGTGTTTTTTTCCTTGTATTGTCCGCCCTTGTGGCCAATAAAAGAATGCTTTACTGTTATTATTATTATTATTATTATTATTATTATTATTCGAGGTAATTTTGCCTTTCATCCTTTTGGTGTCAATAAAATAAGTACCTTTTGAGCACTGAAATTGATGTAATTGACTTAGCCCCTTCCCCCAAATTACTAGCTTTGTGCCAAAATTTGAAACCATTATTATTATTATTATTATTATTATTATTATTATTATTATATAAGGCAACGAGCTGGCAGAGTTGTTACCGCGCCAGGAGAAATGCTTAGCGGCAATTCTTCCGACTTTACGTTCTAAGTTCAAATGCCGCCGGGGTCGACTTTCCTCCTTTCAGGGTCGATAAAATAAGTACCAGTTGAGTACTGGGGTCGATAAAATTGACTACTCCCCTCCCCCAAAATTTCAGGCCTTCGTGCCTAGTATAGAAAGGATTATTATTATTATTATTAGTGAAGGCACATGGCCTAGTGATTTGGGTGTTGCACTCACAATTGCTAGATCATGGGTTTGATTCCCAGACCGAGTGGCGTGTTGTATTCTTGAGCAAAACACTTCATTTCACATTGCACTGTGATCATTTAGGCATCTGATGTATGGCACACTTGTGCACCTGTACAGGAAACGTCGATTTGATGGAGAGAGTGAGCTAATGTACAGCACATACATTTGATCACTATAAATGAATCATTTGTGCAGGTCTTTGAGGGGAGAATCCATCATCATCATCATCATCATCATCATCATTATTATTATCATTGGCTCCAGAACTATGCACATGTTTTATTTTGCTCTGAAACTCAACTATATTCATAGCATTACTAAATAAAATTTTCTTTACAGCACTTGCTAAATAAGTATAATAATTACCTAAGGGAAATAATTATACTCACTGTAGACAACAAAAAAGGTTTGTTTTTATAGATTTTTATCTTATTTTCACTTTCAAACTGGTCACCAAACACAAATGTAGGACAAGACAAAACATTGTGATAGCAAATGAGGAAAATACAGCAACACAAAAACAAAATTTATCACTGAATGAACAAAAAGTAAAAAGAAATGACCATTTTAATGAATAATTAGCAGGAAAAAATGGTCCAAACAGCCCTACAATTAACCGTAATAACAAGAACGACACTCTGGCAGTCAGACACTTTAAATTTCTCAAATAGTAGCTGTGTTAAAGCTAGCTCCACCTCATTACAAACACAAAAAGAATAGAATTTTTAGACCTAACACTGTTCCAAGGAAAATATAATTGGGTGAATTTTATAAAACCAGACAGTGTTTCTTTGTTGCAAGAAGGAAGGAAAGAAAGAAAGAAAGAAAGAAAGAAAGAAAGAAAGAAAGAGAGAGAGAGAGAGAGAGAGAGAATTTTAATCTGTGCTTTAGAAAAGATGGAATAGGACTGGATTTCCCTTTATGACAACAATTACAACTCCAGGACATCTTGGGAGAAGACTTCTAAACTGAAAATAGTAAAGGTTATGATGCTATCTACTGCACTTTTAAAACCAAACACTCAGCCATAACACAGGTTGAAATCGTTAGATATACACCCATTCACCCATATACATTTGTGCTCTAGTACATGGGACAAAGAAATACAAAGATGGTGATAAGACACTTGGAAAAACGATGTGTATTTGTGAACGATAGTCATATTTCATTGCAGCATAGGTAGATTGTGAACATACGGTTGAGTGTTGACAGGAGGTGGCATGTGGTCAGAGGGCATCAGAATGGATTTGCAAGTCCTAATGACATCCAAAAGCCTCAAAACCATACGGGAACTGTGTCCAGTTGAGAGTGTCTAAACAAAGAGCATGGGATTGATGGCACAGGGTAAAAAACCAAGTTGCAATGCTTGTTGCAGTAAGAACCACTTCAGAATCCATTGTCTTGAAGAACTAAGAAGATTAAGCAAGAAAACAATAACAGAAGCAATGAAAATCAGCCAAAGCAGCAAGAAAGGCACCATCAATCAAAACTTTGTGCCCACTTCAAGAAGCAAGTAAGCAAAAACTTCATCTCCTAAACAACCTGGCAACGAGTAGCCCCACTCCATTGTTTGTGGACAAAGAAGAGATAATGGTTGCAGAAGAAAACATACGAACTGTCAAAGGAAACACAAAATGAGAAAAAAGAAAAAAAAACACAAAACACAAAACAACTAAAAGTGAGGAGGAACAATTTCTTCAAATCAACAATGATATCACACCTCAGAAAAATAATAAAGAAGATGAAGAAGGAAACATCATCCTTTGAAAATCAAACAGATTACTATGGTTAAAATTATGTATCTGTGGTTCCATAGATATTCTGGTGAAGTAAAAATAACATAGGCAGAGATAGTTATAGAATATAGGGGACATACAAAAGATAGTTGTAAGTCAAAACAGATCAAAGATACTATAGTGAACTGCAACAATTCTGTCATGAAGATGTAGGTGTTAACCAGTGCTTTTGGGTGCATGGAAAAACAATATTAAAAATAGCAGGCAGAAACATAGGGTCCTCTAACTCTAATCTTTCTTGTCTTATTTCCTTTTAATTATATCTTGTTTAAATTATTGTGCTTCATTGCACTTTCTTATTTACTTCAGTGCAAATATTTGTGCTTTAAAATCTTTATGTGTCTATTTCTATATTGTCTAATGTATTTCACCCATCCTCTCATCTTTGTAGAACTTGCCCATCTCGCTCCAAACTGTTTTTGTAAATCCCCTGGTTAATATTTCTTTATATTTTCTGCATCTCTTCATGCTCCTGTGGCTAATGAAGAAAAGATCATCATCGTTATCATCATCATCATCAGTAGCAGCATTATTATTGCTATTATTTCATTGCACAGTGTAGATATAAAATATTGGTTTTTGTTGCTTTTTCTCTTCAATGTAACTATCAAGCCTTAACAAAACTGTAAGGACCATTCTAAAAATATGAGCAGTTCCAAGAAGAGAAGATATTTGGAGTACTTGCATGCCTGTCATGGTGTCCAAACATTCCAGTTAACATGATTTTGAGAAATTGAACTTAATATGCCAATGATAACTGACATGACTTTTACTTTTACTGCTGGGTATCTCCTCAGTCTTGATATTTCTATTTTTAATTCAGCATATTTGGAGATCTTTTCTATTTCCTTGAATGCATTTTTTTTTCTGAAGGAAATGCCATATCTGTTATGGGGTAGCCTGTTTATATTATGTCTTGCATAATGACAGCTGCTCTAATGTGTTCAATTATTCTATCTAACAACATATCAAAATCCCATAGAATCTTTGGTTTATCAGGTTCATTCAAAATCTTTTCCCGGTACATAGTAGTATCACTTGTCTGAAGTGTTGTAGTCATATTTTTATACAAAATGACCAGTGTAAATTGGTATAGACCTTTTCATGCCATTACTTGTATTCTTTCTAAGCCAACATTTTGTAAATTATTCTCCACTCGCTGATTATATAGGCAGCATTTGTTCATTGAAGTGGTGCAATAAATATCATTATTTAGTATTTAGTGCTTGATGCCACAAACAAATACTCTGTTTCTCTTTTTAAATCTCCACTCCAAATCTCCTTCTATGATGAGTCATAATTGTTTATATTTTTGGTATCTCTGTGGAACTATCCACATAACTGCACTTCTTCAAGCATTTTCCTTTCTTTGCTATACTTTCTTCTCTTTTAGAGAAGTAAGTCTTTGTTCTATTGCACCATGTTTAAGTAGTTTTTCTTCACTCTTTGCAAGTCGTGGTTTATCTTTGTTCTCTATTCACACAAACAGAAATACTAAGTTCTTCTCTTTCTACCTTCCATTTCATGCATAAATGACTGACATTGCCTTCAGATAATGCACCTCAGGCTTTGTTAGAGATTTTCTCATTTTTCTCTCAAATGCATCTATTTCATCTTCATCCAATTCACTATTCAGATGCTATAACATATGACGACTATTGCCCATATGTTGATAACATTTGTCAAATAATTTGAATTAAGTTTGGGCTTTAATTCAAGCTTTAATCTTTTCAAATATATTTTCTCTTTTTCCTTCATTGTTTTATGTATATTTGAGTTCCAGTATACCTAGATACTTGTATCCATTGTCATTTGGTTGTAAGATCTTTCTCTTGATAAAACTATTCCATTAAAATGGGCTCTCTTCCCTCTGTTCATGACTAAAATCATATATTTTGATACACCAAACTCCATTTCAATATTATTATAACACACATTTACTGTTTTAGCATATAAATTGATCTCTTTTTCTGACTTCACAAATATCTTTAAGTCATCCATGTAAACTAGATTATTCAGAGAAGGTTCTTTTCTCCCTTGTTTGTAGCCAATGTTGACTTTTCTAAGTGTCATTGGGATAGGTATTAGTACAATAACAAATAATGGTTTCAAAATTTGGCACAGAGCCAGCAGTTTTGGGGTTGGTGTAAGTTGATTACATCACCCCCACCCCCCTCTACATCCCATACTTCACTGATACTTTATTTTATCAACTCCAAAAGGATGAAAAGCAATGTTTACTTTGACAGGATTTGAACTCAGAATATTAAGAGCCAGAAGAAATACCACTAAACATTTTATCTGACACAATTAGTTATTCTATCAGCTTGCCAAGTACAAAATAATAAATACTAAAAGAAATAAAAAGTCACCCTCAAAGATACATTTTTTTTAAAGGTTACAGTTTCCATTGAATTCTTATTCACCAAGTTCATTCACCAGTGTTTCATCCTTGCATGTTGAGGAGGTTTTCAGTGACACTAAGCATTTTAAGGGCCTCCACAATCCAAGAATGGGGTATAATGTTAACTTATGCCATGCACAGGTTAGTCTGTCATCACTTGCAGTTCTTCACTATTATTTTGACAATGCTCTCTTTTTTTTGTTTTGTTTCAGGAATTTATGGACTTGAAAATAGATGAGAGACAATCCACCACCTCTTTGATCGATAAGGTACCAGTCTTTTACAAGTAATTTCCTCTCAGGAGATATTGAATTTAGGATATATCAACAAATCACTGATCAACATAACAGTGTTTCAGCTGCCTACTATTATTTATCGTGGTTAACAAACATTAATCAGGTAGCTGTTTAGATAGAAGAGGATTGTAGATGTTTTATTGATACCCATTACTTATTGTGTATGCATATATATAGGCGTGGCTGTGTGGTAAGCAGCTTGCTTCCAAGGCGCAGGCGTGGCTGTGTGGTAAAAAGCTTGCTTCCCAACCCCATGGTTCTGGGTTCAGTTCCACTGCGTGGAACCTTGGACAAGTGTCTTCTACTATAGCCTCGGGCCAACCAAAGCCTTGTGAGCGGATTTGGTAAACGGAAACTGAAAGAAGCCCATCGTATATATATATATGTATGTATGTGCTGGTGATACACTCTCTGGAGTTGTTGGCATTAGGAAGGGCATCCAGCTGTAGAAACCAAGCCAAAAATAGACTGGAGTCTGGTGCAGCTCTCTAGTTTGCCAGTCTCCAGTCAAACCGTCAAACCCATGCCTGCATGGAAAAACAGACGTATGATGATGATGATGATAACACAGTTTTTGTTGATTCACCGAGAAGCAATATATTATAGAACTCAATATATAAATGAAGAGTATTCCTTAATACATTATAACCGAAAAACTCATAATTTCCAGTACTCTGAGTTTCACACACACACACACACACACACACTCGTATGTGTGTGAGGGGTGTGGGGCCCGTGGGCCTGTCTCTCATTGCTTAACTGCTTTTTTTTTTCATTTGTTAAAAAAGTCCCTGAAACTTAGCAGTTCAGCAAAAAGACACTGATAGAATAAGTGCCAGACTTTAAAAAAAATAAGTACTGGGGTCGATTTGACTGACTAAACCCTTTGCGGGGATGGAGGGAGTGTGAGTCCCCACATGGCCACAGTCCAATGATAGAACAAGAAACTAAGCATCAATCGGCAGGATCTGAGTTCAAATCTCACCAGTGTCTATTCTACCCATTCACCCCCTCCTGGGATCAATAAAATGCAATTATATATATATCAGCCACAACACTTCTACAAGATTTTGGCATCGCACCTCGGCAAGCGTAATCAATATATTATAAGACGTTATGAAACCAAAGTATTATGGAATCACAGATGCTAAAAATGGTCAGTTTTCTCTCTTCTGGCATTAATCAATGTCATTGTTGCTGTTTGGCAACAATCAACTCTCAATTGAACTCTTACTACAGGAAACTGATTGAATTGAATGCTTGCTGATGATCTCCATGGGAAAACGGTTACTACTTCCAGGTATATTGAAGTATATATATTATTATTGTTATTATTATTATTATATTCTGAGTTCAAATGCCACCGGGGTCGACTTTGCCTTCATCCTTCAGGGGTCGATAAAATCGACTACTCCCCTTCCCCAATAATTTCAGGCCTTCGTGCCTAGTATAGAAAGGATTATTATTATTATTATATTCTGAGTTCAAATGCCGCCGGGGTCGACTTTGCCTTTCATCCTTCCGGGGTCGATAAAGTGAGTACCAGTT
>JAOPUL010000001.1:54918353-54929030 GCA_027564515.1 Octopus rubescens | reverse complement strand
TAAACATAACAATATCTGTTTCAGCACACGACTTCACATCAAGAATCTTGCAAATAAGATATATAACCATAACCTTATATATATATTCTTTTACACTTTTACTTGTTTCAGTCATTAGACCGCGGCCATGCTGGGGCACCACCTTGAAGAAATTTTAGTCAAATAAATCAACCCTAGTACTTATTTTTTAAAGCTTGATACTTATTCTATCGATCAATTGCCAAACCACTAAGTGATGGGTAAGTAACAAGCTATCATTGGTTGTCAAGCAGTGGTGGGGGATAAACACAAACACAAAGACACACACACACACATATATATATACGATCGGCTTCTTTCAGTTTCCGTCTACCAAATCTACTCACAAGGCTTTAGCTGGCCTGAGGCTATAGCAGAAGACACTTGCCCAAGGTGCCACACAGTAGGACTGAATCTGGAACCATATGGTTAGCTTCAGCATGGCCACAGTCTAATGACTGAAGCAAGTAAAAGATAAAAGATATATACATATACAAGTTTGGTGATGCAAACACGAAAAATAGAATTCAAAACAGGAGTATATGTATATTTTATTTAATTATATTTAGCAGAAGCAACAGAGTGGCTCAAGACCTAAGAGTTTCATGTGTTGGCACTTATCAAACTTTATGTTAGGGGAGGAATGAGTGGGGGAAGAGCAAGTTTTTATCACTTTGATAAATGCCAATTTACGAAACTATTGGCCCTTGAGTCACTCTGTTGCTTCTGCTAAATGTTAATATATATATATATATATATATATATATGGAGGCGACACCCCACTACTATACAGTGGCTGTATGGGAAGCGGCGTCCCACTATATTGTACGAGAAGCAAGCTTAGAATGTCCGGTGCCGGTGGCACGTTAAAAGCACCCAGCACACACTGTAAATGTGGTTGGTGGTAGGAAAGGCATCAAGCTGTAGAAACCAAGCCAAACCCAACTGGAGCATGGTTAGCCCCCGGCTTGCCAGCTCTAGTCAAACCATCCAACCCATGCTTGCATGGAAAAACGGACGTTAAATGATGATGATGATGATATACATACATATATATATATACATATTCAGATAGACAGACATATAGATAGATAAATAGATGCAGAAATGGGCAACTTGCCCAATGTCCTTCTCATATCACCCCAACAACCCATCATCTCTTAGAATGCAGCTCTCCATTGATACTACTTTATTTTTATCTTGTTACCCTAAACCATTTCACTTGTTAGCCATTCCTCATCCATTAATATTGTTCTCTCCACCCACACATTACAGTGATCATTCCCCACCCCACTGAACAACAAATCATCTCTCCCCATGTACTGCACCTGTCCTTCTCACCCCACCCCATTCCTGCAGCCTATCCAACCACTTGTCATCTCACACTTGTTGTCTCCCCAGTTCACTGCATCATCATTACTGTCCTGCTGCTTTCCTGAGCACCTCCTGTTCTCTTCTGGATCCCTCTACCTTCCCTAACTCCTGCATCATTGGTCATTCCCCACCCCTTATCCATCATTTCCTACATCCACCTTTCAACCATATCTAATCTTTATAGTTGTTGCCTATATCCCCTTTCCCATTACCCTATTTCTTGGTCCCTCATACACTCTTGCAAACCCACATCCACCCACATTCCTAGTTTTTCTGTCCCAACTCATTTTCTACTCACCTCATACCTTGAGAGGCCACCTGGACACCTCATTTCTGCTATTTATCCCTTTGCAAATACTACTGATCATTCTCACCCTCTATTCTAAATGTGAGTAGCCATGTTGCTCCTCCACAACAAAAACCTTCTCTTCCCCCACTCACTTCTCTCATACTTTAACTTTTTCCTTCAAAGCATAAAGCTAACCCCCTCCCTTTCTGCAGGTTTCATAGCCTTGTGAGCTGCATGTTGACTTCACTAGTGCTGATGGCATGATAAAAGTATATAGTACACTCTGTAAAGAAGTTGGCATTAGGAAGGGCATCCAGCCAAAGCAGATACTGGAGCATGATGCAGTCCTTGGACCATCAGTTCCTGTAAAACCATCAAATACACACATACACACATGAATACATACATAAATACATATACCTATATATAAATATATATGTATACATATCTACAAATTACATATATATATATATATATATATATATAAATACATAGATATATATATGTATACATATCTACATATAACACACACACACACACGCACACACACGTGTATAACATATATGTAGGAGATTGCTTGCACCTGCACAGTTGTGATTTGAAACCGAATCCAAACAACTGTTGCTGTCAGACGAATATCTGACCCCTCATTTCCTTATCTCTATGCTGTGAGATAAATGAAAGTGAAGTGACCTTTCAGACCTTTGTAGGCCATCTGGCGGTCAAGACAGAAAATCCTTTGTCGCGAGTGTCCTACATTTAGCTAGCAAATAGACAGCACAATATCAAATCTAGAGAGAGGGTTTTCGGCTAACTACACAGAGGATCTTTGGCCAACAATGGAAAGGGAACGCACAAAGCCATCCCCTCTTCCTCTGCCTCTCTTACAGCACTCACAACACACTGCTTCCAGCACACACATGCACACACGAGCTGGCGAGAATTCCTTCCTCTTTTAACCAAATTCCTACTAACATGAAACGTATCATACCAGCCACATCGGACCAATAAACATTGGTAAATACCATTCTGCTGTTCGTGTTTATATATTAACATCTGTCTCTCTCTCTCACCATTGCAATTAGAGGATCTTGATGCAGATCCTACAACAACAACATTTAGCAGCATCGAAGAATCATACCATGGTCGCTACAACTGGTGAACATGACCCGAGATGTTCATTTCGTAGGCCATCTACACTGGCGGCTGTGAAGATACCTTTTTCCGCGGCCGCTAAACTGGTGACCCCGACTTGATGATCACATTTGGCGGCTCCTTCCATTCACCACTACACTGGTGATCCCTTGACTAAAAGAACTGTGTGCTTTAACCAAAAACAATGCTGCAACAGGAGAGAAAGAATAACAACCTTCTTTTCAGTACCAATATGTGCCCGTTTCAACTAGAAATGCAGTCTCCAGCTATCCATGAGCCGTCAACCGACCATCAACCTGCAGTCTGATCAGATTCCGCAGTTCCATGCCGAAGTCTGCAGTAACTTCTCTCTGGCAACAACTCACTTTCGACCTGCCACAGAATGCACTAGAAACTGCACATATAGACAATATTTCAATAGCTATCCACCAAAAACTACAATGATGAAATGATGGAAGCCTGTAAGCACAACTTTTTCAGCAGACACCAACTTTTTGCACGAGTCCCGAAGTTTACCAAGAACTCCCGCATTTATCCTGCATACCACACCAACTATTATACACATAGACTATCATAGACTTTTAAGAACTTTCTGTGCATGCACATTTTCTTTCTAGCATTCCAGTAACCAGGAAACCCCTTCCAGCCAAGTTTGTAACCCTTTTTTTTGTTTAAATGTCATTTTGTACAATTAACTATGCTTTCTGCTCTGCAAATTTTTATTAGTTTACATGTAGAACACATTACAAACCACAACACATTTATGTTTCACATTCATTCCGCAACAATACAATTTCATGATGACAAATTCCATGACGACAACTTACATGCATCCTTATTGCCTTTTTAATGTACATTTCACATTGTTCACTTGTTTTCATTGCATGTTTTTTTTTCACTCCATGTTTTCTTGTAAATGTTTGCAATGTTTCACAGATTAGTTAATTGTTGCTGCATTATGCAACATTCATACACACATGCCTGCATGCCTGCACCCAGTTACACACATGCACCTCAATACTGTGCCTTAACTGCCTTCTCTTATTATGTCTATAAAACCACAGGTTGGTCACGGTATTTATAGAATGAGTTGCCTGTTTCTCTCAAAGTGCCAGCATGCCACACTGTGTCATCCTTGCTTAACCACAGCAAATGTTCATGACCACAACGCTAGAATCATTTCACCTTTGCACTCCTTTCAAGGCATTTTCACATAGCATGCACACTTCTGCCCGAAAATTATTCTATTCATATCATGGATTCAGAATGCATTCACTTGCCCAGCTCCTTTCAATGAAAGTCTCATAGCTTCACCTTCCCCACACATATGTATATGCAACCCACAGGCATGCTCACTCTATGCTGCCCCAGACTGTACAATTCACATGCGAAGCGACATTACCATTCAGATCCACTCGAATAGTACCAGTCCCATATACATCACATGATTCTCTCCTGATATCCATAATATTTATCGCCATTGAATCACACCCATCTGCACCTGAATACGTCATGCCTTTCACAATTTTGAATGTTGTTTTTTTCCATTTTCTGAATAGTGCACATTCTTGTAATTTTCGTAATTGGCTGTCCTGAAATGCATATTTTGTACTAAAACACATGCACTCCAAGCTCACACATTGTACAGTACTGTTACAAACATGCACTCTCTTTCCTAGATCGTTCGTCTCTTTTAGAAACTCCCTACGGGGGGGGGGAGTGTAAGAGTTCACTTGCATCTGCACAGTTGTAATTCGAAACCAAATCCAAACAACTGTTGCTGTCAGACGAATGTCTGACCTTTCATTTCCTTATCTCTATGCTAGGAGATAAATGAAAGTGAAGTGACTTCTCAGACCTTTGTAGGCCATCCAGGTGTCAAGACAGAAAATCCTTTGTCTTGAGTGATCTGCATTTAGTTAGCAAACCTTATAAATAGACAGCACAGTATCAAATCTAGAGAGAGGGTTTTCGGCCGACTACACAGAGGATCTTCGGCAGCCAACAATGGAAAGAGAACACACAAAGCCATCCCCTCTTCCTCTCTTACAGCACTCACAAACACACTGATTCCAACACACATGCAGACACACACACACACACACACACACACAAGCTGGCAAGAATTACTTCCTCTTTTAACCAAATTCCTACTAACATGAAATGTATCATATTGGCTACATCAGACCAATAAACACGTAAATACCATTCTACTGTTCATGTTTATATTTTAACATCTGTCTCTCTCACCATTGCAATTAGAGGATCTTGACGCAGATCCTACAACAACAACATTTAGCGGCGGCGAAGAATCATACCATGGTTGCTACAACTGGCAACCATGACCCGAGATGTTCATTTCTTAGGCCGCTACACTGGTGATCCCTTTCATTCATTTCTCAGGTCGCTACATATATATATATATATATATTATAAATGTGTTGAGTGCCCTTTTCTTTCGTTTGGTTTGGTCACTCACTCGTATTTATATAAATATATATATATAATTACACACATACATACACACACACAAACACTCATAAACACACAGAGAATATTTTCCAGTTGTTGTTAATCCCAATGTTAGCAAATGCTGGGGAAAAAATGATGACAATTTAGTAGTCACCACTAACACATCTCATAACACTTTGAGTCATTAAACCATCACTGAAGATTCGGTTCCAATACTTTACAAAAAAATTAACTCACAACATGTGAAGTAGATAACTTTCCAAAACATATAGAACTGCCCATACTAAGTCTCCATGATGCTTGATCTAAGATTAACCTTTTGGCAGTTTTCTTTCTGTTCTCTGAAAATATTATGAAAATCTTTATTCCTGTTTCATCATTTCTAGAAATAACTACTGTGAGTTAATGAAGAAATTCAGTCGCCAACATGTAAGCAAGTCATAGTCTTGATTTTGTTCAAAAGTCTCACAATTTTATCCAAAAGATTATAACTGATCAAACAATTTGTTAGGATAATCTAGTTTACACTTTACCTTAATTTTAATTTTTATATTTCCTTGTTCTTCCAGGATTTACTTCTAAATTAAATTGAACAGAAATAATGGAATACATTTGTGGTAACAGCCATTTCTCTAAATTTAACATTGAAATATATTTAATCTGTTAAAGATAGAATGACAAAATTTAATAGAAAGTTGTTTGCATACATTCCATCAAATAGGCAATGTTTGCTATTAATATCAACTTTTCATCTGGGATTTCTAATTCATAATTTAGGGATTAGCAACAGAAAGAATATGCTAACAACAAACAAATAACAAGATGACTGTTCTGACAGTACTATTGCTTAGGTAAAGTACCACAGGGGAGTGTTATGCATACTAAATGCACATATGGTTTTGAGATCTTTGTCCATCAACAGAAATTTTAAAAGCATCCTTCAATGGAAATGTACCAATCTTGTTTCTTTCAATAACAAGAAACATAAACGCTACTCACATCAGAATTATAATCACTACCCTATCTTCCCCTTAAATATGAGCAGTATGCAACTAGAACCCTAACAATCAGGTTTCACTATCATTAAGGATCTCTCTTGGTGATAATGATGGCAAAAGCATGTCCTTAACATAGCTACGCCAGCATCCCAACAACTGCAGCTTCTTTTCAGGGCCAGAAGATACTTTTATACTATAGAAATAGAATTTAGTTCAGAAGTTACTCTTCAAATAAAATTGGTAATCTGTTTCTTTTGAATTAACTTTAAACATATTATAACATTACAACAGTAACTAAATTATGAAATGGGAAAAGATTCTTGAAGGAAGAAAATACCCACTTACCTACATAAAAATTCATATTCAATGAAAAGCCTTAATATAAACATTTCTGTGGTTAAGTTATGGAACTTTTGGATTAATAATTCATAGGTTATACATTCAAATCCTGCTAAATAATTATTTTCTTGCACCAGACACAATCCAACCTCAGTCCACATTTTTACAAAGTACCTTAATTATTTTATAGTTTAGTTTGAAAAAAGAGGCCTGTACCCAAGTCCTTTACAAGCCTTTATCCCTCATCAATGATTTAAAATCTACAGGTGTGATAAATGGTAAAGTATTGTTCTTACATCAGGGTTGATGATGCTGTACACAGACATTCTAGAGCGCATCTAGAAAAAGGGTCACTTGATTGATTAGCATAAAGTCACTTGCAGACACACTTCAATCTCTGGCCCAAAGATGTGCTGTCTCCCCTTTCTACCAATATTATAATGGTCTCTATTCCTCATAGCTGTCTATGCTCATGCTATCTCTACTAAGTGATTCCCAACCAACTTGTATCTCCTATTCTTATTCTCCAACTCCTAGGCCATACACTAATCACTAAATCCACTTGTTTCCTTTCCATAATGTTGGTTCTCTGGAACTCCTGCAATGATTGACATTAATCTTACCAACCTCAGAGGGTGAGTGTGTGTGTGTGGTCAGGGAGGTTGTGAAGGCCATGAACATTCTCCTTTCTTCCAGATTTAGCAAGTAAGAAAAAATGTATCCAGGATTACATTGTCCTTTGAGTCCTTCCCTTTCTCACATAATTGAGGGTTGTTTGGATACTATTTCTAGCAGGCCAAAGAACTGTACAGAGGCTTCCTCATTGGCTCATTTAGGAAGGTGTTATATTTTGGTGCATAGTCAGCTGTTACAATGTCAAAGGAATGCATAAGGGGATAGAAATTACACAAAACTAAAGATTGATTTATAATGAAAAGATGTCTAGAGGGTATAAAAGCAAAGCTAATACAAGAAGTCAGGATTTGTACTCAAGTAGAAAGGAATGAGTTGAATATAATTCACTACATGTGTCAAACACATTTGACAGATGGAGTGAATGTAGATCAGCTAAGAATACTAATTAAATATAAAAGGCTTTGTTAGTGAGTGAGAATGTGGGTGTGTGTGATCAATAATGAGATTAAAAGAAGGAGAATTTCAATTGGTGCTTTTCTGATCAGGACATTGCAATGCCTTGAAGAAGGACAAACAAGCCATTAGTGGCGGCTTCTTAAGTGTTTTCAGGTTCAAAGTTTTTGAAAAGTACTGTTGCTACCAACTTTTCATATTTTTTATTAAAAAATGAACTGTAGCATGGCAAAAAGAGTGAGAAAGAAACTTCAAACAAAATACTTTGCCGAATTTAGTCATTTTTTATTCTGAATTCAAATTCTACCAGAAGCTACCTTTTGTTTCCCTTCGTTTCAGGATTGATAAAATACATACTAGTCATGTACTGGGTTGATTTAATTAACTCTACTGCTTCCCTGAAATTCCTCTTAACTGCAGCCATTGTATCAATAAACAAGATTCTGGTTTATCTAGGTTTGCATGACTAGAAAAGAAGTTCCACTTCTATATCACAATAGATAGTAAGTAAGGACAAAACAATTCATGCAGCAATGAGTTAACAATAGGAGCTTCAAAGTGGTCACTCTACTTGTGAGGAATAACAGCCAAATCTTCAGCAGATTGTGATAAAAAAGAAAACACATTAGATAATATAGTCCTGGTTATACAAAAAGATGAATGGCCAAGGCTGGAAAATCATTAATTAAAGGTCATTTAGGGCTAAAGATAACAATATTTCTTCAACAATATGCAATGGTTCAAATTTTTGAAATTTGAAGTGGAAAGTGAAATGTTCAGAGAAAAGAGAAGTGAGTGAGATATGACAAAAGGAGACAGTAATATAATTAGATGTAATGTAATAATGCTTGGTCTTTGGATGAAACATAATTTTGGGACTTTTAACTTCATCTAAAGAAATGAAACATTTTCTATTTCTCCTTCTCCACCACCATATGTCTCTCACCCTCTCTATGCACTATACCTGCCACTCTCATCTCTGCCAACCTACCCAACCATGTCATCTCTCTCTCTCATCCTTCTGCTGTCTACTGTATCATCATTACTATTCTGCTGATTTTCACTCCCATGCATCATTGATCATCCCCAGCCTTTATCCACCCCTCTACACTTGTTCCTCACTCATTATATCCTCTGCCTCAACCATTCACCATCTTGCACATACATTTTTTCAACTTCTCCCCACCAACACTGGTTCTTCTGTTTCCACTCACTTCTATTTGCCTCATACCTTGAGAGTCCACCCAGACCTTATCAGCACTGTTCTTATCTCTTCCTAGCTCCATCCCAATCACCCACCCCCACCAACTCTTTTAAAATGTGAGCAGTCATGTCAGTCATCTACAGTAAGAAGCTTATTCTCATTCCTCTCCCATTTCATATATTTTAAACCCTCATCTCCAAACATAAAGCTGCTCTCTCTTGGAATTCATAGTCTTGTAAGCTGCATGGTGGCATAAAAAAAAAATTATCCAGTGCATGTTGTGAAGTATCAGGTTGTCTGGAAAGTTCTGAGCAATTTCAGGATGTATGTCTTTAAGCCCTTCATGCAACAAACCTAATCTTAGTATGACTCATATTTCAGAATTGCTTGCAGTATTAAAGCCTATCAGCTAAGTTTCACGTTAAAAATCAGTATATATTATACCCCTTTCAACCCTAATTGCCATTTGAAATGGATAAACTAAAAGTTGCATATTTACCATGTAATGTTTTTCTTCCTCAAAAAAGGTGAAAATACTGCAGAAACATGTAAAATCATTTGTGGAGTTTATGGTGAAGATGATGTAGGTGAATCAACTGTTTGAAGATGGTTTGCAAAATTTCGATGTGGTAAGTTCAGTTTGGAAGATCCTCAACCTTAGATGATGATATTTTGAAGGTAACCATTGAAGAAAACACGAATATTATGACTAGAGAACTTGCAGAGAAGTTGGAAATTTTCAAAAGTACCATTCATGAACACTTAGTGAAAATTGGGTATGTTTCTCGTTATGATGTTTGGGTGCCTCACAAACTGTCAGAACAAAACTGCATGGACCGGTATTCCATCTGTGATATGCTTGGGAAACGCAATGAAAATAAGACTTTCCCGAAACAACTGGTAACTGGAGATGAAAAATGGATTGTTTACGATAATATAATGCGAAAAAGATCCTGGAGTTTGCTTGAGGATCCTCGGAACCAGCCTCCAAAACAGAATATTCATTCAATATATATATATATATTATTAAACGTTAATTTGCATAAATACTCTTAATACGTTTCGGTATATTCAAACGCAAAACGCTAGTCGCTGTTGTGCATGTCACAAAAGAATAACATCTCTCTTTTGCGACAACAGCGTGTTCATAACACAGTCGGGTCATTGCCAAAAGGAATTTTGGGACCCCGGTGTTTCGACATATTGTATCTCGTCAGCCAGAAGTACTCTCGGACATTTGGACCCTAAACAAGCTGCAGGTTTTGTTTATAATTTCAGTGGACAAATCTGTTTGCTGATCAGTGCTGGTATCTGCGAACCGATAATAAGTCAGGAACAGGAAGATCTGAAACGACGATTTGCATGTTAGATACTCTTAACACGTTCCGGCAGATTGCAACAGAAATATGGTAATCGCTGTTGTGTACGTCACAGTAGAAAACAAAAATCATGTTCACTTTCACGACAACAATGCAGGATTATTGATACATTTTTAATTTGTACAAGACAGGGTTAAACCTGAACAAGCCAATACCGCCCTAACGCTGTAAAAACAATAGGAAAGGCAGCAGTTCCTTATGTGTAGGTATGTACATGTGTATAAATTGTATGTGTATATATATGTATATATGCCAGTCTAGATATGCATGTATATGTCGGAGAATGCGGATTTATATCTCTGTACGTATTTTTATATTAATATGTCTCTTAATCTCTCCTTGTCTCTCTCTCTCTCTCTC
>JAOPUL010000001.1:54808246-54827047 GCA_027564515.1 Octopus rubescens | reverse complement strand
GCTGGCAGAATCGTTAGCACGCCGGGCAAAATGCTTAGCGGCATTTAGTCCGTCTTTACGTTCTGAGTTCAAATTTCACCAGAGTCGACTTTGCCTTTCATCCTTCCGGGGTTGATAAAATAAGTACCAGTTTAACACTGAGGTCGATGTAATCAACTAAACCCCTCCCTTAAAATGACTGGCCTTGTGCTTAAATCAGAAACCATTATTATTATCATTCTTATTATTTGTGCTCAGAATGTAAAGAGCCAGAAGAAATGCTGCTAAGCATTTTGTTTGACGCACTAATGATTCTGTCATTCACTCACTGCCTTAATAATGAATTAATGATACTAATTATTGGAGGAGTACATTGAATTATATTGACTATGCTATTTGTTTAATACTTATTTTATCAACCTTGATGAGACTGAGTCATGAAGAAGCCTCAATGGTGTTGCTCAACTTGCTAAAAATTGCAGCTAAATTCCCCTCAAATCACACCCTACTCTCTTATAAAGGGAGGGATGCATTTGATAATGTAGTCCTGCATATTGTTAAAAAGAGAGGATGATCCTGGTTAGAATGCCTTTGATCAGGGTTTGCCTGGAGCTAAACAATACTGACAGGTTGTTTGGATATAAAATAAAGTTGATTGTCGGATGAATTGAAAACTCAGAGTGTTAGTCAATGAAACAACAACAACAACAACAACAACAATGCTCTCTGAAATGTTTTTTCTTCCTTTCCTTTCTCCTCTTCACCTTCTTATTAAAAAATTGAATTTTTTACTTCTTATTTTTTCATATTTATCCAGGTGGGTGCAGATAGCTTGTCCCCGTCTTTCTATAGACTGGGGTTTGGCCTTTGAGAAACCAGTTCTAACCCCATACGAGGTGAGTTAAGAGTTATATTTCTCAGATAAGGCTTCGTTTAAAATAAAAGTCTTCAATATTGCTTATGGCAGTAGTTCTTAAAATATTTTTTGCTTCCTGCACATTTAGAATAAATGAAAATATTTTCATGTTCTTGTGCATTAAGTAATGAATTGTATTAAAGAAGTTTTCATTCACCATTTTAACATTCACTTTGTCATGCTTGTCTGGGTCAAATGAAATTTGTTGAGATAAATTTTCTACACCTGGATGTCCTTGTTGCCAACTCTCACCTGTTTCTAAATAAGGTAATATTCTCTCATGGCTGAGCATGTTTTCAGGGAAGATTGGAACTGAAGGATGCCGCTTGTTTACAGCAATCATGCAATATCAAGACAAGGACATGGACACATACACACACACACACACACACACATCTATATATACATATATAATACACACTCATATATATGTATGTATACATATCTTTTACTTGGTTCAGTCATTAGACTGCGGCCATGCTGGGGCACCACCTTGAGGAATATTAGTCAAACCAGTAATCAACCCCAGTACTTTTTTTGTAAGCCTGGTACTTATTCTATCGGTCTCTTTTGCCAAACCACTAAGTTATGGGGATGTAAACACACCAACACAAAGACACACATATATATATATATATATATATACGATGAGCTTCTTTCAGTTTCTGTCTACCAAATCCACTCACAAGGCTTTGGTCGGCCCGAGGCTATAGTAGAAGACACTTGCCCAAGGTGCCACACAGTGGGACTGAACCCTGAACCATGGGGTTGGGAAGCAAGCTTCTTACCACACAGCCATGCCTGTGCCTATGCAAGAAAAATGCTAAAACCATGAGTTTACACATTTTAAATCTCATACAATAAGAAAAAAAAATCCTTAAAAAAGACACCAACATTAAGATAAACTGAATACTCGACTGTTCATTTTATCACTTAAGTGTGGAGACACAAACATGTTCAGCAGTCCATTGTTTCACACACACTCTTGCATACATACATGCAAACTCACATGCATACACACATGTGGGATTTTTGTGGTGCATTACATTTGTGAAGGGATCAACAGATGATCAAAAATAGTGTTTTCTGTTGAGTCTTAGAGTCTCTTGTCTGTATGTCACGATCATAAAAATTATCCTATATTACAAAATCAAGTGTGTTTGTGTAGATGTGTGTGACTGATTAGAAATCAAAAGAGAGAATGAATGAGTAAAAAGAAGCCAAGGAGAGGGATTTTGACTAGAACATAAACTGCTAGTGTGAGCGATAGATGCTGCTATCTATAGATAAACATAGATACGTTACTAAGAAAAAGGTTGATACATTGTGTATAGACCAAATGGAAAGAGAAGACAATATATCATATAGCTAACACAGAAGAAAACAATTATTTTATTTATTACATTTAAATGGTATATTGATTGCAATTTTATTTGCATATTAGTTGTACACTAACAAATTAAGAATGTTACTTCATTGTTAACAGGGGCTCATAGTGACCATTTAGTTTGTATTTGTATAAGACAATGGTTGTGAAATTTAGATGCTGGAGTATTGATCACTGGTTAATATTGCTGCTGTGTAGTGAGTGCATCTGGGCAAAGTTTATAATTAACCCTTTAACATTTAGATTACTCTGTCAAATGTATTGCTAATTTATTCATATTGTTGTGAATTTATCATACATACATTATCTTGTAGCTTTGAGATTTCAATGATCTGATTGTTTATTTTTAGAATGACATTGTAGGGTAGGTGTGAGAGGCCGGGTCCAACCAGTTTGAACACAAAACAGGCAGAATATTTAGGCCGAATATGACCAGTTTGAATACTAAAGGGTTAAATTAATTTCAGTCCCTTTGGCTGAGATGTTTCCACTGCAAATTCACAATTGAATACTTAGCTACAAAAGATGCACCCAGCTGCAAAAACAGTTTAAAGTAGAATACATTATCAGTGTTTCTATTGTTCTGGATGGTCCAAATCCATAGGAGGGCTGGAACTCAGTACTGGAAGCTAAACAAGTTATATTCCAATATAGCAAGGATAGCACTCTATGGTACCAACTCACAGTCAAGTGAAATTGGCTTCTATGAGTGTAGCATGTTCAACTGTCCAAGTTTTGACAAATTATAACATCTTTTCTTAACATTGAAAAGTAAATGTGAGATAATAAAGTCGAATAAGTGCAGAAAATTGGGTGAAATCACACCAATTCCAACAAGCAACTGATATTTAAATGTTTCAAGACCCATCTGTAAACTTGTATGGTATTATATATTTCATTGAGCACTTATTCCATCTGTCATTAAGCTATGAGAAAATGACTGCAATTGTTCTCCAAACTCAGAGCTGTTGACTTTGTATTTAGTTCACTTACGTCATCAACAAACATTTGAAACATAAAACATACATGTATGTGTATGCATGCATACACACATACTTTCTGTTTTGTAGTAATGTACACAGCATGATTATTCATATATTGAAATGTTCCACTATTGTTGCAATGTTCAGTGGCTACAGCATCTGGATGTTGACATTTCTGTGAATGGTGTGTCTCATAGTGACTGATAATGGTAATCCTTTTTGAATATTTTGAGTTAAAGCTTTAAAGACCATATAATCAGCTTTTATTTAATAGTTTATCATCCCATTGTCACTGCATTGGCTCAACATTGTCTTTCATCTCCATTATTCTTTATTTCTGTTCTGTTCTGCATGTCATTCCAGTGTTGGATGGTTCCAGTAACATATCAGTTTTTCTATGAGAAGTTGTTGCTATTCTCTTGCTCAACTCTTCTCCATTTCTGGAGAATAGTTGAGCGAATGATCCCTCTCAACTCTTCTTACACATAAGTAACTCAGAGAGAGAGAGAGAGAGGGGGGGGGAGGGGAGTGTATAAAAATTAATTCCAGTACTTAATTGTCACTATATCAATCTCAGAAGGATGAAAGACAAAGTTGACTGTGGCAAGATTTGAACTCATTGTGCATCGAGCAGGAACAAATACCACAAGACATTCTAAGTGACACTTTAATGATTCTGCCAATTCACCACCATTTCATCCTTTTAAATTCAATATAATATGTATTAGATTGACTTCTCTATATTCATCATCTTTCAAAATTGTTATTGTATCTACATGAATAGAATCATTTGTGAATCAGGAATTGTTCGGATGATAATGCCTACTTCTGTGGATATTACACAGAATAATATTTGAAAATTAGAAAATATGTATCAACATTGTTTTCATTATATGCATATGTATCTGGTTTAAAGAAATTTTCAGTTGTCTGCTGATCACTTTGTTTGTATTGGGGCAGATCTCTGAAAAATTCTTGTTTCCCGTTTATTTGGAAGCAAATATTCCCTTGGAATCAAATGCTAAAAGGGACAAAAATAACTTTATTGTGGAGCATTAAGCTAAATAGAATTTGACAAGTTTATATTACCACTACACTATCAAATCTTGTTACAACACACGCATGCACGCGTGCACACACACACACACACACACAATGGGCCATAGATGACTGTTGCATAAAATGATTCCAGTGACAATAGTGATGTCACAAACAGATCCTCACATAAAAACATAGTGAAATGGGTTCTGCATCTCTACTATAATAATAATATTCATCCGCAGCAAATAATAAGTTAATTGTTGAAAGTTGATCTCATTGGTACGGTTTAATATATATATATGACCATTTAGTGGTCTGCACAGAAGAATGCTCATTGAGTTGGGTAGAATACGCAACAGTTACTGCATTTATTAATCCCTTGTGAGTACTTGGCATTTTTATTTGCATATGTTCCAGTATTGTGTGTGTAGGATGACCGAGACAAATGTTACAAAAGAGATTGACAGATTGATGTGCAATAGAAATTTCCAAATTGAACTTTTTGTGTGTGTGTGTGTGTGTTTTTCAGAAAATTCTTCCTTCCTTAAAAATTAGCTGTTCTTTTTCTGCTCTATTGAATTAATTTGAACATAGCTGACTAGAAGCATAATCATTCACCTATAATCAATCTCATTATTCATCAATTAATACTTAATACTTGAAAGTCATGTAATTGGTAATTAGTGTGTAAATTGACAGACACAGTCAAGTTACTTAATTTTAATTTACAAAATTTACTGAATGAGAAAAAAAGAAAGAAGTGTTGTACATAAAATACTTTATTAGAAATCTGTTACTTGTTTCAATTAATGAAATAATCAGTGTTATTGGCTGATAACATTCCTGTTGCAGACGAATGTGTATGGTATGAAAAATTAAAAAAATGTTTATGAACTTTTGATTGGGAAAGCAAAATATTCGACTTAACATATGCAAAATTCTAAATGATATTATTTACAATGTTATTCATTTGTCTAGATAGCAGAACAGTTTACTTGAAATGTAGACAAAAAGATAGGGAGTTTAACTTCGTAAAAACAAAAAGCAGTAGGGTCTCCATCAGTCACTGTTCATCTTGCATCTGCATGATTGCACAGGGCTGGGCAAGTTTTTTTTCTTTTTGAAGACTAGCAGTGACTCATCATCATTTAGTGTCTGTTTTCCATGCTGGCATGGGTTAGAGGATTTGACTGGAAACTGGCAAGCCGCACCAGACTCCAGTCTGTTTTGGCTTGGTTTCTACAGCTGGATGCCCTTCCTAACACCAACCACTCCAGAGAGTGTACTAGGTGCCTTTAAAGTATCACCGGTACTCATGCATGCATTACTCCTCCTCTAGCCACTGATTTTTATTCACAGGAAAGGCTGCCATGCCAAATCTACTGCTCTGGATTGGTAGTTTTTGTATCAACCCCAGAACGAAGAACAAAGTTGACCTTGCTGGGTTTTGAGTACTAAGTCGGAGTAATTATCTTGAGGCATATTAACCAGAATGGTAATGACTTTGCCAAATCACTGACTTAAGGCATCTGTAGTAACGAAAACTGGTCACTTTTCTCTGAGTTTGTGTTTCAGATGACAACCACCGTAAACAGTGATGGGTTGTAAGACCCATTCAACCCACACCAAGTCAGAAAGAAAAGCACAAATCTAATTGATGATCATCACTAATTAACATCCACATTTCCGTGCTTGCATGGCTCATTCTATGGCCAGGTGCCCTTCCTCTCACAAACCGTTACCTTGATGCTCATTTACAACCAACACATGATGTCTAGGCAAGGATACACACATACACATAAATACATACATGTATATATGTACACACACACACACACACACACACACACATAGGATGGGCTTCTTTCAGTTTCCATCTAATCAATAGCAAATCAAAGGCTGCTGATAAACTGGAATGGTTTTCCATTATCTCTTCCAGTAGTTCTTTAGAAGATTTAAGAACTACAATTGAATGGCATACTTGTCAGTTATACTGTGTCTTTGCTACTTATATTGTACAATGAGGGTGGAGTGGCCTGAAGGAATAAAGTATTGGACTACTTAGCTTGTGAACTCAACTCTGCTACAGGCATTAAATTGTTTTTGCAGGCAAAACACCTTATCTGACATTGTCTTTATCTAACTGCAAGGATTTGTTACTAGAGCATCTGAGAATGTTACCTGTGATAGACTAGTGCATTGTATGGGGGAAGAATTATTTCTCTCTCTCTCTCAATGTTATAAAATTGGAGCTAATTTATAAAGACACTACAATCTTTAAAGGTGGCAATTACATAGTACAAATGTTGAAAAGAACAAAAATTGGGTGCAGTTGTGTTAGACTTCATGTAGAACTTAATTGCATCACTAATATTATTGATTTTCACTCTATAATTAATTCTGTTTAGTAAGAATGTTCAGTTGTGTCTAATTTACTATTGAAGTACTCTCTTATTTAAGGTTAACCATAAATATTTATTTGTTTGTTTTATTTATCTTTAATCGCTGACTATTTTTCCTAACAAGAAAATTGAGAATTAATTTATTTGATCTGTCTGGTTTTCAACTTTTGATTTGTACTTAACTGTATTAGAACACCTGTACTAAATTACCTAATAGGTGTTAGATTCTTTTTGTAAAATCGGTATCTAATGATGTTTCCAAATTCATAGCGAAAGATATTAAAAAAACCCCCGTAATATGATCAATAATTAATTTCTGTATGGAACATAATTAAAGGACTGTTACACTAGTGATGTTTTTTTTTTTAATAACTGTCTAGTTCATATTGTTTGAATTTTAGATGCATTCTATTTATAAAGCAATATGTTATGTAGCTGTACATTATAGTGCGCTACACAATGGTTGCTTCATTAACATCTGTTTCCGAGAAATGTAGAAGTTTGTCACTATTTTGTGTTTGTTTTGTGCTGAAAATAAGTACCATAAATTTTAACATTATTTCTTTGAATTTATATTTGATATAATTCTCTTCAGCTTCTGATTTCTGTTTGTTTATTTATGCACCATACACTTGTACTTCTCTTTACTGCAACTGTTACTATAATATATTTTGACATCTGTTTAGCTCGGTAAGAACTATTACACAAACCCCTTGACTGCCATCATTAGTTTAGAATTGCTGTAGACCAGCTGTGAATAGATTCTGATTTCATGTTCAAACAGAATGGACATCCTTATTGCTTTATATATTTCATGGCTTAACAAATTATAGCTCAGTCAAAAGGATTTTTGATTATATTGTGTTTGTCTTTATGTATGAGCCAATCAGAGAGTTTCTAAATTATCACTCAGCCTGCTAGAAATAGCAGACCAGCCTCTCTTAATTCACACCCATCTTTAAAAAAAGAGAAACAGATAAATCTAATCCTATTTCAAAAGTATTGAAAGTTCAATGCTTTCATGAAAATGTAGTGAGAGCACCTTTTGGAAAATACTATAAAATCATAGTGTATTTATATAGTTTTTTTTTTTGATCAGGCAAAGGCAGCCAGTTATTTAAGGAAAGAGTATCATGTCAATAAAATGAACAAATTTTATTGAGTGTATAATGAGCAAATGGGTAAAGCATCCAGTCTTAGACTGCTCATCTTAATTCTACATTTAAGAACTTCGTCTTTTGAATAGCTTTCACTTGTGATTCATTTAAATCCAGCTTATCATGAGAGTCTGTAAAAAACTTTCTTTAGATAAATAAATGTAAGATAAAAATTAAGTAAAAAATAAATTTGTGGTTTGACATTATACATACTACGTTTTATCCAATGTAATTCCATCCAACACTAACATTATTAATGACCCCTTTTTTTTACATCCTACTCATATAATTTTCCTTGTTGATAGCTTCTTTTTCTACTATGGTTATAATCAACACTGGTGTTACTGTATCAGTTACCAAAGTTAACACAATCTAATTAGCTGAGCAAGATATTGGTATAATACAAGCCTAATCTGGGATGCGATGTGCTGCAACACATTCTTCTGCACCAACCTCACGGCTTCTGCTGCAAACCCTGGTGTCGCAGCCCGCAACGCGGAGGAGAAGAAGGTCTGTAAGTACAGGAGCCTGGCTGGCCACTATCAGTTCTTGCTGATAGCCGTCGAGACGCCTGGCATCCTGGGTCCTTGAACCACAACCTTCCTCCACCTGAGAAACGAGCCCCGTGAGATGGAGTGGCTACTGCAGCGTGTGTTGCTGACAATTCTCCATGGCAACGCCACCGCGGTCCATCCTGGGACCCATGCCGCCCCTGCTGTCTGCCCCCCCCCATCTTTTCTCTCTACATTTCTATCTATTTCCCCCTCCTTTTTTTCTCTCTTTTTCAATTTATACTACTGTATTATTAATAAAGTTTAATACAAGCCCATTTCAAGGTTTTTAGCACCTTAATTCATATTTTCAGCTTTTAACTTGAGCTCAAGCATATCATAAAAGATCTCTTCTGAACCTAATTATTTTTAGTAGTCTATATCTCTGGTCACAGAGTTTATACCATAGCCAATGAAGGTTTCCTGGGGTGTGGTCATTGCTAGTTGAAAACTATATCTTTGGTCACTGTTCTACCAACATCAAATTTGCAGGTTTTGTGAACAGCCAGGCAGGCACTCAACAGAAGGAAGTCAATACAGATGATTATAGACTGTAAAGTCAAGCAATTATGCACACTTTCCTTTTTATATCAGTTGGAAGGTGTCTGCATCTTCATGCTATCCATGTTGCAGATAACTTCTCTTTACTTCAATTTTGAGTTTCCTTTAGTTGGTAACCACTTGTAGTGACACTCCGCTTTATCATTTATTTCTGTCATTACTAATTCAAATTAAGCATGTATAAAATTCATTAGTTTTTAATTCACTCAATTTGTCTAGATACAGTTTTTCTGCTAGTTTTCCATAACTATTACTTAAAAATAATTACTAACATGTGTTTCTACCCTACATTCAGTTAGACTAACGTATCTTGTTCCCAACTCTTTACACATCACACTACAGTATATTTCCTAACATCTCTTGTACTTAACCCAATTGTTCTCCATTCTGATCTCTATCACTACTAACTACTGAGAAGCTTTTTAGCTGTAATGGAGGAGGATAATAAAATTGCTTGACAGCTCACCAATGATCATACCTGAATCTACTCTTTCTTCTGTATGAGGCATAAACATGGATGAACTAGTTGGTGATAATTTGGATTTTTTTCCTATGCCACAATTGGTTTTACGGTGTTTTTTTTTAATGATCAGTTCCTAGTTGGATGCCTTATCACCAACAATAATTTTGTTATGGCACCAACGAAATAGTGCTTGTCTACACATACTACAAGTTCTATCTAGCTTATATCAGCACATGGTGGCTCTTCCTACTGCAAGTGTTTCATTGTGACTGACTGTACAATTAATTTTGCATACCTCAATCTATGGAAAGGTTGCGAGTAGATATCAGATCATATAGACAAATAAATGGATTTAGATTTTGGAGACTTTTTCTTCGGTGTTAGGGTGATATTTTGTAGCTTAAGACTGGAGGGATTAAGGTGGTCGATGTTCAGTTTGATGTCTGTAGAAACAATATGGGCAGGGAGGAAATTCCAGAGGGTACAGTTATGGAGTAGAAGTAATGGAAAAGTGTTTAGTGCAGGAGCATAGGAGATGAAACCTAGCATGGTTAAGGAAAGAGGAAGATATGGGTGGAGAGGATATCCAACTACCTAATTCAGATGAGTAGAATAAAATTTATTTCTCAGGAGCCTAATACTGTGAAATTGGAGCTACGCAGAGGTCTTTAAAAGTTGTTCAGTTCTTAGGTCACCCTGAAATAATTTCTTTTGAATTTTCTTTGGATTTATTCTACTCTGGTTTACGCCCTCCACCATAGTAGAACTTGCTTCTTTATTTCCCCCATGTTATCCCCATCCCAGCCCACATCTATGTTAATACGTTTGAACAACTCTAGATATCAATATCAATACTACCCACTCTGAAACTAAATTGTTTCTCACTCACACCCATACAGACAAGACATTATTCTATTCTTTTTCAGTTCCTTTCACATCTCTGCATATTGTTTGAGATTCATTAAACTGAGTTGTATTACCACAAGCTATTGAAACAGGTTAACGTCTGTAAGTAATATTGTGCAAGAACTTATTTTAATTCCCTTCAATTCGTGTTACAGAATTTGAAAGTTGTACCAAAGTACCAAATTTTAGATGCTTAGAAAAAAAAATTGTATTTTAACCAACTCAGCAACATACCTATAGGGTAATTCATGGAGGAAATAACTTTGGTTTTATTGAATAAATGAGGTTTTTAAAGTGTTCATTAGAGTTACATCATTGAGTTACCTATATACAATATCAGTTATTTAGTTATGTAGACATTTATGCTGTGTTAAGTTCTATATATTTGATTCATTGTTTTCCATTGTCTTGTATCTACTCTTCCTATGAAATAGTCAAACCTATATGGTTAGATTCAGAAATAGATCTTGTTACAGCATTAATGGAAGGCACTGGTGTTTGTATAGAGAATAGAGAACTTTTCTAGATGCTTACAGTATTTAGTTCAGTGTAGCTCTGTTCTGAGTTAACAATTTGGAGAGAAAGAAAATAAAAAAAAATCAGTTGGCTTGAATTTGACCCTCTCTGGGTCAATTCCAAATATTACCATTGAAAAGAAACTGGAGTCAGTTCAATTGTTTAAACAGCTTGTTATCATCATCCCCATCATCATTTTAGCATCTGTTTTTCATGCTGGTATGGGTTAGATGGTTTGACTGGAAACTGGCAAGCCGGTGAGCTGCGCCAGACTCCAGTCTATTTTTGGCTTGGTTTCTATAGCTGAATGCCCTTCCTAACACCAACCACCCCAGAGAGTGTACAAGGTGCCTTTAATGTGTCACCGGCACGGGTACTTTTAAAACATGTCACCAGCATATAGATACATATATATATATATGGCGGGCTTCTTTCAGTTTCCGTCTACCAAATCTACTCACAAGGCTTTGGTTGGTCCAAGGCTATAGTGGAAGACACTTACCCAAGGTGCCATGCAATGGGACTGAACCCAGAACCATGTGGTTGGGAAGCAAGCTTCTTACCACACAGCCACACCTGCACCTAGTTATATATATATATATATATATATGTGTGTAGTTAGATGTATGTTTGCTACTGTTCAGTTTAGAGCTCTATGTAAATTATCATTATCCAGTCTGTTTCCAGTATAGTTCTTAGGTTACTACTATGAAATATTTTGATCTAGTAGGCTGATAAAACAGACCCATCCACACACATGATTTTTCATAAAGACAGTCTACATGATATCAATTTAAAGTGTCACAAAGCCTTATGAATACTTATTTTGCTGACCCTTTGCAGAAATACAAGGCACTGAAGCAAAACAAAGTATATAGTTTAATTATCAATATTTTCTACCTATGTTTGTATTCTCTGGTGATGGCATTTCTGATGAAGTGATAATGATGTTGGTGATTGTGGTGCTCATAAAAATGTTGGGTATGAGGAGCATGTTGGTGTCAAGGAAAGATTTTAAATTTTAATCGGTAATTCTTATGTTATCAGACTCTGACATTATAACAGCTGTTGTTATTGCTGCAGGGTGAGATTAAATGATATCAACTCATTTATAGCAGACTACCAATATTTTTTGTGCTAGTAAGATGTACCAGTAACCCACATTATGATCAAAACTGTCTGAAAAAGAAATCAGAAAGAGTAGATGAAAACAATTAAACAAAAACTGTTTCTTTCTTTTCATAAAAGAACTATTTGCCTTATTCAAGTTTATTTTTTTAAACACAACTACATTTCTATACGTTTTATTATTTGAATTTATCTTTGTAAGTGCAATCACGTCGACAGATATTTTGCCGGTGTTACAGACAACTTGTCAGAAACATGTTCATGTTTTTTGTTTTGACATTGATTCTATTTCTGTTTCCATTGATATGAAAAGAATCGGATGTATATATTCAATTTCACTTAATTTTTATATTCATTGAACACAACTACAATGAAAGTGAATTGCATCTAAGTTGGAGGAAACAAAGAGGAAAAGAAAAAATAAATAAACAATTATAAGAAAACAACAATTAATAAGGATAACAATTGATGAACACAATAAACATTAACTGATGATCACAGTGAGATAGTTACAAATAGGATAATAACATTAATACCTCGAGAAACTGACCTTGAGACAGGTGGTGAAGGCTCTCATGTAGCAGTAAGGTAAGCATACTGTGATAATAAACATTCCCGTACTACCAATACAATTTATAAATGATTGTTTATGAATGCACCATGTTTTGGTTTGTTCAATATCTGTTCATTTTTAACCTTTTATTTCTATATTGGGTTTGAACTTACAAGCATTATTTCTTAAAGCAGAGCAGATGCAAAAATGCAGGATATTAATTGAGAATATTAAAACCCTGCATTAGAAATAGCTATTTTTGCTTTAAAACCCAGTGCAGAACATTGTTTGAGAATAAGGTATTTGATGACAGTCAAGGAAGAAATCTATTAGAATGTAGTGTTAAATACACACACACACAGTTGAAATTTATTCAACTAGCAGTCAGGTACCTGATGAAATGGTTGGGGATTTGTATGATATAACACAAATTATGAATAAATTACTATACTATTGAAACATATGTAACATGGTTTGAACTGCCTATATCTACTCATCTCCTTTTATTATATTTCTTTGCCACATGACATGTAACTAATGTTACCACTGAGATTGGAGTTGTGGAGAACCTGATTTCATTAAATAACTGTTCTTAATCTTGGGATGGAATGATAAAATGGGAACATTATTAATTAATGTTCCTGCAGTGTAAACTGCTAGACCTACTGAGCTAATAACCACAATCAATGTGTGCACACACACGCACGGTGTGTGTGTATATATATATGTATGTGTAAATATATATATATATACACACACATACACACACATACATCATACATAGAGAGGGAGTGTGTCTGTTATTTAGACATAAAAAAATTGTAGCTGCGGTAGGTAATGTCTGTAATAAGGTTGAGTAGTAGCCATTGTTAAGAATGTTGTGTGTATCTATCTACATTTCTCTCTTTCTTTATTTCTCTCTCTCTCACACACACACACACATTTGTCCTGTATCTTTTATATTTTACTTGTTTCAGTCATTAGACTGCTGCCATGCTGGGGCACTGCCTTGAAGAAGTTTAGTTAAATGGATCGACCCCAGTACTTGTTTTGTTTTTTTAAAGCCTGGTACTTATTCTATCAGTCTCTTTTACTGAACTACCAAGTTACTTGGATGTAAACATACCAGCACCAGTTGTCAAGCATTGGTGGGGGACAGACACAAAGACACACACACACATAAGATGGGCTTCTTTCGGTGTCCGTCTACCAAATCTACTCATATGGTTTTGATCAGCTTGAGACTATAGTAGAAGACACTTGCCCAAAGTTCCACACAGTGGAACTGAACTCGGAACCATGTGGTTGGGAAGCAAACTTCTTATCACACAGCCACGCATTCTATGTGTATAGAATGTCAAAATATTCTGAACACTTCTCATTACTTGCAGCCCGGAACCTTTATCAAATATAGAGCAACTACTATGTAATGGTGCTCAATATTAGATCAAGATGGTTTCAGTTGTAAGCATGATGTTAGGGATAACGAAGGGAACCATGAGAAGGTTTTCTGTAATATAGTGGTTTAGAAACTTGAAGCTGTAAATGTTCACTACTCATTTGCATGGATGTAAATAAAACAATACATACACCCCACTTTCTTATCATCTGCTATGTTCTTTAGGGACGAGACATTTTTACTGTCATACCATATCCTGAATCTCTTCACTGTTTGTCATTTGTTTGTGTGTTGATCTATTATTGATACTGATCTGATCAGTTATGAACATATTGCTTATGAAGCTGTAACCAGAAACACAATAATGTCTGAAGAAACAGCACAGTGTCTTATCAACCATCCATGTGGTGCATGAAAAGTTGTGAGATTGCTCTGCTTTATAAATGTGTTTTGGTCAGAAAACCCATAAATCAGTTACATAGAGGGGATGCTCAAATCCAAATCATGAAGTTTTGTAATCAGTTTTGTGTGCATAATGATATTGAATGCTTAGCAATGTAGATAGGAAAACAGGTATTGGTTATTATGAGTACAATTAAATGGTAGCTGTTAGTATTTGTTACAATGTATTGGTTAGCTACTGATGCAGTGGTGAGTGATTTAAATCATTTAAACATAACCTGTGTACCAAGATGAGAATTTCTAACTCATTAGCACATACCTTGAAGGTTTGTCTAAGAAAGCCATCAAGTACAGTAGCTTTGTGATCTTTAAACTGTTTGCATCATATTCTTCACCGTTGTAGGTGATGATGTTGTTGCATCACATGCTTCAGAGGAAGTATGTAGTTTTAGTGATTGGCTCTCTCTCTGTTCTTGCTTTCACAAGAGAAGTACCAAGTATTGATAAAACAATTTCCAATAATATGTCGAGGTTAATTTAATTGATTATATTTCTTCTCTTAGAAAAACAAAACAAAACAAAGAATATCTTTTGATTCTGTCAAATAAATAATAAAAAAGATTGTGAGTAAAGTGTTGTTGCTACCAAAAAAAAGTACAAAATATTAACATACAATATCTAATCTATTGCCTTGTTTTAAATTCAGATCTCATCAGGATTAACATTTTTCATTCGTACAAAGTTAAAATAAGATTCAGGTATTATGCTTGAAATATGAGCTCATCATCTTTTTATAAATGTGATACTGTGTATCTTCTTATGAATAAAGGGTTGGTTTCAATTGTCTTCTCCTTGCTTTGTGTTCCATGGCCAATGTGTGTCTTTAATGTTGGTACTGTCCTGTTTCTATAGAGTATCTCTAGTATCCATGAATGTGGAATGCTATCAAATACCTTTTGGTAGCCATGCTAAAGTCATACTAAGTTTTGGTTTCCTCCTTTTACTGTCTTCTGTGATTGCTCAGTTCACCAGTAAATGCTCTTTACAGCCATACATTTCTTCTCAGCCTCCTTTTTGTTCCTCTGGTAATATATTATTGTTCTCCAGGTTTGTAACCAGTCTGTTGTATGGTATGGATATGAAGACTTTGTAAGTTGGTGGCAAGCGTGTTACAGGTTTGTAATTTTGAGAGTTTCTGGTATTTTTGTTTTGAGGGATCAGTTTGCTTTTCCTCTTCATCATCATGTCAAGCTCTATTCCTGGATTGTTTATTTCATTGAATACTGTTGTTATATATTCTTGGGCACCGCTTAGATGTTTCAACCAGAAAGTGGGAGCTTTGTCAATCCTGAGTGCTTTCTGTTAGCCTGCAATGTTTTAAAGTATTTGTGATTTTCTTTTCTTCTCTTTAATCATGGACCAGGCTTGTGGTATTTATTGTATTTGTTGTCCTCTTCTTTTCTGAACCATTGTACATTTTTATTGTGCAGAGTAGTTGTTTCATATACCTTCCTAGTATCCCATTTTTTTCATTGTTATTATGCCAGTGGAATTACAGAAATAGCAGAGTACTGGACAAAATGTATTTTTTAGACCAGTGGCTCTCTTACAATATGTTGCAGCTCAGTGGTGTTTTGTGAGATGTGAGTAGGTGTAACCAGAAAATTAATAAAATATTTTTAAAAATGTGAAAAATAAAATTTCAAATTCTAAAGATTACATTTTATAATAAGGACAAACACATGGCTCCCAATCCATTTCTGGCAATACAATGCTAAAGGATCTAAATATGATTCTCAATCTAAGATAAGTTTGTTTTATTTCGTCTCTGCTTTATTGTTATGCTAGAAATGTGAAAATATGTCCTTAGTTAAATTAATGCGAGTTACCACTCTCTACCTCACTGTATGAAAAATTATCACTATTATTTAGCACACGTGATTCAGTCAGGCATCCATTTTGGCATTTTGATATAATAAGGACAAACACATGGCTCCCAATCCATTTCTGGCAATACAATGCTAAAGGACCTAAATACGATTCTCAATTTATGATGTTTGTTTTATTTTGTCTAAGCTTGTTTTATTGTTATGCTAGAAATGTGAAAATATGTCCCTAGTCAAATTAATGCGAGTTCCCACTCTCTACCTCGCTGTATGAAAAACTTCTAAACCACCACCAATATAAAGGGGGTGAGTGCATGCGCACAGGCCGCCGTTCTATGTTCCCCATCCATTGTGAAGATGCGTGTTTATGAATGTCTGTAGGACTCGCATCCACTGTGAAGGTGGTTCGAGCACATGCGTAAGACATAAGAGGACTGTTTGGTGGGGATCTTCAACCAGATTGCTTACGGGCAAAAGACATAGCTACAATTTTCTGGGTAGGCAATAATGATGGTCTAGGTGGAGTAGGTATTCTATCTATTAGCAGAGAAATGGGTGGATAAAGTGATTGAGGTAGTCAGGTTAAGTGATAGGATTGTTAAGCTAAGAATGGCATTGTTTGATGTAAGAGTGTCAGCTATTTCTGCGACCTCAGCCCCGGGCTGGAACTAGTAAAAAGATAAAAGATATGCTCTGCACACCAGACTTGCAGATACCCAGAAGAACCACTTCTATGAATCCCTTCGGAGGACTACCTCAACGACGAAAGACAACGATGTGCCCATCGTGGCGGGGGATTTCAATAGACATGTTGGAAGACACCCCGATGGTTTCCAGGGGTACTTGGAGGGTACAGCTTTGACTCCAGAAATGAGTTCTCTGATGCTCATGGCCCACTGGTCTGCAGGAAACTACAGGAAACCAGACAACCATCTGAACATTTATCAATCTGGGGAGCACACCAGCCAGATCGACTATATCCTTACCAGATACAAGGACAGGGGAATGCTAGAAAATGCAAAATCCTTCCTGGGGAAGAATGTACAATGCAACATGGATTAGTGACTTCAGAGTTAGGGCCAAAAGGATTCAGAGACGCAAGCCAATATGGAAAAGGAGGGTGTGGAAGCTGAAGGACCCATCAAACGGGCAGAAGTTTAGGATTGTTCTAAATGAAGCCCTCATTGGGAAGAAGGAAGGGATAGAACTATGACGTTGAGCAACTGGAAGTCCTTACATGACAATCTGCTAAGGGCAACAGAACAAGTCTGTGGCTGGAGTAATGCCTCTGCCAAACCGAGGGTCACATGGTGGTGGAACAGTGACGTTAAGATGAGCCCAGAAAGAGTAAAAAAAAGGGGTAGCAAAGATGGGGGTGAGCACATGCATCAAGTGTACAGTGTCAGTGCCACGTAAAAAGCACCTGTGACGGTGACACGCAAAAAGCACTAGCTTCGAGAGGCCGGTGCCGGTGGCACATTAAAGCAACTAGTACACACTGTAAAGTGGTTGGCATTAGGAAGGGCACCCAGCCATAGAAACCAAGCCAAATCAGACTGGAACCTGGTGCAGCCCCCCCCCCCCCCAAGCTTGCCAGATCTGGTCAAATTGTCCAACCTATGCCAGCATGGAAAACAGACGTTAAAGGATGAGGATGATTCATTTGTTAAGTAAAGAAATAATTATTTATATTTATCAGCTAAAATATACATGTTTTTTTTTCAATACGTTTATTAACTTAATAACCAAAGTGTTCCGTGATATTTTTAGTTGTGCTGTGAGTTAAAAAAAGGTTTGGGAAGCACTTCTCTATATACAGTGCTTCAAGTGAGTCAGTGACAGAGCAACTACTTAATTACTTCAATGGCTCACTGCTGACACATTTTTTCAAAAATATTGTTGCTATTTTAAAAATCGGAACTACTTACAAGAGGACCTAAAATGTAGGGCAGAATACAACAAAACTAGGATGACTATAACATGAATACTGATAAAATATAATGATTATTGTTATTGTGTTGGATTCTGTAGTGTAAGAATAAATTTTTGGTTTCCAGATGGAAAACCATTTCACTTATGCTACTAATATTCTTATGAAAAACTTGAATGTCACTTTGTTCTGTATCTTATCTCGTACATACTTGAGAATTTATGCCTGTGTAAATAATCATTTTAATTAGAAATCTTTGTAAAGCAATAATTGTTGGGAAGACCAGCAGAAATTTTAGTAGTATTTTTAGTTTGACCTGGATGGTTCTACTATTACTGATAGTGGCCTTGCTACCTTATAACACTAAAGAAGATTTGAACCCAACTTATAAAAGAGCTAAACTTTTTTCAAGAAAGACTTGTGGTTTGCAATGGTCCCCATTAACAATTAATTGAACTGATTCATTAAAAAATAATAGTTTTTGTGTAGTGCAGTGTTAGTCACAGAGTACAAACTATTCATCAGCTTGAAGGTTGCACTCTCAACAGTATTATTATTATTATTATTCCGCCGGGGTCAACTTTGCCTTTCATCCTTCCGGGGTCGATAAAATAAGTACCAGTTTAACACTGGGGTCGATG
>JAOPUL010000001.1:54768312-54781552 GCA_027564515.1 Octopus rubescens | reverse complement strand
TATATATATATATGTATATATCTATGTGTGTGTCCGTGTCCTTGTGTCTGTGTTTGTCCCCCACCACCGCTTGACAACCGATGTTGGTTAGTTTACGTCCCTGTAACATTAGTGGTTCAGCAAAAGAGATCGATAGAATAAGTACCAGGCTTTAAAAAATATGTACTGGGGTCGATTCATTCATTCAACTAAAAATTCAAGGTGGTGCCCCAGCATGGCTGCAGTCTGATGACTGAAACAAGTAAATGATAAAAGATATAGACCGGGGCAGCCTGACGTAAAAACCAGGGACAGATGGACATATGAACTGGGGAAGCCTGACATAAAGACTGAGGACAGACAGACAGACATACAGACCGGGGCAGCCTGACATAAGACTGGGGACATACGGATATATAGATCAGGGACAGATGGGCATTAAAACAAGTGGCATGTGCGCCCGCACCTTCGCAGAAGGTGGGGAAACAGATATACATACATGGCCCCTGCGCATGCACCCAGACCACCTTTGTAGAGTGACGGCCCGTTCATATGAACCCCTTTCACATTGGTGGCAGTGTGGGGAGACTTGTAGTGGATACTAATCACGTTTTAATTTTTTTCTTAGTTCAATAACTAATTTCTGCAGTCACAATTCACATCAGTTTCATTTTTAATGTTTTAGTTGTTGATGTTATTTTTTTTCCTTGAAAACTGCTTAATGTTTAGAAATCAGGAAATCACATTAAGGAAATTAATATAGGTGTTAGCCTCCTTGTTAGAATATCTACTCAAATTCTGTTACTGGCTGTTAACTTTTGAATGTAAATGCTTTACTCTCTCTTCTTTAGTATATTTACCTTAAAAACTATTGACATTCATTTCTAATGATACTTCAACTAGGTTTTATGCTGGATGAATATTCCAAATACAAAACATATCATTGCTAATAAACTGAGTTGTCATAACACCAAGAAGTTGATAAAAAAAAAAAACACTTTTAAGTTTGGCTTGGAAACTATTTTTAACTCCCTGTAATACAAAACTAAGCAAATTTATTTGTAGCAATCACTATATTATATCAAACACATTCACTGAAAAAAAACCCCAGAGAACCTAGACATCTAAAATATATATGCCCAGTGGATATATGACTTTTTAGGAAATACAATTATTCAAATTATTGGTGACAATATGTAAATGCCTAAATTTACCATCTTTCAAAACCTGTATCCTCTTTCCTACTGGTTTTACTACCAAACTTGGTTTTCATTGTTCCATCATATATTCTATGTTACTGTATTTTAGGTTCTCTTCATTTGCATTTAAAAAAGAAAATATGCAGGATATTTAAGATTGTCCCTTGACGGTTATTTTTAATGTAAAAATTAAAGTTGTACTGTGTCTTGATCTCCCTAACTGTATAATAATCTGTTCTATATAAAAAAAAAATTCAAGAGAAAAGCATAACTGACATTGTAAATGTCACACTGGCTGTCGAAAATTGGTTGATTTTATTGCTATCATGTCATCTCATTTATATTTATAACTATAATATACTAGAGTTAGAATAGCTGCTGTTCTAGACAGAATATAATAAATTTTTGTAAATATGTTAATCACACAGTTATTCATATTTAAAGGTATAAAATAATTTTTCTTCCTTCATTTTCCAATTTTTCACCCCCTATCATGCTATCTCTAAGTTTCTTGAACACTTTAACCCTTTAGTATTCATATTACTCTGTCAAATGCAATGCTTATTTATTCACATTGTTTTGAATTAACCTTGTAGCTTCAGGATTTCAATGATGTGATTGTTTAGTTTTAGAATGGCAATGTAGGATAGGTGTAAGAGGCTGAATCTAGTTAGTTTGAATGTAAAACAGGTAGAGTATTTTAAGCTGGATATGGCTGGTTGAAATGCTAAAGGGTTAATATTACTGTTTACGGTAACTCTTTTGTCCTGTTGCTGTTTCCAAACTTTTATTTGGACAAAAGAAAACTTTTTTTGATATACTAGTCTGAGAAAAACTATCGTAGATGTATGCACTGCTGTGGGGTTGAAAAATTAACATTGCAACTTCGTGGTGCATGGTCCGATCCCACTGCATGGTACTTTGAGTGAGTGTGCCTCTATTGTTGCAAGTAAACTTCATAAATATACAGTCGATGCTCTGCCCATAATAGGTCAGAATACTATCTAAGAGAAATAGTGAGTTGTGTTTTTAATATCATGTTACATATAATATGTCACTTTAAAGAAATATTTTGAATGTGAATAGAGCCACAAATGGCATTTGTATGTTTGTGTGATTGCTAATCATTTTTGCAATCAAACTTTAGTCTCTACACCTTATCCTTGGAACAGAAACATTGTTCAGACAAAATCAAAGATGCAGGACATTTCAAAAAATGACAATATACCCAACATCTAATGTCTTCATTACTAGCACCCTCTAACAAACACTCATAGATGAATTGCACTCTTCAAGAACTGCTGATATTGTCATCATAGTTTCAGCTTTGTTTTAATGTATTGGAGCATCAAAAATATAAGAAATAATGACAAAATGTTGATTGTGTCTGAGTGATTATCCTCAGTGATTCATTGTTTTAATGTTTTTTTTCTTCTTTTTCTATACTGGCATGGATTGGCAAACAAATTAGTGCTTCTCTTGTGTCTTTTTTTATAAATTAATTTTCTACTTGGTGGTTATTTTTGTTGCCATGCAGGTATTCCAGGAAGTATTAAAGTTAAAGAGTCTAATTTTTTTCTCTCAGTGTTTATTAAGTCAAATAAACATAGAAATACAGGTTACATGAAAGGTAAAATGTAATACATTTCATACTGTTGTTACAAAGTAACACCATTCTAGATACAAGAGTACAAGTTACATTGAAACATGGGCCACATCATCATCATCATTTTTACATCTACTTTTCCATGATTGCATGGGTTAGACAAGATTATGTTAGGGGTAGAATTTTCAAGGGCTGGATGCCTTCCTGACACCAACCCTCACCTGTTTCCCTGGGAAGTGATATTCTCCTAGTCTACCGAATAACAAACAGCCCAGGCATGTTTGTGTGGAGAAATCGAAACAAACTGCTATGAATGAGGCCTTTGTTTACAATCATCATGTAATGTCAACACTTGCCAAGAATACCAGACATGCTTTAGCAGTGAACTGCAAGCAAAGGACACCATTTGTATGAAAATGTAAGGCCTTAGTTTACAATCAGTGAACATGTGAAGACAAGGGGAAAAGCAAACTTACACAAACACACACATACATGAACACCTACATACACAACACGTGCATGCACACACACACACACACACACACACACACACACACACAATCTCTCTCTCACTTTCCATTTACTAAATGCACTCACAAGGCTTTGGTCAGTCTGGGGTTATTGTAGAAGACACTTGCCCAAGGTGCTGTGCAATGAGACTGAACCTTTCTTAACCACACAGCTCTATATCTGCACCAGAGAACATTTTCCTTTTTGTGTGTTAACTAACAAAGGTTCCCAGTGCTGTTTAGATATTGTATCTATGAAGTATTATGGAGATTTTGGTATGTATAGTAATACATACCAAAATCCCAGGAATGGGAATTTCAGTAAAATTGTCTTGTGCACTTGCTTGTTCATTCTATAGCTTTAGGATAAACAATATTCTTGGTGTTGCTCTTTGGTGCTATGATGAAGAGATAATTAGGTTCCTAAATCTTTACCAACATGAAGTTGACCATGTGAAAAGATAGGATAAGCTGAATTAATTCCAACAGCTCTTAATCACTTCACTGTCCTTAAAATTTATTGATATTCATGGCAAAGCTGAGTTTGATAGCCTCTTATATTCAAATAGCAAATCTGTTGGCTCCAATGAAACAATTTTCCCGATATAATTGTTACCTCTAGCATATGGAAACATCACATTTTTGATGGTGAGTTTTTCCTGTAATTTTATAACTGCATACAACTACAAACCACTATAAACATAGGTGTATCTTAGCTGAGTCTGTTTCATTGCTGCCAATGAATTAAACCTATACAGGTGAAGTTCCTGGAATAGTGTTAGGAGGCTACTCATTAGATGGTAGTAATGTCCCTCAATTTCAGAAGTTGTACAGAATCATAAGTTTGTCATATTCAGGTCTGAATAAGGTCACTTAAAATTATAGTTTTTAAGGTAAGCTGTTGAAGTGTCATGTTTCTGATGTATCATCGAGTGGATTTTTGAGAAACTCAGGAGGCTCTTGTACTGTTGTGTTCATGCCACAGCAGTTTGAATACTTTTAGTAGTTACATGGGCCTATGAAACATCTCCACTTTCTTGAAACCATTGTGCTTTCTTACATCTGGTCTCTGAAGAGGACCATCTGTGTGATGATGATCAACATTTTGGAGGCAGCTTGAAGTTGAAACTCAACACTCTTTCCTAAATTGAATTCACTGAATTAAATTGGGGAATTCTAATCACGTTTCTGGTTCGCAATCTCAGCAGCTCCTTTATACGATCCAGTTGCTAAAGACATCTTCAGGAGGAACCACGTCCAGTTTCAGCCCCTACCCCTCTACCGTTTTTACCCCCCCCCTTCGGAGGTGTCTTCAACTATGTTGTGTTTTGTAGTTTGTTTTAACCATTTCCACATGCATTGGTGTGTGGATATTTTGTTTGCTTCGTTACTATGCTGTCTCAAGAGATATATTTAACAAGTACTTTGTACTGTAGCCTCGAGGAAACCAATACTTTAGTGAGGGAAACTGGTAGATTGAAAGTGTATGAAAGCCTGTTTATGTCTGTCTAATAACGTTTGCCCAACATTAAGAAGAAAAGAATGTTTCTTGGCATTCTGTACTAACAATTCATCTTGTAGACCTGCACTTTCAGAGATGAATGGAATAACAACTTCATTACAGGAATAAAACCTGTAGGGGTTAGTGACAGGATATCATTTGGCTGTAAAACGATGCCTCCATATGTATTAATCCAATCCATGCTAGCTTGGAAAAATGAATGTAAAACAACGCCTCTCATTCACTGACAGAATATATTTGTTAATTATATTTATATAATATATTTGTTAATTATATTAATTATATTAGGTTAGATATTTTATGGCCCTATTTGTGTGGGTTTAAAAAAATAATTATATTTCTCTAAAACACTCTGAGCAAGGGCATGCTTAGTATATTAAACTCTGGGACTTTTTACTGTTGGGTTAACTTTCTAGTTACAATCAACTGTGTAGGATTGGTTCTTTTAAAGCCTAGGAAATAGTAACTCTGAATATAGTATTTATAATATAACTTTAATATCCTTGAAATATATATTTTTCAACCCTTTAGCATTCAAATTTCTCTGTCAAATCTAATGCTTAGTTATTCACATTGTTTTGAATAATCCTGTAGCTTTGAGATTTTGATGCCATGATAGTTTATTTTTAGAATGACATTGTAGGGTGGGTTTGAGATGTTGGATCTGGCCAGTTTGAACATAAAATAGACAGACTATTTTAGCTGGATATGGTTGGTTTAAATGCAAAAGGGTTAGATTAGTAGCCCACCATAATTTCTGAATTTTATCTTGTAGAAGTTTACTTCTACAATTTGACAGGATCTTATTGATGCAATTATTTGTAAACTAAAAGCTCCAAGAAGGATCAAATTCAACTATAATTTGTATAGATGAGGAATTCGTAAAGGAAAAAGTGATTATAGTTATAAAATCACAATAACAGACAGTTAATTGTTTATCTGGTAATATAATTATGCTGGAAGTGTTAGCTGTGAAGACTATGTTATTGGTTTGATATAAACTGCTTCCTTGAAGGTAGAAATTAATGGATGTAATGGTAATTTTCTGCTCATATATTTTAATGTGAATAAGTTGTGTGTGTGTGTGCATGTATCTGTATGTGTGTTAAATGTTTCTATACACACACAGTCCTATATGTTTATTTGTATGTGTATATATATATATATATATATATATATATGTAAATTAATCTTTTCAGATTTTATCCTGGAATAAATTCCAACTAATTGGTTAATGAAATTTGCTTCCAGGTAAGTTATTAATTTCCTTTTAATTCATCCCTTGTTTTTCATAGTTTTTTGTTTTACTTTTCTTTTCTTTTTTAATTAAGATGCTAACCTCAATCCACAACCATTTTGAAAAGTTGGCTTGATTGATTTCAGATACACTTCTTTGATTGTAAGGTTTGGGAAAATTACAAGAACAGTGACTATGCTGCTATACTGTATTAAGTGATATCTTGTATTTGATGTAACTACCGTCATTTGTAATAATGTTGTAAAAGTAGTAGTTTAGTGCTGTAGTCATTCATTAGTGTAATCAATTAAGATAGTTGTTGCTATGCAAATACATTTTACTTCAATTCAGTGAATTGATGTGCCTGTGAAAGTAAACCATAAAAGATTTATAAAAGTATACTTTAATAAGGCAATGTATGCTGTCAGAGAAGCATAGATTTACATTGTAACAGGAGAATTACAGACATCGTTTCGTCTAGTACACAGATGTTACCTTAGTTGGGAATAATTAGTGGTAGTTATGTTGAATAGAATTGTATCAACTTTACATATCTAAAGACTGAAGCAGTTGGATAGGGAGGGGTGGGGGCATTACTAAAATGATAATGAGGCCTAATATAAAAAAAAAGCTGTAGTTTTTAAAGAATTGATTTTCAAACTCACTGATTTAAAGTTGAGATTTGTTAATGTAATTCTAGATTAGTAGTGTTCAATTTTGGTAGTGCTAGGTTAGCAGTTCTCTCCATCTCTCTTTTTCATATTAACTTATGTAGTTGAACCCGTTTTTTCTAAGTTGTTTTATTGATTTATTTCTACATGAACAATGGATCAGATTTATTTAAAAAGGGAACTATCTCCATCCTATTAAGAAGTTTACTATTCAGTATTGTAGCTAATGACTTAAGAAATAAATAGGTTATATTTTTGTGAAGCTGTTTAATAAGTTAACACTTATTTTCCAATAATGTGTAAATGAAGTACTAAGTAGAACTGAGAGAATGTATTAAGCCTCCCACAGAATATAAAATCCTGGCTAATATTGTGTTGGCATCAAATCCACCCATTAGCCTCTCTTCAGCAGTAATGATATTACAACAAAAAAGTTATTCATTCAAGTATTTTATTGTGACTTCATCTTTGTAGTGAAGTACTATATAAGGTTCAAAGCAAAAGTTAACTCTTAAGTTAATTCCTATTATTATTCTAAGAACAGAAAATGTTGCCCATCTTCTTCTGAAGATGAACAAATGCGAAAAAACATAAGCTTTAGATCTGAAATGTTAACAATTTAGAGTTTCAATGCAAGATAAAGTTTTTTTACACTAGTCGTATTAGTATGAATTCATATCACAATAAAAGTAAGCTAATGGATTTCTATTCATTTTACAACTGGCAATAATGAATAAGTTTTGTAGCTGAAATAGTAACTTATTCTTCCTCTTCATATAAAATTGTTTGTAGAATTTGCCTCTTTTGAATCATTCTTAGACACAAGATTTTTATAACTTCAGGCAGTGTTTCTGAGTAATAGTTCTGTCTATGTTATATCACTGAGTAATGAAAGCTACTTCTATTGTTAAAATCTTACATAAAATAAGTCGCAGCAAGTGTTTTCAATTGCTCATGACTATTTTATTATTGATCTATACTGTATACCGAAGCACAGAAAGGTAACTTTAAAATAGACTAAACTAGTTAGGTTTCATTTATTCAGTGCTTTTCATACCCTCCCCCCCTTTAAATATAGATTTTAAAACATTGCTTCTTTCTTGGGGGGTAAAAATGTATCTATATTATTATTGTCCATTTATTTATTTAAGTTAAAAAAATTTATTTCCTTTTGTAAAGGCATTTATCATTTATAGAACACTTTGTAACTTATTTACTCTGGAATTGTGTCTGTAAAGGAGAAACATACACACTCTGTTCTTTTGTTTTCCATTCTTCCCTTCCTTGTTTTCTCTCTCTTTCTCTCTCACTATAACTGCAATAATAATATTCAAAGTAGGTTATCTTTAGATCTGTTGAAATTCAGAGATGCTTTCCTTTAATTTTGTACATTTTCGTAAATTTGGTTATATTCCAATTTATCTTGTTTAGTAGTCTTTTGTGCTGTCCTCATAATTACTGATTTCTATATTCAGGCAGCTACTTTGGGAAATGGGTTTCTTAATACTTTGGAATTTGGTCTATGAGTATATCCATCACTTTAGAAGCCTATTACCAATAATTTATAAAGAAGTACTAACATTTATACGTAACTGCTTAAAAAGTTTATCTCTCAGCTACCTTTTTGCCAACATTTTATGATTTAAATAATCAATAAAAGGAGTTCATAAATGAACTCATTTTATTGATCATTTAAAACTTTCTATTTTAAATTCTTAATCTATAGTGAGTAGAATTTACATAGGACTTTTATTGATATTTTATTTTATTTTATACTGTGTTGTGATTTGTTTAAGTTGTTAAGTAGTTTTTTTACTTATTTTATTTTTTGCCATTGCAGAATGATAGTCTCTAGGCAAGTGAAGTCGATTGTACAATTTTGATTTCTAGTTACAGATTCGCTTCTCTTACGTGACAGATAGCCTTCAGAATAGCGCAACAATCACGAGCTCATTTTTCTTCCACCTCTAAAAAAAATTGTGTCCTTATGTGTATACAAGAAATAATAACATCTTTTCTTGTTATTTTTACTTTTACTTGTTTTAGTCAAGAGACTGCGGCCTTGCTGGAGCATTGCCTTAAAGAAGTGTTAGTCGAACAAATCGACCCCAGTACTTATTCTATCAATCTCTTTTGCCAAACTGCTAAGTTATGGGGACGTAACATGCCATCATCAGTTGTCAAGCATTGGTAGAGGACAAACACAAAGACACACACACACACATATATATAGGCACAGGTGTAGCTGTGTAGTAAGAAACTTGCTTCCTAACCACATGGTCCCGGGTTCAGTCTCACTGCGTGGCACCTTAGGCAAGTGTATTCTACTATAGCCTCGGGCCGACCAAAGCCTTGTGAGTGGATTTGGTAGACAGAGACTGAAAGAAGCCCATCATATTTATATATCCATCTGTGTGTGTCCTTGTGTTTGTCCCCCAGCACCACTTGACAACCGGTGTTGGTGAGTGTACGTCCCTGTAACTTAGCGGTTCTGCAAAAGAGATTAATAAGATAAATACCAAGTTTTAAAAAATAAGTACTGGGGTCAATTCATTTGACTACAAATTCAAGGCAGTGCCCCAGCATGACTGCAGTCTGATGACTGAAACAAGTTAAAGGTGTATGTAAATATATATATATTCAAATATGAATTAGAAGCAGCTCGCAGGATATAAACAATATGGAACACACACACGCAAGGTGTGTGGGTTGGCTGAGATTTTGGCCTGTGAGAACATATTCTCGACTATGCGCCTGGTTTAAAAAAACCTAAGTGAATGGACAAGTGAGATAACTCACACCAGCTTCGCTCTGGAGTAGTAGACATCAGATGTTTTGTCATTCTTGTGACAGTGATTTAACTTATATCAGGCTTCGCCCCCTGGTAGGTAGTATTGACAAGTTACAAAAATGACGAAACATCCAATGTCTACTACTCCAGAGCAAAGCTGGTGTGAGGTATCTCGCCTGTCCATTCACCTAGGTTTTTTTTTTAGAACCAGGCGCATAGTTGAGAATATGTTCTCACAAGCCAAAATCACAGCCGATCCATGAACTAGAAACACACACACCTTGTGTGTGTGCATTCAATATTGTTTATATATATATATATATATATACGATGGGCTTCTTTCATTTTCTGTCTACCAAATCCACTTACAAGGCTTTGGTCAGCCCAAGGCTAGTAGGAGCCCGGAATCATATGGTTAGGAAGCAAGCTTCTTACCACACAGCCATGCCTGCGCCTTATGTTGAAATTATATCTTACTCAGCAAATCTTTTGGTAGAGTTCCTAAAGTACTACTATCTTCTGCAGAAGATAAATATTTATCCCACATCTACTTTCTCTGAAAAGCTACATCACCTCTGTACAACCTCATTCATCTTCCCCCCCCCCCATTCTTAAATTTAATATATTAGCATACACTGCTTTATCTTTTATCTTTTACTTGTTTCAGTCATTAGACTGCAACCATACTGGGGCACAACCTTGAAGAATTTTTAGTCGATTGAATTGACCCCAGTACTTTCTTTTAAAAACCTGGTGCTTATTCTATCGATCTGTTTGAGCCAAACTGCTAAGTTACGGGGTCATAAACACACCAAGACTGGTAGTGGGGGACAAACACACACACACACACACACACACACACACACACACACACACACACACACATACACACACACACACGACAGGCTTCTTTCAGTTTCTGTCTATCAAATCCACTCACAAGGCTTCGGTCGGCCTGAGGCTATAGTAGAAGGCACTTGCCCAAGGTGCCACGCAGTGGGACTGAATCCAAACCATGTGTTTGGGAAGCAAGCTTCTTACCATATAGCCACGCCTGTGCCTTTGTTGAAAAAAAAAAAGAGCTATTGACTTCTGTTTAATTATCTTCATTTTTCATGCCTTGATGTGTGTTTTCTTTTCATACATAGTTTACAAGTTGTTATTTATTTTTTGTTTCAGTTACTTCTGGGCATGTTAAACACTCAGTATATTTTAATATCCACTTATATTGTTATAGTATTATTCAATTAAGTAGGGATGAACTATAAACTACTGTTATAAACCATTGTCACTCCTATCTTCCTTGTTATCTTCTTCATCTAAGCCACTTACTTCATTGTCCAGAGGCTCTATTTTATGGCACTGAGATCTTACTTGAAAAGCAGTGTTATATGTATTCCATTGAAAATGTATATCTACATTGTAGCTATAGTTAATGTAATGTCTCTTGTGTATGTCATATGTAGTGAGTCCAGAGTTTCTCTTGACATTTTCTACTCTTGGTAGCATAACTCTCAACCATTTAAAGTTAAGGTTACTAAGAAGAGGTTAAGAATCTTTTGCAATAATGTTTGGACATCACTCATATTTTCATTATTATTTTAGTTGCATTCTTCTTCTTCTTTTTCTTTTTCTTCTTCTTCTTCTTCTTTTTCTTCTTCTTTTTCTTTTTCTTTTTCTTCTTCTTTTTCTTCTTCTTTTTCTTCTTCTTCTTCTTCTTCTTCTTCTTCTTCTTCTTCTTCTTCTTCTTCCGTGAAGGCGCATAGCTCAGTGGTTAGAGTGTAGGGCTTACAAATGCGAGATTGTGAGTTCAGTTCCCGGACCAGGCTGTGTGCTGTGTTCTTGAGCAAGACACTTTATTTCACGTTGTCCCAGCTGTAGAAATGAGTTGCGACATCACTGGTGCCAAGCTGTATTGGTCTTTGCCTTTACCTTGGACAACATCGGTGGGGTGGAGAGGGTGAGACTGGTATACATGGGCGACTGCTGGTCTTCCATAAACAGACCTGTGCCTAGAAGGAGAGCTTTCTAGGTGCAAACCCATGGTCCTTCTTGACCGAAGAGGGTTTTTACTTTTGCTTTTTGTCTTCTTCTACAACTTTTGTTTACCGTTTTTGGCATTTGAATAAATTTTATCTGAGGGCCAAGTAGAAAAAAATTATTAACTATGAGCCAAAGAGACAGCTTCTATTATACATAGTAATAATTGAATTGCTGGTAATAGCAACCAAAATCTCCCTCGAATCACACTCAACCGTTTTAAATGAGGGTAACATTGAATTATATAAAATTATATGACCTGCAAAGAAAGGTTGGTTGTTGCTGGATGGCTTTCAACCATAGATCTGCTCTCCAACAGAGCTGGCCTGGGGTTAAACAAGAAGAAGATTGTACAATTTTGTAAATTCACTTAGTGACTCTTTCGTCACTACTTTGTCATCTATGGTGAACGCTATGCCTCGCTAATGAGGTTAGAATAAGAATGCAACATATCTGGAATTATCTCCCCTACTTGCTATGATTAAATCGACTTCAGTACTTGTCTGGTATTGTATTGTATCGACCCTGGCAGGATTGAAAGGCTAAGTTGACCTTGGTGGGATTTCAACCCCAAAAAATTAAAAAAGTTGGAACCAATATTGCAGCTTTGATGTTTCTGCTAATACTCTGTGTTTAATAATTGTTTCTGACAAAGGCACCAATGGTCCTTCATTTCGTTCACCCTGGCAGGATTGAAAGGCAAAGTTGACCTCAAAAGCGTAGAGTTGGAACAAAACATTTTTTACTACCACAATAACAAATCTGCCAGTCCACCGATCTCTAAAATATTGGTTTCAAATTTTGACACAAGGCCAGCAATTTGACACAAGGCCAGGGGGTAAGAGCTCAACTGGTACTTATTTTTTCTTGTTGTACACTAATAATGGGTCAAGCACTAATAATGGGTCAAGCACTAATAATGGGTCATACACTAATAATGGGTCATACACTAATAATGGTCAAGCACTAATAACAGGTCATACACTAATAATGGGTCAAGCACTAATAATGGGTCATCATCATCATCATCATCCTTTAACGTCCGTTTTTCCATGCAAGCATGGGTTGGACTAATAATGGGTCATGCACTAATAATGGGTCATACACTAATAATCAGTTGTACACTATTAATGAGCCATAGACTATTAATGGGTCATACACTATTAATGAGCCATAGACTAATAATGGGTCAAGCACTAATAATGGGTCATACACTAATAATGATAATCGTTTGTACTATAGGCATAAGGCCTGTAATTTTAAGGGATGAGGATGCAATGATTTATATACAGCAAATGAATGAGAGGAAGGAAAATATTAGTTGAATTGATCCTTTATTTTATCGTTACAATGTATGATACAACTTCTTTCAGTTGTTGTTGTTGTTGTTGTTGCTGTTGTTGTTGTTGTTGTTGTTGTTGTTGTTGTTGTTGTTGTTGTATAAGGAGAAGTTGAAATTCTATTGTTTATTTTGTAGGTAATTAAGTTGATCTGTGAGTGACGACTGGAAGGTGGATGGAAGAAAGTAGAGAGTACTATAAAAAACAATATTGTATGATTTCTGAATAATTTATACTTATCCAGATCAGTTAGTTGTTAGCTGTCATGTCATCATCATCATCATCATCATCGTCATCGTCATCATCATCATCATCATCATCATCATCATCATCATCATCATCACCA
>JAOPUL010000001.1:54733938-54751515 GCA_027564515.1 Octopus rubescens | reverse complement strand
GACATAACACATCACCTGGTCCGGGAATCGAACTCACAACCTCACGATTCCCGGACCGGGTAATGTGTTATGTCCTTGAGCAAGACACTTTATTTCACATTGCTCCTTCTATCTGGAGTATATATATATATATATATAAATAAATAAATACAGCTCTTTGGAAACACATTGCAGATTGTATCCCATTTTTTAAAGAAATATAACCTTGCTGACCTCCCCCAATATTGTCCTATCGCAGTCACTTCTCAATAGGTGGTGGAGACAGTCATTAGCTACAACCTACTCCAACACATTAAATGTCTATTTGTCTCTAATGATCACCAGTAATCTTGTAAAACTAGATCTACTGAAAACCATGTTGTCAGCCAATTATTTTTCTTGAAAATATCTATTGGCAAAAGCTGGCTGCATATGGGCTCTCATCTCATCTCTCATATTGTCTCTCATCTCTTGAAACAATGACTTCATTTTAGATTGCAGCTTGCACTAGTGGAGCTATTTCTGACCCACACTCTATAAATTTTGGTGAGCTCCAATGTTCAGTTTTCTCCTTGATATCTTCCTCCCAAACATCAAAAACCTACTTGCCTTTGCCTGCAACAACACCTATTACCTATTCAGGTAATACCACCCTCCTTTCCTCCCTGTTTTCTATTCAAATATCATCAACATGCAACTAAGGCACCTTCTGCCAAATCTGCCATGAACAGAGACCTTGAAAACAACCAATGGAATTTGGCCAATATTGTCTCACTATACATAATGAGAATGCATTGTCCCACATTCAAACACATCATGCAATTAGAACCCTCAAGGACACTTCAAATTCTAGGCTTAATCTTCTCTGAGGATCAATCTTTTCTGACAAATGCAAATCCTAGGCCTTGGTCTTCCCCATCAAGGTTAGCAAATACTTCAGCCGTCAACAACTAGCAACTTTCTAAAAGCTCATTTAAGACTTACAATGGAATACTGTTCTCTCTATATAGGGTGGTGTTGTTGCTATACACACAGACAACTTTGACCATACCACTCAATTGACTGGCTTGAAATCACTCACCAAAACACACCAACCTCAGATCCACATATGTTGTCTCCTTTATGTACAACTTCAGTGGCTTCTGCTCCTCAGATCTGGCTGCTCTTATGCCACCTCCCCTCAGACAATCCCAACTCATTCACCTATCTTCTTGTCCCTCCTATTGAGTTCGCCCCTACGACTCTATGCCAAGTGGTAGTGTACATGTCTGTCCTCTGGAATTCCTCCCATGCACAGGTTTTTCGCTGCAGCATTCAGCTTATAATTGTTCAAGTGGAGTATTAACCATGCCCATTTCACCAGTATTAGGTTGTTTGTCTCCATGGCAGAGTCAGTTTTGTTATATGGTGCTGAAACTTGGACCCCCACCAAAAAGCTTGAGAAACAAATAGCTGTTACACGAGAATGTTAAGAATGGCTTTGAATGTTACATGGAGAGCTCATTTTGCTAACAAGCAGCTTTATCAAGATCTGCCCAAAGTGACTGAGAAGATTCAGCAGAAAAGAATGAGAATTGCTTGTCATTGCATCAGGCACCCAGAGGAACCTGTGTATCAACAGTCAGTTGACGGAAGAATCAACAGAGGAAGAAAATGTCTAACCTATGTGGACAACTTGCTTCAGGACAGTTGAATGGCAAATGTTGATGAAGTAAGAACATGCATGGGAGACCATGATGGATGGCGTGCTCGTTTGAAATCATTAAAATGTTCAGGAGGCCAGCCAAACTAAACTAAACTACATTCTGAATTCAAATTCTGTCACGGTCAACTTTGCCTTTCATCCTTTTTGGGTTACTGAAATAAATACCAGTTGAACATTGGAGTTGATGTAATTGACAAACCCCATCCCACTCCCAAATTTCTGGGCCTTGTGCCTATAGCAGAAAGAACTATTATTATCATTATTTTTGCCTGTCTTTATGTTCTGAGTTCAAATTCCGCCAAGGTTTACTTCGCCTTTCATCCTTTCAGGGTTGATAAAATAAGTACCAGTAAAGCACTAGGGTCAATCTAATCAACTAAAATGGCTGGCCTTGTGCCTAAATCTGACACCATTATTATTATTATTATTGAATGTTTGCTCTTAGGATTTGTTTGTATCACATTGTTGGCAGTATGCTTGCTGTTGCTATGAGCACAAGCATGGTTATATGGTTAAGGAGTTTGCTTTAAAATCACATAGTTCTGAGTTCAATCACACTACATGGCACTTTGAGTGTCTCCTATTCTAGCCTTGGATTGTTCAACTTGTGAGTGGAACTTCATAAATAGAATCTATGCAAAATCTCATTGTACACACACACATGTTTGTTTTGTGTGTGTGTGTGTGTGTTTTACTGATTTATTTCAGTTTTGGATATAAACAGTGGTAAGAAAACTGAAAATCCAGTGCTTTATGAATGAGATCCCCTGTTTCTGTAATGCTATGAACCTGTTGGAAACCTGTAACCAACAATGATATTGCTCTCGAATTATGATCTAATTTGTCAGCAATACCACTTCCTTTAATTGCAGCTAAGCACTGTAGAATATATATATATATATATACTTTTGTTTTGTTTTTTTACTTGTTTCAGCCATTAGGCTGTGGCCAGGCTGGGGCACTGTGTTGTTAGTCAAACAAATCAACCTCAGTACTTATTTTTTAAAGCCTGGTACTTATTCTATTGGTTCTATTGCGAACTGCTAAGTTACCGGGACGTAACAAGCCATCACCGGTTGTCAAACGGTGGTGGGGCACAAGCAAAGACACACACATACGTATATATATATATATATATACACACATACAACGGGCTTCTTTCAGTTTCCACCTACTAAATCCACTCACAAGGCTTTGGTCAGCCCAAGGCTATAGCAGGAGACACTTGTCCAAGGTGCCACGCAGTGAGACTGAACCTGGAACCATGTGGTTGGGAAGCAAGCTTCTTACCACACAGATATGCTTATGTTTTTTTTGTTTTTTATGCTAGAATATTAATTAGATATTGAACATAAAAATTGTCAACTATCTCAACCAATTACTGTAAAAAGTAATGATGGACATAACTGATTGATTGATCCTGTTTCAAAGCAATGTAAAGAACAGAGTATAATTTTGACTATTCAAAGAGGAATAAACAAGGGATAGCAAAGAAACATGCTAGAGTGTATCAGAGTAAAGCAGATATTACTGTTTTAAAGCATTTCGAAAAGATGAGGGGTGGGGTGGGGTAGTAGAAATACAAGGAAATGTTATTGTAGTGAAAAAGCAAACAACTCTACCTTGTTGATTGAAACTAGCCAATCAATCAACATTAACTTATATATCATCTCTATCTTACCATTCAAAAACTTACCATTTTCATGGCATGTATTGGTGACTTTTACAAATATAGTCATAGTTTATAGAAAGAAAACTGTTAAGAAGGTGGGCTTTTATGACATCTATGAAAAAGAATTATTAGCTAAAACGAGCAGTTAGTCTCTCAGCTTGGGAATTAGTGATTTATTTTATTAAATCAGATCAGAAACAAGACTAAAATTTTGAAATGCAAACATTCTAGGTTCCTTCAACATTTATTTTTGGTCCCATTATTTTAATCTGAATATTCTAAATCCAAGATATTTGAACATTTTCAGACCACTATTTCTTAGCGTTTGCATTTCAACTCTGGTGTCTTTTTCCTCTTTACTTTCGAAGAATAGGTTACACAATACTTCAAATATTAATAATGGGGGAAGGTTCACAGAATTGACAACAATCTCCATAACCTCTTGAAAACCTTTCACTAATAATGTTCCATGTTGTGACTAATTTGGGAGCTGCTGTTCTAAAGAGAACATGTTTATGAAGGATGACATAACGGCTTTGAATGATGAGGTAGAATATATCGGAAATGAACAAGTTATGTGCTTAATGAATACGTTAAGAAAAAAGTTGTAAGAATTCTTTGCAAGGAAGATAGGAAAGGGCATTACAACAGTTTATTTATTCTTAGTTCTTTATCATATACTGATTGACCTAGTTCATTATGCTTGCCTCTGTTACGATCATGAGTAACCATGACTTGACATGTTGGTCTGTAACGCACAGAAGCAAATAGCACCATAAGAATGTACATCATTTGGTTTGCTGAAGAATCTGGGCAGCACTAACAACTACTGAAAACCTGTATCTATGCTATAAATCTGCTTCCCTGGCCTACTAAACAATAACAATAACAACTCTAGCATTTGAAGATGGGATCTCTAAAGAGATTAAAATAAGCTGGAATGAAATAACACTTATTTTAATGTAAAATTGAAATCAATCTAAATAAAATGTTCCAAGCCAGAATAGCATTAGAAACATTAATTTCTGGTTTATACATCTATTGTTGCACAATATCTCTGCATCATCTTTCTTTTTCACTATCTCTATCTTTTGTCTAATCTCTCTTTGCACCCTTTTAACATTTTTTTTCTCTCCAAGGTCTTCATTCAATTTGATAGATAATCCTATAGAGAAAGATCATTTATCTTAATAGAGCTTTACATTCTGGTGGTTATTCATGATAGTTTTGGTCACCGGCAGCATTTACTTCCATATATTATGTATTGTTGTTCAATAGTTTTCTTTCATAAATAAATGTCACATCTAAATCCTAAACTCTGCAAGTTTCTCATTTTCCCTTTAACATTTTTAGTTATCTTGTTTTGCTTTCTTTTTTATTGTGCAATTCTGTTTTTCTGCTCCTCCCCCCATTCACTACCATCTAGCTTCTAATTACCATTCTCCATTACCACCTAACCTCTTGTTTTCTTGCTTCACTTTATGCTCGATTTACTTTATATTTCACCAATGTACTGTTGATAACAAGAATGGTTGGCGAGAATCGAGATATCACTTATGATATATGTGTGCGTGCGCATGTGTATGTGTTCATCGATGCAAGTCATTGACAAAAGAAACAGATGGCACAGAAGTGCTAGTATGGCATGTTGATTGAATGGAACAGTTTATATGAAATGACATTAGCAATATGAAGCAGCGGAAGGAACTAAAGCAGTAAGTGCATACACAGCTATTAGGAAAACTGAGAAAAAGTTTTCACTAAATAATCTTGTCAATAAGATGCTAAAAACCTCAGTGTCTCCAACCTCAGAAATTATTCTCAAATATGACTAGCTAGGTCCTATTTGTGGGTGAATCTTGATGAATTGCTGGTCAGCTAGCTATTAGCAAACAAGTCATACAAAGATGTGCATGCTCATTCATCATCATCATCATCATCATCATCCTTTAACATCCGTTTTTCATGCTGGCATGGGTTGGACACACATACACATTCACAAATGCACATACACAAGGATAACCAATACTCAGTAGCAACAAAATCTGCTCATGAATAGTAGAAATCAAAACTGTATGCTTAGTGGCATTTCTTCCGACTTTACGTTCTGAGTTCAAATGCCGCCAGGGTCGACATTGCCTTTCATCCTTTCAGGGTCATTAAATAAGTACCAGTTTAACACTAGGGTCGATGTAATCGACCTGCCCCTCCCCCAAATTTCAGACCTTGTGTCCATAATAGAAAGAAAGAATTATTATTATTATGTGAGAGCACTGGGATCGATGTAATCAAATTACTTCCTCCCCTGAAATTGCTGGCCTTGTGCCAAAATTTGAAACCATTATTATTATTGTTGTTGCTGTTGATGATGAGTTATGGTAGTGACTTAGCAGAGTTATTCGAGTGTTGGATATAATACCCTCTGATATTTGTTCTAGCTCTCTGCACTTTAATTTCAAATTTTGTTGAGATCAGCTTTGTTTTTTTATCCTTTTGGAGTTAATAAAATACAAGTGAAGTTCTGGTAACTTTCTTCTTCTCTTACCTTGTCTCAATTGACTTTGTTGAAGGAGCTAATAGTGACACTCCATCAATTCTTTCCTTGCCACTCTATGGACTCACTTAGAAAGATATGTGTTAAATGTATTATAACGGCTGTTCAAAATACTATTATCAGTTATGAAAGGGTGGGGCTTGAATGGCGGCAATGGTAGAGTACCAGATAGCCATCAAATACTTTATAATATATTAGATTTACCCCATTAGGTTCTGAGTTCAATTGAGTCAGCTGTACCTGTATAAAATGCTATCAACTATAAATGACCATTATAAAATAAATTGAAGTAATTATTGTTAGTAAATTATTGCTGACTTAATGAAGTATGAATTACAGATGGTTCATTAATATTTGCATTGCCTTTTCCATTTTATAATCCTGATTACATTTTTCTTTTGAATTGGATATCTTCGCATGCGATTAATGATTATTACTCTTCTTGTGCCAGTGTTCTGAAACAAAGAAATATAGTTAAATTTAAAGTTTTTCTAGTTATATTGAGGATCTGTTACCTAGATACTGTTTTACATTTGATTTGAGCATCAACTGATAGGTCTTTTATTTCCCATTCATTTTTGAGTGATTATCTCCTGTTTTCTAACAACTCTATCATTCTTAATCTCATCCAACAGTCCACCTCACAAAAAAAGTCGATGCATTTGTTTTTATCTAGTTTTCTTGCTTGATTAATTGATTAAGTGTTTACTTTGGTATCTTTGAAACTATTAGTATGTTAGAAAAATCCAAATTGTTTGATATTTTGCAGATTATTTGGATCATGGCAGCCATGGGCTATACAAAATAAGTACTTGAACAAGAGACAAGAGGAAATAGAAATATAGGTTATATACACTGTGTGCATACATCTACGACTGATGCATCTGGACACATTTTCAGTGGTATGCCTGAAATCATTGGGTCTTTCGGGTCTTTCAACATCATATACCCTCCTCCAGGTGTACAAAATGAAATGCATTGAAAATATATTCACACTCAGCATGGTTTCTTTTAAATATTGTTAGTTATAATAATTAGCAATAGAAAATATATCAAATACTGATCAATGTAGGCTAAATGTTTTCAGTGAAATATTTATCCTGCTATGTGTAGAAGTGAAACCAAGATATGTATCAAATTAAGCACTGCTTGTTTCTCCCAGTGTGTTTCAAACATAGCACTGCTTTTTTCACATTGACTTTATTAATATCATAGTGATGATATGGTCATCAATTCAGTTTGGCAAATTGAACTCTTTAAAAAAGCACAATGGTTGTGAGGTTAGAGTGTTATGTTACTGATTAAATGATTGTTAATACAAATCTTACTACAGCTAAAGCAAGTTCTATAACTTTCAGGATTCCTTTCTCCTCACAGGTTCTCATAGTTGAATGATTAGAAATTTATATGACCCTATAAATGTCTGAATTTGCAAAGAACAAAAAAGAAAAATAACTATCCCCCTCCATGTTAGTACGTGAAGATACCTTATTAACTCTGAACTTAAGTCAGTCATGAAACCAGTAATTTTCATTGCCTGACAGGTACCAGTATTAGCACACTTCTGTACCATTCTCATATCTATGTAGCTTTGTTTTGATTTTGCCATTTGATGTTGATTGACTGTGATCAGGACTTGATTGTGAAATCCTTTCCTCATTAATCTTCCACTGAAAGTAGTAACCTTCAACTGTTTCATGTATATAATTTTTAAAGAACCCAAATCTAATTCTTATTAGTTTAAAGTCTTAATGATAGAAATAGCAACCAAATCTCCCCCAAATTACACTTTACAATTTTGAAATACAGAAAGATACATAGGTTAATTTGGCCCCTGATACGTTATGCTTGTAATAAGATGGGATGGTCATGTTTAAAACACCTTTTGATTATAGATCTGCTCATTAATTAACTTGGAGTCAAATAACAATTACCTACCTCCGTGACCATCAGTATGACTTCCATGAGGTCAAATCAACCAGTTGTGAAACCTCTTATTTAAGTTTCCCACTTGAACTGAAAAATCTCCTGTCATATTGTTTCATGGCAGCATGTGCTGAGAGGGTTCTCTCTATCCCATACTTTCTCAACTTGACTGCATTTCAGTGTTCGGTAATAAGATCTCTCACATTCTTATTGTACATTAATGACTTACTTGTTGTTTCTAACAGTACTACACACTTCTATGTAGATGATAATATTTTTCACTCCCCTTAAATCTTCTGCTCATACAGACAGCCTAAACATATTATACCAGATGTAAAGAAGCTTTTATGAACACAGAGAGACTTATTCTAAACAGGCACTTGGCAATCTTTTTAGTGTCTTTCAACACTACAAACACAAGACTTATGAGGTGAACACTGTTGCATCATTCTTTGTCTTGTCATGAATAATACATAAATAAAACCCTCTAAGTCATCACCATTGCTTGCTTTCACAACCGCTGATATCTCATGGTGGCCAACATATAATAGCATTTCCAAATTGATATCATAAAGACTTGGATTCCTATTTAAAGCCAGGATATACCTTAGTTCTTATCATTTGGTAATTCTCTACAAACCTTGAGTTTGTACCTTCTATTGAGGTACAGCTTACCTATTTGGGACAGTGTTTGTGCTACACATGCAAAAATCCTAGACCATATTGAAAAGATGTTTATTTGACTGACTGACAAAGCTTTACCCACTGAAACACTTCAATCACTAGCTCACAAACACATTGTTACTCTCCTGCCTATCTCTCCAACTACTACAATGGCCACTGCTTCTTTGAAATAGCTAGCTGCAAAATTCTGTTTGTTCAGGACTACCTGATCCACCAATCTAATCAGCCTTACTCTGTCATACCCTAAACATTTCACCCAGTCCTTCTGTCCCAGAACTGCAACACTTAGAACTTCACCCCTATCAATGTTTTACGTGTAGACATCATGCTCCAGATATTTTAATACATCAGCCATACCAACCAACTTCAGAGTGCTTGCAAAGGTCAACAGTACTGTTCTTCATTCTTTTATTTACTTATCAAAACAAATATTGATTGAGAGGCATAAGAACTAAATATAGTAATGAGTATTAACAAACGGCTTATGATGTAGCAATGATTATATTGAGGCACCAGTATAGGAGACATGTGTTCAATTCTCACTAGTCACTCACTTTTTATTGTCTTCTACTTTCATTTTACGTATCTGCAAAAGACTTTCAAAATCATGAACATTTATTTATTCTTTATAGTAGAAAGTCACTATTCTGTAGAGAGTGCAACCATTAACTTAAAATCAGGAGACATTTACTGTTATATACTTCATTGCAAACATTAGCTTAGAATTGATAGAGAAATCCATTGCAATGTATAAAGTGCAACCATTTAACTGAAAACTAGCAGAAATTCTCTATTAAGGAGGAGACAATGAAACCATTAGCCATCTGTCCTCAGTATTTTTTTTCAGTAACACTAATGGTTATAATAAAATAAAATTGTCATCTAGTCTGACAACTACAGTTTGAGAAAAGTGATTGCTTGATTTTGAATATTTTTATTGTAAATATCTTTGATAATCACTTAGTTGTCACTAATTTAAATAGCGTAAATCTTGAAACTTGATTTTATCCATGGTTTTCTTTTAAAAAATTTTAATTTCCATTTTTAATTTAAACAGAACAAAGAGTATTTAAGACTATTATTTCCATTTTTTTTTTTTCATTTAAATTTTTAAAAATACTTTTGAATATTTTTAAACAAGCATAGTATATTGCTTTCACTTTCATATGATTTAATATTTAGCTGTCAGCATTCAAACATTGTTATTATGTAGTTTTGTAAAATTCAATATATAATAATATTGTTTTTCAGATTATATGCAAGCAAGTCCTACTATTTTGCCTTCAGTCTTCATTAAAAAATAAAAAAAAATATTGTTCTGAAATTTTGTTTCAACCAAATAAGATATTTTTCTTAGTTTTAGAAACTAACTCAGCCTAGAGCTATAGATTATTTTGAGTTTTGTTTTTATTCTTATTCATTTGAAGTTGTTCTTTTCTTAAACCAAAAGATATTATTTCCTTGCCACTTTTGACACTGTTCCAGTTATAATCAGCATTAGATACTTTTTTGCCATTTTTAATTCTAATCTTTAACTGAAATACATCCTATCTTGGTATAATATTTATAATCCATTGGAAGAAAAAGAAATTGTTATATTTACACATTTATTGATGCATCTAGATAAAACACAAACAAAACTTCTTTCTGCAAAAATGGTCATATGATTTTCACATTCTTTATCAACTTTGTTACTAAGGAAGTGGGGGTGAATTTACAACTGCAATATTTTCTTTGCTTCAGATTTACTCTCTAATGTTTGTTCACACATTGAAGGGTCACAAAGCTAAGAAGACAATATATTAATCTGAGTTGAATAGTTATGAAGTTTTACTGTTTCATTGGAAAGTTACATAGATCGTGTCCTTATTCTTCATTGAGAAATGTATGTACAAGCATCTTGTTCACTCTGAAAATTGATAAAGGACTTTATACTAATGTATTGAAATCCAGTCACATGAAAATTGGTGAATATTCACATGTTAACAAGCAAGTTAAAACAAATCAGTTGTTGGCAGCATTTTAATCTAAATAATGGCTGCCAGCTAAGGAGATGAACCATCTTCAAAATAACGTCTTTTGGAAGGCTAGTAGAGGAAGAAAAATTAGGTTAACACTTTACCATTTATGAATTTCGTTTTTCTTTTTAGGAAAATATTCAATCTAAAAAATAAAAAAAAAGAAACCTCCACAAGCTAAAAAGACATTTAAAGAAATTGCCTATGAACTAATATATCTAAGATAAAATGTATATCATTCAGTACTGATAGAGAAATCTCATCTAGAACATATTCTGGACATTAATCTACCTCAAAAACTAAGCAGGTAATATAGACAAGAAACTGATACCAGGCAAATAACATCAAAAATGATTACTGTGTATCAGAACCAGCAGTGAAATGATCTTAAAATAAGTTTCTATTTTGTAACATTTGGTTCTCTACAACTATATGATTCCAAAAGGAATGACATGAACACAAGCAAAATTGTTCAATGATGCAGAAATGTTTCTATTAAAAGCTACTTTTGATACGACCTTGTATTAACATTTAATTAATAAAACACCATTCATGTCTTAAAAAATTTCTACTATGCTGAAGCAAGAATCAGCTATGTTTCAGTAACTCTGATGGAAGCTGTCAAAGGAAAATGATAAAATAGGTTGTAGTTTTCATATAGTAATAACTGCTTTGACTAGCATGGTCAGTTGATGATGATGATGTAAGGAATCTGTACTTTATGATTTTTTTTTTAGGGTTTTCTTTTAGGAATACAATAGCAAGAAATTAATATTGTTGGTTAACTACAGTAATTTCAGTAGATTCTTTGAGTAAGTTTAGAGGTGTGTGGAGGTTGTGCTATTTTTGTTTCAAATATTGATTCCTTGTAATTGATTTTTATATTTCTTTTCAAATGGTAGAATGAATATGGAGGTTTGTTCTGATATTCGATTTCAAGTGGCCTACTCTTGTTCATGAAAACTGTTCAGTGATTTCTTTATGAAGTGCAACTCATGCATGCACATATGTACACATCTTTTTCATAAGGTAGATGTGTTATGATTTGACTAAAATAAACAGATGTTTATTTTATTCACCTCGAAAAGAATGATTACTCAACAGAATTTAAATTCTAAAATCTAAAATATCAAACTATAATGTACCTATTTCAACCCCCTCTTCCACTGCATTTCCACGAACTTACTTGTAGAATCCTTTCTTTTTTAAGCCACAAAAGCTTTTCTATATGAAGATGAAGATTTATGCATAATGTATTCAACAACAGTATTGTGGGTTCTCTTTGCTTTTCATAAATACTGAATAGATAAATGAAAAGGATTTGGGCAGCTAACAACTTTCAAATCTCAACATCATCATTATAAATCTTCTTTTGCCTGTAGCCTTTTGTAGCATCCTTGTGTAGCAGGCATCTAGCCCGTTTAATAATTTCTTTGTCAGTGTCCATGTTTCACTGTCATATAATAGCACTGATTCAACAATTGCAATGAACAGCTTGATTTTGATTCGCCTGGGCAATTTGGAGTTCCAGACCTACTTTAATTTGTAACAGGCTGTCCATGCTTGTGCCTTCCTGATCTTGATGTCTGCTCAAAGCAAACAGTTCAGCATCACTTGATTTGTTGAAAGACATGTATTCATTCGGTTTTCTTGACATTTGTGTGCAGCCCAATTTTGGCAGCTGATGTTTCTACTCTGCTGGGCAGCTGTTGTGCTTGATCTATTTCATTAGATATAAATGCTATATTATCTGCAAAGTCCAGCTCTGTGATGGTTACTGCTGGTACTCTCTTCAATCTTTGGCAGTCAATAGTGAAACCAAGGTCTTTGTCATTGTTGTCTATAGCCTGTCGCATTGCATAATCCAATACAATTGCAAACAGGTAATGTGCAAGCGTATCTCCTTGTATTTGAAATACAGCCTGTATTTGAAAGAATTCCGTTTCTCTGTCCGATGTCAACATACGAGCTCTGGTCATCTCGTAGGTCTTTGCAATAGCAAGAACTAGTTCTTCTGGAATGCCATATGCTTGAAGGATCTTTAACATTATTATTTTGGCATAAGGCCTGCTATTTAAGGGAACTGGGTTAGTCAATTATATCAACCCTGGTACTTTATCTACCCCGAAAGGATGAAAGGCAAAGTTGACCTCAACAAGATTCAAAAATGCCATTACTGATTGCCAAACTCAAAACATAGAGCTGGAGAAAATACCTTGCAGTATTTTTTCCAACACTCTAATGATTCTGCCAATCCTTATTAATGGCACATGCCATTATTCTAAACTTAAAACCAGCAATTTTGAGGGGATGATAGGGTTAGTTAATACCACTGACTCTAGCACATAGACTGATACTTTATTTTATCAACCCCAAAAGGATGTAAAGAAACGAAACAAATACTGCAAAGCATATTTTCTGACACAAACAATTTTTGTCAATTCATTGCCCTATATATCTCAAGGGATGGAATAATTTAGTTAATTACATTGACTCCAGTACTTGAATACTATCCTATTTTAATAACCTCAAAAGTATGAAAGTTAAAGTTGTGCTTCAGGACTGCTTTTTACTCCATAAGTATGGAAGATGGATAAATCTGATGGTATCAGATCCAGAGTTAATCTAGACAACATTTTTTCAAACAAAATAGGTTATTTACAGAAACAATTTAAAAGAATGCTATTAATGATCTAGTATAGTTATGGCTTATTAGGTAAAGAGGTTACTAATAGAATCCAGGATAAAAAGTCACCTGAAAACTTCAGTAAATGACTGATTTATTGTTTTTTTATTGTTTTTTTATTTAAGACAGTGGTTCTCAACTGGGGTCCACATATGATTTTATTGTGAAAATTTACGTGCAATAAATTGGTTATACTTCTACAATACACAAAATATTTCAACAATTCTTTAATACTATTCCTTATAATACTTAATTATAAAAAATATAATGGGACTTTTTTAAATATCAAAAGGGGTCCAGTAGAGTAAAATAGGAATCAGAGGGGTCCAGTAGAGTAAAATAGGAATCAGAGGGGTCCATATGTAAAAAATGGTTGAGAAGCACTGATTGAAGATATTGAATAAAATAGAGTTGAAAGTATATATATATATATTATGAAGAATGATTAAGTCATGCAGAGAGGGCTGTATTTGATCCTTTTGTGGTCAGTTGCCATGTTTATTGTGGTTTTGACCTTTTCTTTTAAATATTTCATTGAAGAATGGCAAAATCTGTAATTATCACAGGCTTTTAAAGACAGGTGAGATTAATGTGATTAAAGTTCAGTTTGTACTTGTTATAAGTCAAGGTTTTTAAGAAAATGTACCTATGGAGGGAATTCTAGACCAGTTCAGTTTTGGTGAAGAATGATTGAACAAAGATTTTTGTATAAAGTTCACCCCCCCCCCCCAATTTTGAGACAGTGGGGTAGAAAGATGAATGAATTTAGGCAGTTGTGATATGGAGTATGCTGCAGCAGCATATTAGCAGATATTTTAGTAATAATGGTTTCAAATTTCAGCACAGGGCCAGTAGGTTTTGAGGAGATGGGGAAGTCAATTACATTGACCCCAGTACTTGGTTGGTACTTATTTTATTGATCTCCCACCCCCCAACATTTGTGGAATTTGAGCTCAGAACATAAAGATGGATAAAATGCCACTAAGCATTTTGCCTGGTGTGTTAACAGTTCTGCCAGCTTGCCACCTTAGTCATTGTAGTAATAATCTAATTTGAGGGTTGGTGAAGTCAATTACATCGACCCCAGTATGCAACTGATACTAATTTTATCAACTCTGAAAGGATGAAAGGCAAAGTCAACTTTGGCAGAATTTTAGCTCAGAACTAAAGGTGGATGAAATGCTGCTAAGCATTTTTCCCAGTGTGCTAACGGCTCTGCCAGCTCACTGCTTTAACCATTTTAGTAATAATAAAAGTAACAGTGAAGAAACACCCTCTGGTGTGTGAACAATACTCAAATGTGAATCACACTTGAGAAGTATTTTCTAATCCTGTGATGTAAACTTGACAATGTTGTGTATGTGAGGCCACCATGAAAAATCATCAGAAATTGTGATATATTGTTTTACTGAAGTTCTTGGGGCAAGAGCCCAGTGGTATGCAACATATGAGAGCATGTCACTAGTAGATCAGACTCTATCTAAATGGACAGCTGTTCACTGAAAAATGAGAGAAAGAGAGACTGATAGTGATGAAGGAGGTGGTTGTTTATACCCTTTCCATCATCTTTCATAAGCTGGAAGTGAAATTGATAGCAGAATAAGAGAAATTTCCCTTCTTGGAAATGCTATTCTCCATTGCATGTTTTTGTAGATTTCTGTACAGAGAAAAAGATTATTTGGTGAGAATAGTTCTAGCGCACAAATGTTTTCTAAAAAGGAAGGAACGCCACAAAGACTGGTTATCGTGTTGGATTGGAGTGATCAGAGAAGTTTTCACATATACCGAGTCCATGTATTTGTTTGGGAGGAGTTTTGTGGTGCTTGTGCAGTGTAGTGTTTGAGATTAAAACAAATAATAAATGTGACTTGATCGGCAGCAGTACTTGCCATCATACAGTTCAGACTAGCAAACAATTTGACCTCTACAACAATGGTATCTTTGTAGTAGAGTATGACAGTCAATGGGAATTTGTGCATTGAAGTCACTAAAGATGATGGCTTCAAAAAGAAGTGAGTTGAAATTGATGTTCTCAATGAAGGATAGACGAACTTAAATGAATAGGAAGAGAGATGTGAACCAGAAAAACTGAAAGTCTATGAGGTGCATTCCAGAAATTTTGAGTTTTTCAAGAGAGACATTTGTTAATTTCAAAGAAGTATAAAACTCTAATCGCTTTTAAAGTAGGATCCTCATCTTCTGAAGCTTGGGGAACAACCAAAAAGTCACAGAGAACAAGGTCTGGACTGTAGGGAGGGTGACAGACAGCTTTGATGTCATTCTCTGTCATGTAGTTGGTTACAAGAATGGAATTGTGGACTGGTGCATTGTCCTGATGTGGGTGCTCTGGCCCTTGTGATGCAATCTCTTCCTTAACTCCTTCCAAACCTCCACAGAATACTCTTTGTTGACTGCCTGGCCAGAGGGAACCCAGTGGATGTAGACGATGTCCTTGCTGTTGAAAAAGGGTATCATCATGAGCTTCCGGTGGACTTGCTTTGCCTGGCTTTTTGTGCCAGTAAAAAACAGATGGTCAGCTCATACAAGTTAATCCCTAAGCAGTCTGGAGAATTTCATAAGTTTCTGTAACATTTTTGCCCTGTTTATCACAAAGTTTTATTGCATAGCAAGCTTCCAAATTGTCTTCACATTTCGACTGCATTCTCCAAACTAGTCAGCTGTGATAAGCAGTGTTTAGCAGGATGTGTTCAAAGTGCTGTTACAGCCATCTGGAATAACAAAAGGTGGCAGGTCTGCTTATTAGATGTATAATAATAATCCTTTCTATACTGGGCACAAAGGCCTGAAATTTTGGGGGAGAGGAGTAGTCGATTTCATCGACCCCAGTTCGTAACTGGTACTCACTTTATCGACCCTGGATGAATGAAAGGCGAAGTCGACCCCGGCGGCATTTGAACTCAGAATGTAAAGTCGGAAGAAATACCGCTAAGCATTTTCCCCGGCGTGCTAACGATTATGCCAGCTTGCTGCCTTCCTAATAATAATAATAATAATCCTTTCTACACTGGGCAGAAAGGCCTGAAATTTGGGGGGAGGGGAGTAGTCGATTTCATCGACCGCAGTTCGTAACTGGTACTCACTTTATCGACCCTGGATGAATGAAAGGGAAAATCGATTCTGGCAGCATTTGAACTCAGAATGTAAATTCAGACGAAATGCCACTAAGCATTTTTCTCGGCGTGCTAACGATTCTACCAGCTCGCCGCCTTGCGTCCGCGTATAATAATGGTTCCTTTTATTTTTTGTAGAATCAGTTAGAATGTCGGACAAGAAGTCCTACGATATTTATTCCCGGATCCATGCATTCTGGGTTGGGATTAAAATTCAGGATAGTTTCCACTATCAGTTTCGGCTCTCCGTGTTGTGAGATCGGATCCCGCAATGGTCAAATTTAACTTTCAATGTCTTCAGGAACCGTTTCCAGGTTATAAATTCACATTTATACCAATAACTATACCAATAATTGGCACACTTGGTTATGTGAGTAAATGCCTAAGTGACAATCTGGATAAGCTGGAGTTTTCAGAAAAAAGAATTCAACCAGCCTAACGCACATTACAAATACAACGTGTATGTGGAACAATAAAAACATGCAAGACTTTTCTCAAGTCTAAAACGTGAAATCGTTTTTGTTATCTACATTCAAACGATGGAGCTTTGTATGGATTAAGCTCAGTTTCGGCACTACATGTTGTGAGATCGGATCCCACAATGGTCAAATTTAACTTTCAATGTCTTCAGGAATCGTTTCCAGGTTATAAATTCATATTTATACCAATAATAATTGGCACACTTGGTTATGTGAGTAAATGCCTAAGTAACAATCTGGATAAGCTGGAGTTTTCAAAAAAAATAATTCAACCAGCTAATACGCACATTACAAATACAACGTGTAAGTGGAACAATAAAAACATGCAAGACATTTCTCAAGTCTAAAACGTGACATCGTTTTTGTTATCTACATTCAAACGATCGAGCTTTGTATATTTATTAGAGACCAGTTCACATAATTATAATTAGAACAAAACATAGGTGCATACATTAGTGTGCGTGTATACGTGCATGTGTATGTATTTGTGTGTGTGTGTGTGTGTGTGTGTGTGTGTGTGTGTGTGTGTGTTCCCCCGTGGGTTTTTCCAAATGCAATTTGTTTGTTCAATTCATACATTCACACATTTGTGACATGCGTAACTGTCAATAGATTGCTCATCAATTGATTTGCGCAGTGTGAATAAATATATTAATATATAGATGAGTGTATATAGATGAGTGTATATATATATATATATATATGTCTTTATTCTTTCCATCTCTCAGTTTCAATATATCTAT
>JAOPUL010000001.1:54712621-54733838 GCA_027564515.1 Octopus rubescens | reverse complement strand
ACCAAACCAGTGCAGTCTTCTCTCTTGCACACTGCATCTAATTCCTCTTATGCCTAGCTTCTCTCTCAATACACTAATACTCTGTCATACATGTGAACTTACATTACACATCCAGTGGAGTATACTAGCCTCATTCCTCTCTAGCCTTCGCATGTACTCTGTATTCAGGGCCCACTTCTCACTTGCATGTAGAATTGCTGTCCGTATACATGCATCGTACAGTCTTCCTTTCACTTGAAGAGAGAGAGAGACCTTTGGTTGCCAATAGAGGTAAAACTCTCCGAATTTTCTTCATCCAATTCTTATTCTAGCCATTACACTATCTGTACATCCTCCCCCACTACTAATTTTGTCGCCTAGGTAGCATAAATCATCCACTACCTCTATTGAGCCTCCGGGGCATTTGATAAAAATCAATTTCCTGGGTATCTGTAGTTTTTATGGCTCCTGTGCATCTTCCACAAACACACACATATTATTATATCAGCGAAATAGCAGTACGCTAGAATATATAAAGGTATGTATACCAAACATTCACATTCATATATGATGAACTTATTTCAATTTCTGACTACCAAACCCATACACAAGATTTTGGTAGATCCAGGGCTATAGTATAAAATACTTGCTCAAGGTAATGCTGTTGTACAGGGCCTGTAGCCATGCAGTTGGGAATCAAGCTTCTTATACGAACAGGCATCAAGGAGGGAGGACAGGATTTAGGAGGAGGGGAGATTGAGGAGAAGGCAGGGGGGAAGGAGAGGACAGAGAGCAGGAGGGGGAAATGGGGTATGAGTGAAGAGGAAGAGGACAAGGAGTTGGGGAGGAGGAGGAGAGGAAGGGAAGGGAAGAATGGAAGGGAAGGACCAGGAATAAGAGGCAGTGAGGAAAAGAGGAGGATGACAATGACAAAAACTACAACAAGGATAGTAGCACTAATAAAATATATATCAATTTATTTTGGTATCAAAACAAGACATCCCACCCAACACCTCTTCAAACAAAAGTAACCAAGTTACAGAGATGGAGAAGACACAACAAATAAAACACACACAAAAAAAAATAACTAATTAAATAAATAAAATAACATCAAACTAATGTTCTACAAGACATTTCCCCCCAGACCCATGCACATAGACTTACCTTGCATTCTTCCATCTGTTGTGTGAAATGCTCCAACTGACCCCTCAGCTGAGCTTCACATGTCTTCTGCTCATTTTCCTAACAGATAAAATGTTATAAAATATTGCATTAATTAATCATTTGTCCAATCTTTTTTTTGCTTTTCAAATCAAAAATATTCTTTTTTTTTTATATATATATATATTTACTATTTCTCATACAGATTTCTGGAGTTCATGCTTTTCTACATGGATTGGAAACGCATGTCTTGCTTTAATTTTTCATTTTTGACTTGGTTTGATGCCCTTCTTAACACTAACCCCCTTTAATATACAGAGTGTACTGGGTACCTTTTACTGTAGCACCAGCACTAGAGAGGTTGCCATGCTCTCGGCATGACTAAACAACCTTCTTGATCTTATGTTGTCTCTGTTCATTCATCAACCACTTTACAGAGTGTAATGTGTATTTTATCATGGCACTTAACATGCCCCCACATACTTCTCCAAGCTCCTGCAAACTCCTCCGTGACCCCACATTAGTCTTCTAAGATCCCACATATTCTTCCATGCCTCCACATATCCTTCCAGTTCATGCAAACTCCTACATGGTCTTGCAATCACATTCATGTCCCTGTAAAACTTGTCCAAACTCTTGCAAACTCCTTTATTACCTTACATACTCTTCCATATCTCCTCAAACCTCTCCACCCCACATACTCTTCTATTCTCCTACAAACTCTTTTACGCCTCCACAAACTTCCCCCATGCCCTTGAACACTCCTCCAAAACCCTACATTCTCCTTCAACCCCAGGAAACCTCTCCATGCCCACCCACCCATATTGCTCCAATCCCCTGCACTCCTCCATACCCCTATATACACCTCCACACCCATCTATTCATACCTACTCAACACACCCTTCCCCCCCTTTACTGTTTTCCCCCATCCCAGATCCCACACTAAATCCTTAATCTAATCTTCCCTTTCCAGACTAGCAACCCCCTGGGAACTCCTCTCTCCCTGTCCATGTTTTTGTTAACCACCCCCTTCTCATCATCAACCCTAATAACGTTTGACCATCTACCACATCACTCCCACCATCCCTTTAATCTTTTGCTAGTTTCAATCATTGGACTGCAGCCATGTGGAGCACTGCCTTCAAGGACTTAGTTGAATAAACCAACCCCAGTACTTACTTTTTTTTTTTTTTAAGTCTGTCAAGGTGTGTGGCCTAATGGTTAGGGTGTTGCACTTATGATTCTAAGATCGGTGTTTCGATTCCTGGACCAGGGGATGTGTTGTGTTCTTGAGCAAAACACTTTGTTTCACGTGGCTCCAGTCCACTCTGCAGAAAATGAGTTCCAGCATCCCATTTGAGGAGGAGAGAGGGTGGTGTAACCTCAGTCACTTATATGCCATGGAAAGCCATGTCATGGTCTGGTCTTATGAGTTGTAGAGATCCATTACACAACCTAAGTCTGGTTGGCATTTATTCAATCAGTCTTTATTGTTACCAAACTACTAAGTTATAAGGATGTTAACAAACAGATACCGGTTGTCAAACAATATCGTATAAAGACAAGGTGCCGAAATGCAAACACAGACACACACTTATGATGTGCTTCCAGAGTTTCCATCAATCAAATTCACTCACAAAGCATTGGTCAACCAAGGGATATAATAGGAGACATTTGCTCATGGCGCTGCATAGTGAAATTGAATCCAAAACAACATGGTTTTGAAAACAGCCATACAAACACCAAATAAAAATTGATTTATGAAAACAGAAGGACCGTTACTTACAAGTCTTTTAGAATCTGCCAAATCTTTCTTTGCTTTCATTAGGAGTTGTTTTAATTTTTGACTTCGATCTTCAGCTTGAATTTTCTGTTCATCAACATAATCTAAAAATTAAAATTTACAGGATGACAATTTTCAGAAAATGCTGCTGCTGCTGCTGCTGCTGCTGCTGATGATGATGATGATGGTTTCTGATTTAGGCACAAGGCTAGCCATTTCGGGGGAGGGGTTTAGTCGATTACATCGACCCCAGTTTCTTACACTGGTACTTATTTTATCGACCCCGGAAGGATGAAAGGCAAAGTCGACCCCGGCAGAATTCGAACTCAGAACGTAGAGACGGACTAAGTGCCGCTAAGCATTTTGCCCGACGTTCTAACGATTCTGCCAGCTCGCCAGCTCGCCGATGAGGGAGTTCAGTGAGAATTAAAAAGGGGTTGACAAATTGCTATGTCTTAATATAAAATGGTTTTAACCCTTTAACATTCACATTACTCTGTCAAATGTAATGCTTATTTATTCATATTGTTTTGAATTAATCATACATCATCTCGTAGCTTTGATATTTCAATGATGTAATTGTTTGTTTATAAAATGACATTTTAGAGCAGGTGTGATAGGCCAGATCTGGTTGGTTTGAGCAAAAAACAGGTTGAATATTTGGGCCGGATATGGTCAGTTTAAATGTTAAACGGTTAAGGTTTTTAAACCTGTCCCACACCATGGTGAAGATAGAAGAATTATAAGGAACCAAACTCTCTATTTTGTTTTCACACTAATTATAGAGGTAAGGAAGAGCAAAAAAATGTCACTAGTTTTTGTGGGGCTTGTGGGTTTTTTAAAATTTGCAGTTGATAAAATAAGTACCAGTTGAGCACTGGGGTCAATGTAATCGACTTACACTCTCCTTTTGTTAGTGTCCATGTTTCACTGCCATGTAATAGCACTGTTTTGACAGCTGCAATGAACAATTTGATTTTCATTCGCCTGGGCAATTTCCAGACCTTCTTTAGTTTGTGACAGGCTGGCCATGCTTGCACCTTCCTGATCTTGATGTCTGCTTCTGAACTGCTCACCCAACCACCTAAGTACTTGAAGTCTTCAACAACATTCAATTGGGAACCGCTCAAAGCAAACAATTCAGCATCACTTAGTTGGTTGAAAGACATGTATTCAGTTTTCTTGAGATTTGTGTGCAGTCCAAATTGCAGCATATGACAAACAAATGCTTTATGGAGACCTGTTAAAAGTTAGCGAGAAGATCAAGCAAAGACAGTTGCGTGCGCCACCATGAACTGGAAGCATCCAAATTAGTCTTGTGGAAATCACTTCATGGTGATGTAAGAAGAGGAAAATATTGTCACACTTACTTCGACAACTTGATTGTAGACACTGGCCTGGAATGTATCCAGGACCTCAAGGCAGTGATGTTGGACTGAGAGGTGTGGAGGGTGAACTTTGTTGCTGTGGCCCAGGTTGGAACCCTGCCATAATAAATAAATAATTGCATGTAGCATAACTTGGATGGGTGGTTTAAATTTCAGTTAGTTCTTATCTAGAATTACTACTCTCTTGGACAGATTGCTCTCATGTTTTATTTTGTCATGTTGTTTATTACTGGATACCCTTCCTATCATCAACCACTTTGCAGAGTGTGCTAGATGCATTTTTTGATCCCAGCAGTTGTTTTGTCCTTGATAAAACTAAAGAGAGTTCTTTCTTCCCTACATTGTCTCTGTTTGCCATTTTTTTCCACACAACTGGGTGAGAACAGAGTGACAGGAGCAACGGTGAGGTAGTTACAGCTACAAGATGGCTGTTGGTAAGGAGATTAAGAGATAGGGATGAAAAAGAACCCGTGAGAGTGAGTGATAGAACTAGAGCAAGAGGTGATAGAGGAGGGAGGAAGTCGTGAGATAGATGATTGTTGGTTAGGAGATTGAATAGAATGGCATGAGTGATATGATGAGGGTAGAGGGAGTACTGGAAGTGAAATTTGTGGATATCAACAATGAGTGGTAGAGGAGGGAGTAATGGTACCTTGAATGGGTGATGGTAATTAAGAGAGTGTCAATGAGGGATAAGGGAAGGAGTAATGGGAGAGAGAGAATGATGGGTAGCAATAGAAATTGGGATTGAATGCAAACAGATCCAATACAATGCCATCTCTCATTATACAGGTGGCATGATGAAAGAGAGATAGTGACATATGAAATATACATTGGTAAGAAAGGGAGTAAATGATAATTGAGAGAGTAATGAGGAGAAGAGGAGATTGGCAAATGGAGACTTAATATGAATAAAGTGATCAAGAGAAACCCAAATATAAATATCATACATTCTGATCTTCATCACTGCTTTTTTTTTCTGTTTTTTTCCAGGCTTGCATAGGTTAGGCTAGTTTTTTTTTTTTTTACATTAATCATTATTTTTTACATTAATCTGGGCTTTCATACCCTTTTTAAAGATGATTGTGTGACAAATACCTTGTGTATAGGATTTAGTAGACATAAACTCTGTATGTGTGTTGCCTTTCTCTGTGAATGATGTGAAAAACCAGTGCTCTTCAAACAAAATCCTCTGATTTACAGACACTGTTTTGGTGCTCTTGCTGTTAAAAATGTAGTGAACCAGTAAGTGAACTATTGGAAACCAATGATTCATAGATTACAATATAAAATATTAAATACATTTTTTTTCTAAGTTGAATTATATATTGGTTAATAACTTTATTGGAGGGAGAAAAACCAAACTATTTGTGATACTGGCTTTTAAATTGTATAGTCTCATCCCAGTATAAATGCTAAATTCTAGGTGTATAATTTTTTTTTTTTACTGCGCTCCTAGGCATATTTTCACTTCGAGTATTTTGAAACTTTTCAAACAGTAATGAGCATGTATGTTTGTATTTTAAGATTGCAACAATTGAAGACTTCATTCATTTTGCACTTAGAATTCCTAATATAGTTAGCCCTTTAGCATTTAAAACTGGCCCAAAGGTTCTACCTGTTTTATGTTCAAACTGGCCAGATTAGACCTCTCACACCTACCCTACAATATCATTCTAAAAATAAACAATCACATCATCAAAATCTCAAAGCTATGATATAATGCATGATTAATTCAAAACAATGCAAATAAATAAGTTGCATTTGATAAAGTAATCTGAATGCTAACGAGTGCGCCGTAAAGAATTCTCGATTTTTAATAAAGGGCACAAGAACACGAGTTCTTTAAGATTTAATTAAATATGGTTATGTAACATATTAAGATACGTTTCATTCAATATGTCCACCTTTAGCCTTCACAATCGCCCGAAGACAGCCAAGAACAGAATCACATGAATGCTGGATGACTTCTTCATTGACTAAGGCTTTCTTCAGAGCAGTGATATTTTTGTAGGAAACTCTTGAAACGTCACTTTCTAAAATGGACCAAATAGCAAAGTCCATAGAGTTGACATCTGGGCTGGAAGTGTGTGTGTGTGGCGGGGGGGGGGCACATTTTTGTTCCACAACCCGCTGAAATGGCTCCTGCACCACTGCTGTGTTACATTGGATGTATGGGAAGGCACGCCATCTTATGTCAACACGTAATTATCTCCAAATGTTTCGGTCACCCATGGCAAAACATTATCCTCCAACATTTTCATATAAATTGCCGAATTGATCTTCATCCCCTCTTTAACAAACACTAGAGGAGATTTTCCATCATCAGATGATACTGCTGCCCAAACCATCACTCCGGCAGGTTTCATTTAGCGAAACACCTTATGGGTGCCTTCGGGAACAGCATCCGGCCTCGTGGCCAAAATCCTGTCATTTTGGGTTTTCGCTACAGTCTCCACGTTGAATATATTTTTGTCCAACTAGATGAAAACATTGTCACCAGCGCTCTGAATTTCCTCCATCATTTTCTTGTACCTGTCCAATCGCTTTGCTTTGGAAGCAGTCGAAATTAGGTGTCGACTTTGAGATTTTAATGACTTACAATTTAAGTCTTTATGCACAACCTGTCGCATAATTGTCTGGCAGATATCAAAACTTTTAGCCATTTGCCTCATGGCCAGCCGTGGATTTTGTGACACTCTCTTTCGGACGACATCTACCAATTGTTTTGTCCTTATGGATTGTTTTTGACCAGAAATAATCTTGCTGTCAATTGAACCTGTCTCACTGTAGCATTTCATGACAGTATAGACTGTTTTGGGATCAACACCAACTCTTGAATCCACATCTTTGGTGCTATGTTTTGCTTTTTTCAGAGCTACAATCTCACTTCGCCTGTTAGCTGTCATATTGAAACGCTTTACTCACCGAAGGTAAACAAACAATTGAGGGTACATGAACAATTGAATGTCGAGGAGCACATTTTAATTATTTTTGTGCAATTTCAAACTAAATTTTATAAAATAAACTTATTTAAATAATCAGAATTCTTTACGGCACACCCTGTATTTATATTGAAATAATTGTTGGGTAATTGTTTCTTTTTGGTGCGGGTATAGTTTTACAAATAGATTGTTTTTGTCATCCAGTTTTCAAAATAGGAAAGTTTATTTGAGATAAAGAAAAGCATTTAAAAATCAGCTGGCTGGTGTTTTTTTTTTTAATGCTAATCGATTTCAAAATAACTATAAGATACATTGTCGCCCCACATCTTCGTAATTGAATAGCCATAGGTTTGTTCTTTCCTTTTTTTTTATAAAGTGAAAACACACTCTTTTCAGATATTTATAGTTTGTTTTGATTTTAGGATTTCAAGTTTACAATAATATGATAGTTTTCCAAAATGATATATATATGTGTCAGGTAATAAAAAATAATTGGGAAAAAACATTTGGTCTAATATATTTGTCTGTGTTGAGAGAAATTGTTTTTACAAATTTGATATATTTACAATTTTGATGTTTATTTTGATGTTTAAACCTACTTATTAATTACCTTTAGCCTAAAATAGAGTTTAGCTGATAAATTTAATAAAAATGTCAAAGATATGTCATGTTTTCCTGTAAACTAAATAATTTATTTGTAACTTTTCAATGTCAATGATCATCAGGCATTTTTTTGGATTTATAACTCTTCAAATAATAGATACAAGAAGGAAATCACTAATATATTTTTTCAATTTCTGTTATTTATACATGTAATCTTAAAGTTTGTAATTCATCACTGTTTAGTTTTCATTAATGACATCAATTTGAAATACTCCAAATAAAATGGTATTGATTGAATGAAATAATTGCAAGATTTTAAAGAATAATAAATATTATAATGTATACAGTAATTAAAATATTTATATCCTTAGCTTTTACAGACATAACTTCAATTGCCAGCTCAACTTCTCAAGTAGTTATACTGATGAGAGCAAATTGTGAAGTACCCTAACCCTACAATGTTATTCTAAAGATAAACAACCACATCATCAAAATCTCAAAACTGCAAGATTATGCATGATTAATTCAAAACAATGTGAATAGATAAGCATTAGATTTGATGTTATGCGTAAATTAAAAAAAAACATCTACAGAAGAACAGTGATACCATATTTCTTTTTGATGTTTTAGTCAGATGAGAAAGGGCACTGTCCATGACCCTTTCCACAGCTTTCTCTCACTACCGTACGGATTTACAAGGAAACTCGTAATGACATGCAATTAAATACTAGGAAGTTTCAAGCGCTTTGTTATCAGTTTTCTAACATATTGCAGAATGGATTCAGGGAGATTGCAATCTCAGATTCATTCTGTGTAAAACCTACCAATGAAAACAATTAATGATTCTGCATTTTATGTGCATATTATTACTCAAACTAGCAACAATGGATTAAATGTCAGATAATCTATCATTAATCTTTAATTGAAATAAAAAATTCCAATCCTTGAAATTCAAAGGAACCCAGCTGTTCAGTATCCTCCTTTAAAGCATAAAAGATATGTATGGAATAATTGTGAATCCATTCAGACTAAATTTAGACAGTGTACTGTTTACCATTCCAGATGAGTATGCATCGCACTGAAGAAACACATTTGAGGGCACTGGCATTACACTCCCTCTCACACCAAATATCAATCAGAAAAAATAAAGATGTTAGAAAATCATCATCATCATTTTTCATGCTGGCATGGGTTTTCCATCTGTTTTCCATGCTGACATGGGTTAGACAAATTGACTGTAGACTCGCAAGCCGGAGAACTGCACCAAATTCCAGTCCGTTTTTGCTTGGTTTCTACAGCTGGATGCCCTTCCTAACACCAACCAGTCCAGAGAGTGTACTGGATACCTTTACTGTGTCACTGGCATGGGTATTTTTAATGCAGTATATATTTTAATCCTTTAGCATTTATACCGACTAAATCCAGCCTCTCACACCTACCCTACAATGTAATTCTAAAGGTAAACAATCACATCATCGAAAAGCTACAAGATAATGCATGAATATATAAATATATAAACCTTGATCAATCAAATAATATTATTCAACATCAGCCTAAGGTATTAAGGATTTCATTTTACTGATATAATCAAAAACAGTAGGAAGCTTTTTGCCTTTATCATGGGTTTTGCTTTTAGCTCAGCAATGTAAATCTGAAGTCAATATACCCCTCCCTCTACTGATATCAACATGAGTTATTTGGAATTATAATTCTATTTGTTCTAATGTAGAGATACCATGCAAGAGATCTTTACTTATTATCCACGCTTTTTTTTATCTTCCAATAGTTTCAAAAGACGCTATCACTAAATAATGAATAAAATTGAATTAAACCTTTAATGTTCCTAACTAACAAGCTATCAACAAAACTGCTTGTTTATGTTTTGATCGTAGCAATTAAAATTTTGAGCCGTCCCATATTGCTTGTTGCTGCTGTTATTTTGTCTTAGCGTTACTTTTGTTGGGGAGAAAAAGTTGTGAAAAGAGAAAAGAAAAAAAAAGACATCATTTGAAAAATTTATTCTTGATATACTTATTTACTACTAAGACATTGAAATAAGTGAACTAAGCAAAGCATTGTTGAAGTGATATCACCTTTGTGTCTTTACCTGTAGGCCAGTAGCCTATTCACCTATTTACCTGTAGGCCAGTAGCCTATTCACTATTCTGGAAGTGTGAGAGACGATGCACTAAAATCAGTCTTCTCTATTGGAATAGGTGGAGTATAAAAAATGATTTTGTCACTTATAAAATTAGCTGAACATGTTGAATATTCAAAACAACAATATTAAAAAAAGTGTTATTTTCTCCCTCTTTAGCTACATAATTTGTTTGGTTTAATTGCCAATAAATAACTATGATAAAACCAGCTTTTAGATGTCTAATTCATTAAAGAAATATGCTTCCTAATAATAAAAAGAAGCAACTAATTTCTGATGAGTAAGCTTTAAAATGACTATTGAACCATATCTAAATGGGTGTTAACATTTATTGCTGCTTCGCAGACCTTGGGAAGATTTAAAATATTATTTGCTTCAAAGGTGAATGACACACATTGTAGACAAAAATGGTGTTCTGAGAAAACTTCTTTGTTGTGGTGGATACTCTCTGTGTTGGGGAGGAGTTATAACACATAGCTGGAGTAGATCAAAGGAGGGTAGGAATAAAATAATTATATTGAATTAAAATTTTAAATTCAAACAATTTTTTCATAAGAGCTATCCAAGCCATGTCTACAAGTAAATATGTGTAGTAATATTAGATGCATATGAAAGGGAGAGAGCTAGCAGAATCGTTACTATGCCAGGTAAAATGCTTAGCAGCACTTTATCCATCTTTATGTTCTGAGTTCAAATTCCGCCAAGGTTGACTTTGCTTTTCATTATTTCAGGGTCGACAAAATAAGAACCAGCTGAGCACTGGGGTCGACGTAATCACCCCCCCCCCCGGAATTGATGGCCTTGTGCCAACATTTGAAATCAATATTATATGCATATGAAATCACTAGTATGGCAAAAACAAGTGTTAGACTAAATGTATTTTAGTATTTAGTTTTATCTTTCTCTTTTATGTGTTCAAACTCAAATTCTGCCAATAAAACTAGTAATGTACTTGGTTCAGCTCATTTGCTCTGGTTGTTCCTTTGTTGTAAAAGTTTTCCTTGTTGTGGATAACCTTCCCTCATTTCCTTGTCTGTCAAACAGGATAATCTCTGGAGACTGTCTTAATGGTTCCATTCTATATTTCTAGAATTGTTTTGTTGAACTGGAATACTACAGCAAGTGTGGGAGCCTGTTTGCTCAACTTTCTAGAACAGCAGCTGAATATCATTAGAAACATATCTTACTGTCTTATGCAAAACAAAAAAGGGAAGAAGACATTAGATAGTATAGTCTTTGATACATTGTGTTTGAAAAAAAAAAAAAAAAGGTAGGATGCTCATATCTGAGATGTCTTTGATCTGCTCAATTAGAGCTAAATGTAGGGCTAAGCAGCAGCAACAACTCTACAGCTATCAAATAGTTCCATTTTGACCAGGTACCATTTGAATTTTAACCCTTTAGCATTCAGATTATTCTGTCAAATGTAATGCTTATTTATTAATATTGTTTTGAATTAATCATGTATTATCTTTCAAGATTTCATTGATGTGTTTGACATCTTTTTGAATGACATTGTAAGGGAGGTGTGAGAGGTCAGATCTGGCCTGTTTGGACATAAAACAGGTAGAATATTGGGGCTGGATATGATCAATGTAAATGCTAAAGGGTTAACTTTGTTTATATTTTCATTTTACCGTCATCCAAGACATAGGCCACAATTGAGTTTATTTCATTCCTTCTGAGAACACCTCCAATGCTTTAACATTACATGCATCTCACTAGTGACCTAGATATTTCTAGCAGAATCACTCTCCCGTGCATCAGTGGTGACCTACCTGGGGCTCAGTCTGTAGACCACTGCCCCCCCCCATAAAATTAGTAACTGGTGTCCATGGGTTGTGATCAAAATTTTAAAAGGCTGTAGTGTAAAATGTATTGTTACTCAGTTACATTTATCTTTTAATTGAGAAAACAAATGTTGTTAGTTAATAAAACTAACTCTTGAGTAGACAGACCTTTCAAAAAGTCTGGGGTCCATAGTAAAATTCACTAAAATAAAAGGGATCCTTGTTAGTAAAACGGTTTGGAATCAGAGCTATACACTTTCATCTCATTAATAAACAGACTGCATGCTTTGATAGTTTTAACTGTTAGGATTTCTTATCTAGCAACTTGTTTTACTCTATTTATTGTTAGAGTGGGAAAGACACTAGCTATGACCTGTATGTGCTCTCCTAAACTGGAGTGACCATCATCATTTAACATGTCGTCCATGCTGGCATGGGTTGGACGGTTTGACAGGAGCTGGCAAGCCAGATAACTGCACCAGACTCCATTGTCTGCTTTGTCATAGTTTCTATGGTTGGATGCCCTTCCTAATGCCAACCACTTTACAGAGTATACTGGCTGCTCTTTATATATGGCACCAGCACTGGTGCTTTTTATGTGGCATCAACACCAGCTAGTTTTTGTTCAGTTTGAACACTTGTATGTCATTGTTTGCAAGAATTATATGGGTAGGGAAGGGTTTATGCAGTTACAGTTGTGAGGAAGAATAATTAGGCAAAGCATTTAGTACAAGATCCAGGATATGTGACATTGTAAGGTGATTATTGGTAAGATGGTTGTGTTACGTGGGTCAGATTAAAATGGTATGCAGTTAACTAATTAAAAGAAACAGGGGTTGTTGCAATAATCATACAAGAAGCAGAGAGAAGAGTTGGTGTGTCTGGGAATTACAGTTGTAGAGTGTGCATGAATGAAGCTTTGCCAATCAGCTAAATGACTCTCCTCTTGGAGGTAATCTTGGTTGTTTGTAAATCCAGAAACAACACTGTCCTAGATGTTTGAACTGTAATCCAATATTGGTCTTACTTGAGTTTAGTAGAAAGTCAGCAACTGATCAGGGTTAGATTATTTTGTTACCTTGAAGTGGAAACCCAATTTGTAGGGTGCAGTTTTAGTAATGTTATATTTGTTGCCATACAAGAATATTAGCATTTGTAGTGATTTTGGAGGGTTTTGTGTTATATGTCAAAGAGTGGTACAAAAGTGTTTCCTTGATATCTTGTGCTATTGAAGGGTACCAGGTGATCATCTTCATTGGAGAGTTTTAAGGTCTGCATTTATGGAAGTAGTATATGTCTCGCACAAAGTGTCTAGGTTGCCCAAAGTTGATGCCTGTGCTGAGAAGGTTAAAAAGTATTATCAGCTAAGGAGTGCATGTTATAGCAGAAGTGAGAATAAGGTCACTAATGTACAGGAAGAAATCCTTGACGACATAACCAAATCTTGGAGTTGTGCCAAAGTCAAACAGATCCAAGAGATGAGAGATATTCAGAGCCCTGAGTGTTTCTTATCTCATCATGAGAAACTTAGGAAAGAGGTTCTCCTGCTAGATACTATAAAGAAAAAAATTGCCTTGTTGGGTTATAGCGATCAGAAAAGATTTTCAATTTATGACTGTGTGAAAATATGTTAGTGAGACTAGTGAATGGAGTGATGAATGCTAGATATGTGTATGTATTATGTAGAGTTAGAAATCAAAGAGGCAGGAAATTTGTTTTTGTCATTAAGTATGTTATGTAGTGAATTATTTTATTGATCTATAGAAGGTAGAATTCTCTAAATTTTGTTGAGACTCTCTTGACAAGGGATTGATGGCTCTGTTGCAGTTTGAGAGGTGGAAGAGCTTACAGCCCATGATGTGCACAATGGCCCCTTTGCATATATGTGTTGGTGAGGAAACAGTCTCTCTCTGATGGTAATATTCTTTGCCTGTCCTACTGAATAGTATTTATCTGTTAATAGTTAATCTCCTGTATCAAGTAATCCAGCATGTGCTGAGTTGGCTCCTGTCTCACATATCATTCTGATCAGCATGACTCTTTTATGTATCTTGCCAGCAATCCTATAAAACTCTTCTTGTATGAAGTATTTAAACAAATGATTGACCTGTAATTCTTTAACTCATTCACATTTTCCAACATAAAAGAGAATAATTCAACCCACTTTTAAGGTATATCGATTAAGAAGCTATTCCAGCATTTCAAGACAAATTGGTTTCCAAATAAAGTTTAACTTCTAGTAATTCTGAAAATGATCAATACCTGTTAGAGACCAGCATTCCACCCCATCCCCATTTCTTTTGTAAAGCTTCTTCAATGTCTTTCATGCTAATCATACATTTTCCCACATTTCTGACTCTCTCTTGTAATTCAGTTATTCTGCCCACCAAAAAATATTTCACTTTTTGAAAGTTGTCATTCCACTACTGTACTTACATCTTTCATCATATATGAAGAAGTTGTTACTTGTCTTGCTTTCAGTTGTTCTTTTCTATAATACCAGGCTTTCAAATTTCAATTTATATAACTACCATTTACTTATTTATTAGTGCTTATATGTTAATAATTTAACCACCTTTGAACTTTTCAAAATTTCAATTTCTTTTTAGCTCGCTTGCCTTCTATTCCTACATTTATCTCTTATCTTTTACTTGTTTCAGTTTTTAGACTGTGACCATGCTAGGGCACTGCCTTGAAGAATTTTTAATCAAATGAATTGACCCCAATACTTTTTTTTTAAAGCCTGGTACTTATACTATTAGTCTCTTTTATTGAGCCGCTAAGTTACAGGAACCTAAACACACCAACACCAGTTGTCAAGCACAGGTTGGGGATAAACATCTACTTTTCTCAAGACAAAGTCTTACACCAACTCTAAAGTAACAAAAAGTCATTCTACCTCTTCTTACTGAGCTAGCTTTACACAAGAATTATCCACAAGAGAGAAATATTAAACATTTATTCTTCTGTTGTTTTTGTTTTTTGTCTTTAGTTTGCTGTTGTTTTTATAAGGTCAGTGAATTATATAAAAGAAAGAAAAAAACCTTCAAGAGGTCATACTACTGAGTTGAAATGCAGCTAGTTAGTCAATAAATTCAGTACCAATATTATCTTGGTGTTGATTCAATTGCCCCTAAATATTTGCCTTTCAATGTCTTTCTATGTATCTATGTAAAGAATCAATAATACTACTGCCACCATCAGATAAATTATAGAATAATGTCTCCTATCACTATGCATTTATTTTACCAGCTGCCATACCTCCAAGTTTAAAACCTTTGATACTCACTCAGGCTTACACACATACACATACATAGCTATATTATATATGAATGTTATGCAGTATTTTATTAGAAATTAATAAGTTCAAGTCTTATGTGATGTTTTCTTACAACACTTGTTGTTGGGAGGATATGTTATTGCAAATGAATATTTCTTGAATAATGTAAGATGATATCTAATTTTCACGAGAAATAGGATTGAAAAGTTCAAAAGGAAATGTGTGTGTATATAATGAGGGAAACAATTAATTATAGCAACAGTTTAGCTATAAAACTATATAATAGATACATTAATGAAACTGATTATGTTGTTCTGGTGTAACTGAGAGTTGAGAAAGATGAATAGAAAATGTAAAGAAAAAAGCCTTTTTACCAGGCCATTAGTTTAATAATAATAATGATTTCTTTTATTTGCCACCAGGGCTATAGATGAAGGGGGACAATAGTAATAATAATAATAACAATCAGTTCTTCACTATTTCATTACTGCTATATCGTATACTTTGAACTATATTCCTCTAAGGAAATCCTTTTGTTTTTTTAATCTAGTTTTTATGTTAGAGTAAATTCCTTCTTACACACTCCCTCTTTCTCTCTCACACACTCATTTGTACACAGGCAAGAAACAAGAGATAAATATAAACAAAGACAATATGTGTTTGTGTATATATTACTCCACCTAGTTAATTAAAAAAGAAAGAGAAAGAAACAGAAAACAATGTAGCAGTAATAAGAAAGATTGAAAACTTAAAGTACATTTAAGTGCAATAATATCTATTAGTTGATGGAAACTCCGACTGTCTATCAGGATTTGGAACAGTTTGTGAAAACTAAGTTTTCAATGAGCTGGGACTAAAATATGTCAGCTTGTACTAATGATTCAGTAGCAATTAACTTTTTTTATTTACCTTTCAAAGCAGTTTTTGATCTTTGAATGCTTAAAAGTTATGAAAGTTTTAGATCATGATGCAAATATTTATACATCAATGATATTAGCTTATTTTATTTTCCTACCTTTTTAAAATCTATTGATCACTCTCACCTTTAACTTACAACAGTGAAGTAATTGTAACAATGAGGAAGCCTCTAAATAGTCTAATGTGCAAGAAATAGTGGATCTTTTTTTATTTTCTTCCAACCACTTGAAGATTTTTCAATTCTCAATGGATTGTTTTCACATTTTCCACACAGATGTAGTTTTGCATGCTGATGACAAATATCGCATTCATTTTTTCCGAAAAATTAATAATTAACAAGATAGAAACATTTAAATTATATATTTTTAGCCAATGAAATGAGTCCAGTGTCCTTGCAAGCGGAAGTCGAAACTGTTTGCTGCCATAGTTACCATGGCAACAAAGAGACTATCATTGAAGAAAGGGAATCATGAAATTTAATGAAAGAAAACAAAACAAACAAAAAGGGAGTTTAAAAAAAAAAAGAAATTGATTGAAAGAAAGCAATGATGAAGTACTATTTTCAACCTGCTGCTAGAAATAACAGCCGAAATGAAATGAAAACACATGGACTGCCAATAAAGAGCAAACTATGTTGAAATAAAACTATGTAATGGAATGTTATGAAATTAACAAAATTGAGATATGCACTGCAGTATCTTTTGAAAGGGTTAGGTTTAAGGTTAATGTTGGGGTTAGGGTGAGGCATTCTGTGGCGAAATTGGTGTCCTGGTATCTCAGGAATATGCGAGTATGCTTGCCTCAGGTCACTCTAGATAGTTGTTTCTGGCAGACTTGATTGACTAAAAATACATAACTTTAAATGCTTTTAACTTCTTTATTATAAATTTTCCAAAATAATAAGTGATATTCATCATCAGTATGCAAAACTATATCAAAAGTACATTTTTGAAAATTTTCAGATTAAGATTTGTGGCTGGAATAAAACAAAGAAGATCCAAAATAGCTGCCAAGTTTCCTTAAAATTACACCTTACTATCCTGAATGGTGGGAGGAACATTAAATAATGTAATCTTAGATAAACAATATCTGAAAGAACAAAATGGTCCTTGGAACATTTTTAATCATTGGGGCTGTTCAGTCAGGGCTAATCAACTAGATATAATCATGGCTTTGACCATGACAAAGCACTCTTGCCCAAGATACTATAAAATGGAATCAGATTCAGGATGACAGGATTATGAAGTGAACTTCTTAACCCCCCCCCCCCCCCCCCCCCCCCCCAGACACACACACACACTGTAGACTTATGTAAAATATCTGCTTACTAAATCTCACTTAAGGGATTGGTCAGTCTATGGCTGTAAAGTAAGCTTGTTGACTACTTGGCTATGCCTGTACTTATTGCCACATTTTGATAAGCCTTTGTCAGGGAATATTTTAAACTTATATTCATTTTACATCAATTTTTTTCCCATGATATAGGTAGGATGAATAATTATGTTTTTAATGTGGGCATTTTCATACACAAAGCTCATTAGCTTTTACAATTGTGTACCATTCCAGATGTTGATTAGTGGACCACTTAACCATGAAACAGGAGTGGAATATATTGTCAACCTGGCTGACTATGGGAATCTGAGTTATGTGCCATGGTTCAAAGTAGAACAAAATGGATTTTGAAAGGTTTGAACTCAGAACTCAGCCATTGCAATTAATACTCTTTCTTGTTCTTTCATCAGTAGAGAAACCAAGAGTTAGACATATGTGAGATGCTACAATGACATTTTCTGCGTTCCAATTCTTAGAAATCAAATCAAAATATAAAATAGCAATGGTTTTGAAAGCTGATCTAAATGATAATAAAACACCACTATTGCCATGACATTTACCACATGAAGTTCTGTAAATAGATCTTTATCAAGTGTTCAGCTGATTGTTTGTTGCCATGCCATCATTTTCAGAACCACATTTACTAATTATATAACTAACTAACTTTGCACTTAAATATTTAAATCACTGCTGGAAAAAAACAAGGAAAATAATTTTCATGATTATTTTACTCATGTTATGGTTTACAAATGTTGATAGTTTCATGAATAAAGTCCTTGTTAGCTAAGTTAATATTGTCAATCTTCTGGCTATAAGAGTGACCATTTTTATGTGATTAGCAACATGGCACTATATCCTTGGCCAAAATTTTAAACTCAAATGCCTGTTATCATTGGTCTCAGTGTTCCAAATATTCATAATTATTTTAATTAAATAAGGTTCAAAATTTAAGTTACTTTATTAATTTTTCTGTAAATTATCTGTTATGCAAAATAGGATTGGCCAACAAGTAAAGGCTCAAGAATTGCAATTTTGAAGTGAACATTAAAAGGACATATTAACTGTAAAAAAAAAAACAAAAGAAAAGAAAAGAAACAGAAGTATTTAAAACTAAAAATCACAGTAGATGTTTCCCAGATAAGTAGGGTGAATTGCAAATTGTAAGTGCTCTCTACAAATGTAGTGCATAACCTATGTGAACTTGCAATCTGATATGCTAAACACTCAGTTCGTAATTTATTTCACTAGGTTGTTGTTACACCTTCCAACTTATATTTACTTCTCCATAAACAACATTCGTAGTCAAGGTTCTATTTTCATTATTATGTCTTTATGGCTGATTTGAAGGTGACATGGTTGCTATTTCTATGTGTTTGAATAACCACATAAAAGCTCACACATTTGTGTATTGTGACAGATAAATGTCTAAGGGAATTTTTAAAAATAATTTTGTCCACAATATTAATGCAACATATCAGTGAACTATCTTTACCAAAATTTCCTCATACATAAGTAATGGTAAGTGATAAGTTTCAGGGAATTAAATTTTATTCACAAGGAATGTTTCCATGACACTTTTTAAAAAATTTCATAGTTATTGTTTGTTAACAAATAGTTAAGTGAAAAATAATATATGTAACTTACAGACAGCAGAGCAGAATTAGCAGTTTTATTTACTGAAGCTATTTGCAAAATAGTTTACCCACCTCAAGAATAACTAGTCTTACATGGTAGAAGAAACTATTTTCTATAAAGTGAATTAGGTTTCTTAGAATTCATCATGATGTAAGGGAAGCATGTGATGGGTGGACAGAGAAACAGCTTTTGTTATGATCTAGTAGGTTACATTTTGCTTTTGTAATTTCATTGTTTGAAATTACAGTGATTATTTCTGTTGTATGAAGCAACTTTATAGATGGTGGCCAATCCATTATGACTTTAAATACCAACTTACTTGCTGGCATATAAATTTTGAGAAATGAATATGTAATCATATTTTCTGAAGAAAATATTTAAAAGAGTAAATGTTTTAAATTTGAGGGTTTTCTTCAAATAATAATAATCAAAGCAACCTTAAAAAGAAGAAAACTAGTTAAGAGTAACAATATCACACTAGGTAAAGAAAATGAAATAAGAGAATTAGGCCAAACCCAGACATACTTAGGAATCAATTAACCAGATACGGTACAACACACACAAATGAAAGTGAAGATAAGGAAGGAATGCTATAGATGAGTTAGATTAATACTTAAAATAGAGCTCAATGGGAAAAAACAGTATAATAGGTATCAATACTCTAGCTGTTCCAGTTATAAGTTACAATTACAATATTCCTAATTGGACACTAAATGAACTAACCAAACTAGACAGGAAAACAAGAAAAATGACGGAATTTAGAATACACCACCCAAAATCTGACATAGAAAGGTTATACATACAACGAATTGAAGGTGGTAGAGGCCTTATACAACTAGAAAACTATTATAAAATAACCACCATAGGATTACAGAAATATCTAACTCAGAACCAAGGAAAACTGGTACAAATAGCTACAAAACATGAGCAAAACAAAAAAATTGTTTTCTGTCAAGGAAGCCGAAAAATACAGGAAAGATGTCACAGTACATGACAACTATGAAGAAAAATAGTAAACAACAAAACCTGTAAAGCAACTGAACTCTAAAACTGGAACTACAAAATACTATGATAAAACAATGGCAAGAAAAGCCCTTACATGGCAAATATTGGGATAAGCTAAGCAGAAAAGAAATAGACGAAGCAAGATCCCAACATTGGTTGAGAAGCTCAGGACTCAAAGCAGAGACTGAAGGATATTTAATTGCGACACAAGATCAAAGCCTCTCCACCAGAAACAATCAGAAACATATAATGAAGAAAAATACAATAAGTAACTGCAGAAGATGTGGTGATGGAGAAGAAAGAATGAATCATATTGTCTCTGACTGCCCAGTCCTGAGAAGGAATATAGCCACAGACATGACTGAGTTGGGACCTATATATACTAGAAGCTATGACAACAGAAAAAAGATGGCATATCCCAGAAAAGGTCTCAGAAAATGACAAAGCAACCATACTCTGGGATATGCCAATAGAGATCAAGGCTAATAGACCAGATATAGTTGTCAGAAATCATCAAGGAAAAAATGCCTTCTAATCAACATATCAATCCCAACAGATGACAATGTATCTCTAACAGAAACGGAGAAACTCTCAAAGTACAAAGATCTGGAAATTGAGATAACCTGAATGTGGAACCTAAAAAACAGAAACAATCTCTATAATAATAGGTGCATTAGGTATGATTAAAAAACATACAAACAAATACATAACCAAAACACCAGGACTTGCGAATATATATAAAATGCAGAAAATATTACTACTAGGCATCGCACACATACCCAAGCCACACATAGCTGCACTCGGTAGTGCAGTGAAAGCAGGCAATAATAAGACTACTGAATAATAATTATAGAAATTTTCTCAAGATTAGCACAAGTTTTTCTTAGCCTTTTGTGACTGTATTTCTGATTAAAAACACTACCTGTGCATTTTATTTAATTAAAAAAAAAAAAAAACGATCAATAATTTTGTTGGATTTAGTACAATAATTTAGTCATCATTAAGCTGGTTTGAGATGTAGCTTAACAAAGAGGTTCTTAAAATTATGATTGAAAGTTTAAATTTAAATATGAATACTTTAAGAAAGACAGTTTTGAATTATAGAATCACTAGACTTGCTAACCAGCATTGCCCAGTAAAGTATTCACTGATATATTCATACTTGAAGTTGACGCATTTAATGTCAGAATAGAATTTACAGAAAAAATAATGAATTAAATATATAGTGAAGTTGACTTGG
>JAOPUL010000001.1:54642042-54652188 GCA_027564515.1 Octopus rubescens | reverse complement strand
TATATATATACACGCCAAGAACGAGCTTCCAGAGTTTCAGGCTACCAAATTTCACTCTCACTCTACTGGGCAATCTAATGCCACAGTATAAAATGCCACCTAACTTTGGTACTGTGCAGTGGGATCAACCCTGAAAACCACAAAGTCGCGATGTGCGAAATTCTTACCCACACAGCCAGGCTTACAACCTCTATATTGCATCATTAGGTTATCTAACTCAATTAATTGACGCAGAACCTTCATTACACAATATACACTTGTAGCTGCAAAGTCACGCTTCGCTGAACAAATCACGTTTTATTTGAGTGGGTGGGAGATTGTTCTTCGTAATTTTTGCCGTTTTTTTCTCTCTAATTAAGCTCTTCGCATTTTCTACGTGAGTATTTTTCTTCCTTGACACTGCCAGCCATATTGACATGCCCAGTAGTAGTAGTAGTAGTAGTAGTAGTAGTAGTAGTAGTAGTAGTAGTAGTAGTAGTAACAGCAGCAGTAGTAGTAGTTGCAGCAGCAGCAGCAACAGTAGTAGTAGTAGTAATAGTAGTAGTAGTAGTAGTTGCACCAGCAGTAGTAGTAGTTGCACCAGCAGCAGCAGCAGCAACAGTAGTAGTAATAGTAGTAGTAGTAGTAACAGCAGCAGTAGTAGTAGTTGCACCACCACCAGCAATAGTAGTAGTAGCGGTAGTAGTAGTTGTAGCAGTAGTAGTAGTAGTAGTAGCAGCAGCAGCAGCAGTAGTAGTAGTAGTAGTATTAGTTGCACCAGCAGCAGCAGCAACAGTAGTAGTAGTAGTAGTAGTAGTAGTAGTAGTAGTAGTAGTAGTTGTAGTAGTAGTTGCTGCTACTGATGGTAATCAATCATCGTATCAGTTACATAGTGCTTCTCTACCCCCAACTTCCTCCCCCTCCCTCCCCCTCTCTCTCACACACACAGGCGCGTACACACACACCCGCACACACAATCCGCTTCAAACCACGCAACACTTACCCCCCCCAACTCTTACAACAATCGTCGTGCGCTTGTCTTGATCGTTTCTCTATATTAATTATTTCTCTCTAACCGAATAACCTACCTTTCCGCCTCTCTCACCCTAACCCCCCCCATCGCCCACCGCACCCATCAAAGCCTATTTATTTATTTATTTATTTATTTTGCCCGAGGAACCTCGACAAGCTTTACATTAGAGGAATTAAAACAGGTTGCAGTAAAAAAAGAGAAGAAAATAACTGAAAAGCAGAATAGTTTAACTTAAAAGCGCCACCCCTAAAATAATAATAATAATAATAATAATAATAATAGTAATAATCCTTTCTATACTAGGCACGAAGGCCTGAAATTTGGGGGGAGGCGAGTAGTCAATTTTATCGACCCCAGTTCGTAACTGGTACTCACTTTATCGACCCCGGAAGGATGAAAAGCTAAGTCGACCTCGGGGGCATTTGAACTGAGAACGTAAAGTCGGAAGAATTGCCGCTAAGCATTTCTCCCGGCTTGCTAACGATTCTGCCAGCTCGCCGCCTTCTACTTCACATAATAATAAATTACATTCACTGCTGTATTCATTAATGTATATAAATAATTAATTTGTTGTCATTTAGCTCTGATTCAATTTCATCCACCCGACCTACAACCAAAAGCAGTGCATCCATCAATGACCATCTTGTGTTTTTTAAGAGTATCTAGGACTCCATTATCTAACCTATCCTTTCATTTTTGTTTTCGGACAGTTTGATTTAAAGGAAGTTGGTTATTATTTCCAGCAAGTTGAGTAACATATACAGGAGCCTACAATTTGAGATACAATGGAACTTTTATGTGGTTGCTTAACCTGTTAGAAAAAGCAGCCAAGTATCTTTAAAATTTCCCAGCTGAATCACCCCCTCAAATTTTATCCTTCTGTCTTAAACTAAAGGACTCTCTGTCATAATACAATACAGGTGAGATCTTTTGGTTATGAAAGATAGAATATGACTGAAGTAAAAAAATAATAATAAGACCAGTAAGGTCTCACATATATAATAAAGAGAATTATGAAAATTATGCACACATATATATGGATATATACATATATATATATATGGATATATTGGGTTCAGTCATAAATAATTTCCGATTTTGTTAAACACATTTACTCATGAAAACATTTTACAAAGAATTATTTTCAATTATCAGTATAGTTGCCTTTATTTTGAATGACCTCTTGCCATTTATCAGCTAGCTTTTTGATTCCTCTTGAGCAAAATTCAGCTGCCTTCAACATGAAGAAGCTTTCCACATATGTTTTCACCTGATCTTCTTGAGAAAATCTTTTCCCTATCAGAGCATTTTGTAGAGAGCAAAAAGAATGGAAATTAGTTGGTGCAAGGTCTGGTGAATATGGTGGATGGGGTAGAACAGACCAGCGCAAATCCTGCGTGATTCTTGCTGAATGTGGTCTTGCGTTATCATGGAGAAGCACAACGTTTCTCCTATTGACAAGTACAGAGTGTTTTCTTAAAAGATTTTCATGCACACGTTGCAGCTGTTGAGAGTATAAGTCGGTATTTAGTGTTTGATTGCAGTTTAAAAACTCAAAATGAATAATACCGTGGTGATCCCACCATACACATAACATAACCTTTCTTCCATGGAGCTTTTGAGGTAGGTTGTGGAGATTTATCCTTGTCAATCCACTGCATTGAATATTGTCATAAAAGACCTATTTTTCATCACCTGTAAGGATATTATTGAGAAATGGGTCATTTTTCAGCCTTGAAAGAAGATTTGTCACTATGGACATGCGATCTTCCCTATTCTTCTCACTAAGAGTATGGGGAACCCAAACACCCAGCTTGCTGACTTTTTCTATCTTTTCCAAGTGGTGGCAAATGGTGAATTGGGATGTGTTGAGGTCAATTGCTAATTCCCAAGTACTTTTACGAGGATTGAATTCCACAAATTCTCTTAAAGCATCTTGATTGAAGTCTGATGAGCATCCTGGTCTGAGTTGATCTCTCAATGACAAATCTCTGAAACGAAACTTTGAAAACCAATTTTGCACTTGGCCATAAACACTGCATATTTTCTTAGCTGTTTCTGTGGCGTTTTTTCCATTCTTAAACTCCCACAACATCACATGTCGAATATGCACTTACAGTTCATCCCTTTTAAGGGAGTGAAATTTAGTATTAAAACATGGTGTGCAATCTTTCACTGTTTAAATATGAATGACAGATGATGCTCTTTTAAAAACGGTAGTTTCCATTTCAATTTTAAACATCTGAAGTTCAAAATGCATTGTTACAATTTACTTCCCCCAAAATGGAAATTATTTATGACTTGACCCAATAGTTAAGCTGTTGCAGTGTTGAGAGGTGTATTCTTTTAGGGTCACAAGTGGCTACTTTAAGTTTCTTAACACCAGTTCTATGCAGGTGACTGTTTGGACCACAATGTATTACTATTTGAGATGATATTACCAAGTATATTGTTAGCAAAGTTAACTGCTAAGAAATCCAAGCTAAGAGCTATAAAATGGCCCATCAATATCTCTACACACTATACAAATTATTCAACCCATATGTAAAAAATATAAATGCCAAGAAGTTTTGGATTTTATAAAATGTAGAATCAACATGTCTGGATAGTGTATCGAAGTACCAGCTCAAAGGTCAAGTCCAAATTTACCACAGTCCAGTTCTATACTCTGCTTGGAATATGTACCAGATCTGAAAACTTCTGCCTAAATAAACCGGCTGTCATCCTCTTACCCAAGAAATCTAAGTAAGCTTTGAAATCAAAGGGAACCTTTACTTTCTATAAAATATATTTCTAATCATTATCCTCATCACCAACAACTATAATTTTTATGCCCCCCCCTCTCTCTCTCTCTATATATATATATATATATATATATACATATATACACACACACACACACACACATAATATATATATATGCACATTATGTGAGGTACATATTAGACTTGAAAATTTTGAAAATATTATTAGCAGGGTATATATAATAAAACAGGAAGTTGGAATAAATGTTTGGTATTATATATTCACCATTACATGTTTCATTTGCTAATAGGAATCACAAAGTTGTACAAATTGGATAAACATGTAAGACAGAGAATCAATTATTTGATTCTCTGTCTGAAGAATTACTAATTGGAAATTTCTTACATATTTATCCAACATGTACAACTTTGTAATTCTTATTAGCAAATGAAACACGTGTAATGATGAATAAATAATACCAAAACGTTTTCCCAACTTCCTGTTTTGTCATATATATTTAGAAGGTTGTTTGTTATGGCTGGTCAGAGAGTGACCGATCATAACAAACAACCTTCTAAATAATACTGTTCTAATGTTTTAGAGTGTGCCTCTTTTCGGATATATAAACTACTGACTTATATATATATATATATATTTATTTTTTTGTGTATGTTACTATGACTGCCCTTAATCTAATCATATGCTTAGAAAGGTATCAATTATTATTACTGTACATCAAAGAGCCTGAGATGTCATTTTTCTCTAGTAGGTAGTTCATTAAAACTCTGACAATTATTTCCCAAAATATTCTGTTCCTATGAGAGTTTTTTTTCCAAAGTATGTGTCTGTTTATGCATTCTCATGATAAGCAGTCCTAGTCCACTTTTGTTTATATTTTCAGCATACCAAACTAATGTAGAGCAGACAAATGCTTGTAAGTCTCAGAAGACATATCTCTCTCTCTCTCTCTCTCTCTCTCTCTCTCTCTCTCTCTCTCTCTCTCTCTCTCTCTCTTTCTCTCTCTCATTGGTGCCATAATTAAAACAAAAAAGAATCAAATTTCCAACTTAGCCTGTCATGGCAGACTTAGTCTGTCAATTTGGCAGTAAGAAAGACAAACAATTATAGACAAAACTGGAACTTTAGAAAATATTGTCTGCTGGACCAAAGTGCATACAAGGGTGTTATATTTTTTTTAAAAAGGGGGAAGCTCTAACATGGTGAAAGTGATTTTAAACTAATGATGATAGTTTTCATTTTCACACACACTTATAAGTGTTCTCAGTACACACTTATGTTGGAGCTGCAAAGAGGTTGAAAATATTTTCTATACTATTAACTTCATCTTTAGAATATATATTTTCTATATACATTTACATTACATTTTAGGTGGTTAGATCTGTGATTGGTAATGGCAGCCTTGTTCCTGGATATGTCCATGTTCAGATTAGATTTAAACTAGTAGCCTTTATTTCTGATCTAAGAGTAGCAATGTCTTTAAATCATTGGGCTGCTGTCACATGTGCATGGTTTTTGTTTGTGCTTATGCTTGTGTATAGGCTTGATGGATGAATGACTGTAAACATTTGCTAGAAAGTGTTTACATCTATTTACTTCTATTCCTTTGGCATGTCTAATATCATGTGCCAACTAGCAAAAACACTCAAGTGCATACATACATCAACAGAGATCCACCCCACACACACACACACACAAATACACAACCACACGCTCACATATGCATGCGTCTTTAGTGTTCTTATATCGAACACACATGCACATATACACACACACACATAATAGAAATGACAAAACTGTTTAGAATAATTTATATCAACTGAAATGTATATGTCACTTGTGCTTCATGTTACTCAATAACATGTGTTATGTGAGTGTTAGGGTTGAGAAGCAGAAAAAAAAACTCAATATTATTGCATAATCGCTTTCATTTTAGTTTCCTTCACTTCCTGTCTGCCCCTTCTCTCTTTATCACTAATATTGTCTCTCTTACTCTTCCTACTTTTTTCATTTTCCCTGCTTCCTCTCTAACTCTTCCTTCCTGGTTCCTTAACTGGCTTCTTCAGTTTCTTGGTCTTCTTTCTCTTATTCCTCTCCTCCCTTTCTCAATCCTATTTCTTATTCCCATCTCTCTCATTTAACTTTTCTATATCTATTCTCTTACTCTATCTTTCAATATCTTTTTTATTTTCTCTTCTCTTTCTCTCTTCTTAGCATTACCTTTTTTTCATCTGGTGTGCCTTTCACCCCCACCTCCCCACTCCCATCATCTTTTGTATGCTATTCTCTTAAATATATCTCTATCCTTTTTCACTCTTCATCTTTGATATTTATGGTATATTTATGTATTACAAAACAGGTAATAGAATTTGCCAAAATAAAAACGATTAGTTCTTTTACCCCCTTTCTTCAACATATCCTCTCTGCATTTATGATCCTTGGGTTAAGGCACATTGCTTTTCTTTGCCCAACTTGCATACATATATAATATTCTCTTTCTCAGTATCATTGAGGTGTGCGTAGAAGAAAGAAACAAAATCTGTAAACTTAGTATTTGTAGATCCAAAACAAGTTAGATTAAATATCAGTTGGTATTGGAAATTTCTAAAGAATATTTTTCTAGGAATTTGATGTGCCATCTAACACAGAATCCAGTTGTAACAAAGAAAAAGAGATTGAAGAGAATTACTTTCTTCATGAAGAATAGTGGCATTGCATCATATTTTCCAATGAGTATATAATTCTGAGACACATTAATTCTAATCTCCATAAAACAGAATATAGAATCACAAATGTAGGAACAAAACAGTAAAGTATTCACCATTCTCCCTGAGCCATGATACCATTATTACTAATAGCAAAGAATGTTTGATATCTGTTGGAAAAGGGGAAAGAAACAGGTTACACTGAAATTCTAAAGAAAGCTGCAATGTTATTCATGAACAATCAAAAACCCTGACCTTTTGCTGGCAAGGATTAACAGATTGTCATATATTTAGTGCTTCAGAGAATTGGATCACGGATAACAATGTAAAATGAATAGAACATTAGTAGGATTCCAATTCAGAAAATTGACCTAGTGTAGAGTGTCAGTCAAACAATGAAGTGCAGTCTTTTACTACTGAGCTTATTGTACAATATGTTAATTTGAAGTTTTGTTTGACTGGTTGTTTTTCTAATTATGATAATCATTATCATTTTAACACCCATTTTTCCATATCGGTGTGCATTTGATTGTGTTTGTAATACAGCAACATGCACGTCGAGTTTGTGTTATCACATCTTTGAAATCCACTATTCTGTCTTAACCACTTCTTCTTGGATCTTTAAAATAAACTGTTTATCATAAAATTCTGACACTTTTTCATTCAGAATGGTCTGTTTATTCATGCATATATGTAGATATCATTATAATTGTGACCTATCTTATATATATATATATACACTGATGTTTTTCACTTTTTTGACTGACATGTGCTTAGCAATTTTTGTAAAATAACATTGATAAAATATTACTCCATATGAAAGATATACTACAAATCAATTAAATGAAAATAGCAATTTGTAGCTTCAAGTCAATACAAGCTTATATGTTGGATTTTCAATATATATTTAAAATATTTCTGATCTTCTATACCTTTGAAACAAGTTTCCAGCTTTTTCTCTTCAATCAAATGGAATAAGGAAATATATAATTTAGCTTACTTTTTATGTTCTCTTTCCTTTGTGTTGGAAGATTTTTAATGACAGCTTTAAATATTAGCTAATTCATTAATTTTATGTTTACATGTTAATCAGTGCTTCAGAAACATCAAATAAAATAATGCAGTTTAACCTAATTAGGTTAAATATGTTTGTAATTTCATGAATTCCTTTTTTTTTTTTTTTTAATTACATAGTCACTGTTATGAAATATATTATCTAAAATTAAATGGCATTCTTGTTATACAAAATTAAATTTACAGCATTTTTTTTTAAATTCTCACCTGACTTCATTAAAATTCTTATGAAAATTGTCATGAATCCTCTTAAAGATCCTTTCAGTTTTCTTACAACTGTATTTCTTGACTTTCAAAATTATATGCATATAAGAAGTTGATTCTTTAGGTTTTGAAAAAAAAAGTATGTGCATCTGCATGTGTAATGGTTGCGTATTTCCATCTAGTATATATAGTTAGTTATGTGTCAGATATACACTGCTGAAAGAAGTACAATTCATTTCAAGGATATGTTCGGCAACAGTGTATATATATATATATATATATATAATGTGTGTGTGTGTGTGTGTATATGTATGTATGTATTCCATTTTAAAATTTACTTGATAAAGACTGGAGAAAGAAAGCACTGAAGATTAATGGGTTTATGCATTTTTTTAAATAATGTATGATATATTTATTTGCACATAGGATTTTGAAAGATATTCTCACTAGGAAATAATTCATTGAGGCCCCTCCCTTCACACTCCCCAAGTAAATAAATAAATTTTTTCTTTGCAAATAAATTTATACCTACACTGAAGATGATGATGATGGGGATAACATGTAATATCGAAAATGCAAAACCTATTGACTGCTTTCTCCCATAATTTTCATATGGATATGCAATGATTCTCATTTATTTTTATTTTTAAATGTATGTTTTATGTATGTTCAATAATGATACACCTTTGGTATTTCTGATGGCATGATGGAATTGATTAATTTTATATTCCACAATATCGGGGTTAAACTAATTTACTCCTGGTCTTCTTTACTGACAGATTCTTGATTCATGGAGATTGAGCTTGTCTCATCTATTCCTGTCTAACTATTTATTGTAGAATGGAGTGATGTTTAATATATGAAATCATCATGTCATTTAGTATCTAAAAATCTTTACTTACATGTATGTTCAGCATAACACTGCTTGCCCTGCCATTGCAACAATACAAAGATACAGTAAACATTTTGAATACTTGTGTATTATTAAGTAAAGATATTATCTGTGAACTGCTCCATTTCAATGCTGAAAACTATTGTTTTTATGTTAATTTCTTGTGAAAATTTTGCCACCAATTAATACCAAAATGTTGGTTTCTTTTGACTGAGCATGTAGTTAAGGTTTTGTAGGTTTGTGTTGATTAAATTGTCTGGTTGATTTTTTTTTACCACCAACTTTGGAGGGATGAAAGGTAAATGTAACTTGAACAACTTCTGAGCTCAGAACAGTGTGATGCTTTATACAACAAGCGTACAGAATGGTGAATAGTGATTAAATTACATTGTGTGGTATATTTTTCTTTATGAAACTATGCAGACACTCAAATTGAAGTTTATGTTATGGTTATATTTAATCAAGTAGATTTGACATATTTGTACAGAAATATGGAGTTTTAATTACTGTTTAAATATCTAAATAGCCTTTGTCATGACTCAAATGTTCTGTGCTGTTCTGTTTCAATATGTTGATTATATAATATTAGAGAAACCCATCCATTAAATTTTGTTTGAAATTATCTTTATTAGCATATATAAGGTTGTTGCCTATTGCTTAATAGTAGCATTAATCAGGTAATCATGGGAAAATAACATGGCACTATTGTTTTTCTTAAATATTTATTCAAAACTTTAGTGTTCTAATTAATGCCAGAAATTGCACTGTTCATATATAATATTTATGTTACATTAAGTAATAGTTATTTAATATGATTGCTTTTGCTTTTCATTAAATAATATTGCTAATATATGTGTATTATATTGCCTTGAATGTTTATTTGATTTCATAGAATATTTTTACAAAACAATCTTTATTCAGTATTATGCAGTTTTATTAAATTATTCAGTTTTCAATATCAGTTTATTAATTTATTGGCATAAAAATGTTCATCCTACTTGCTATGTTTCCTCGTGATCAGGTGATGGAAACTTCTGTGAATTGTGTGAATCTATTTCAATCTTCTGATAGTTGTTGTTTAGCCCCGAATCAGCTTTCACTAAGTAAGCCTATGATCAAAAGTTTTCCACTCATGGACATCCTCTCTTTTTCTCAGGTAGTAGGTATCTAGGATTGCAATATCCAATGTGCCTCTCCCTTTTCAAATTTAAGTATGTAAGGGAAATAGGGTTAATAATTTTAGCTGGCTTGTTCTTTTGATTGTAATACAATTATATGCTTGGTGTCCAATACCTTTACACCTAGCTGAATTATATGTATATGAATACATATCATGCATAACTTAACTGTGTAGATAGAGAATTAACTGAGGAACACTTGTTTGTAATCCATTGGCAGATATGGAATATATATATATATCGGCGTGGCTGTGTGGTAAGAAGCTTGCTTCCCAACCACATGGTCCTGGGTTCAATCCCACTGCGTGGCATCTTGGG
>JAOPUL010000001.1:54550137-54566555 GCA_027564515.1 Octopus rubescens | reverse complement strand
CTATAGTAGAAGACACTTGCCCAAGGTGCCACGCAGTGGGACTGAACCCGGAACCATGGGGTTGGGAAGCAAGCTTCGTACCACACAGCCTATATCTCTGAGAATTTTATATTTTACAATCATTGTTATATACATGGATTGTCACCCATCTTCATTTTATAAACTATATCTATTCAGTTTGGTAGCTTGTTTATCTGTACAAAGTTTGGACCCTCAATAAACTGAGGTTTGAAAAAGCCATAAGACCACCTATCTATTGATTTAGTCAAGCTATACAAGATAAAAACTTATACATCCTGTCTGGATTTTCTCATAATTGTTAACTTAACTATTTTTAAATATTACCCATAGAAGGATTCTCATTAATAGAAATCAAGTTATACACTGTTTTGATTCCAAACGTCTGCTTTTTGTTTTTTGTTATCTGCATGCACCAGTCTCCATAAACAATTTGTCTAAATTTGGCCTACTCTGCAAAAACAGTTTCTGCAGTATGGTTGTTTATACTTTGCACCACTATTGTTTTTAATTATCTGTGGTTGAGAAGCTGACCCTCACTTGCTTCAACCAATATAACACGGCAACCATGACAGTAAGACCATCTGTTGATGTTAATTCTTCTTCCTGTCCACCATTTTCTTTTTACCAGCACATTTCTTCTCTACTTTAAGATTATCTTTACAAGAATATCTTTCTAGCAGGTCATCTGTAAATTACTATCATTCTTGTTAACTTATTTATGTTGTCATTTTTTGGGGGGGAGGGGGGAGACTACATTCATCATACACATTTATCTCTCTAACCATAATTTACATGATAAATTCCCATTATATTAACTCATAAATACGAGTCATCTTAACTGTCTGGAGTTCAGGTTTTATCTATATGCATGACTCTCCTCATTGCTGTAACTGTTTCCTGATAGCACTCTATATATATATATATTACTTAATAATTTTAGTATATAAATAATAATAATAATAATGATGATGATGATGATAATAGTAATAATGATGATGATGACAATAGTAATAACAAAAATAATAATTGTTATTATTATTATTATTATTTTACACTCTGATAGGAAAACATATTAAACATGCAAAACAGAAAATGAGTCTGTTAAAAATACATACAAATTATATAGGTACTGTTCAGGTATTGAAGAAAAATTACTAACATTCAAAATGAGAAAATAGTAGATAAAATAGCCAAGGAAGCAACACAACTACTTTTACAGATTTCAAAGAATATATATCACCTATGTCAGCCAAGATGTTTGTGTGTGTGTGTGTGTGTGTGTGTGCACTTTAAGAATGTCAAGGATTATTATTCCCACATTGGATTCTGTGAAAGAGACACCCTAGAAAAGGAAGCGGTTACCTTATGCTAGCTACTTCGGTGAATTTACTGATTTATTTCATAATCACTTGTTGACTCTATGCAAGGCATGCATACTCACTCTGCAACAATCCCAACCTTGTTTGTCCATGATAGATGAAATCATAAGTTTGAGTATATACCAGAAGCGAAACCACATAGATGCTTCCACAGACAAATCCCTTAGTATTGTAATACGGAAGTCATAAATTTGTATCAGCTTAAGTCTGAGAAAGCTAAAATGACAGTATTTCAGAATATGGAATTTCACATAATTAGTAAATATTGACCAACTAAATTAATCATAAAAGGCTATAAACACAAAATATGTATGGTAATGGATATGTTATGTGTTGTGAACAAAAATATATCAATCAGCTACACTTATTGCAAAGATCTGATAGACAATGAGGATGATGATGACAATAAATCTTTTTTGAATTATTATTTATATGGACTTGGTGTGTTATCAGATTTACAGAAATGAAGCAGATGGTAGTTTTATGGTGTGGTTGTCTTTCTCAAAGTTGTGACATTTAGTTGGGAATGAAAGCTAAGCTTTGAATTCAGTTTGCTGAGGCCTTTAGTCTGCAACACAGCACATGTGACAATAATACAAATTATGATCTCTTATGACTAGCATAAAGTTCTTTTAATAAGACAAGAGGGGTATTCTATGAAATCAGATGGATGCAGTAATAGCCATTAAAATGTTGACTTGGCAGTCATGTTTTTCTGTATTTATTTCATTGCACAACACCTTAGGCAAGTGTATCCAACCATAGCCTAGATTGAATCAAGCTGATGAATGAACTTGTGTAGACAGAAACTGTGTCAGCCCTTTGGTTAGACCATTCTTAATCTTGTATGCGAAAGTTTAATCTGTCAATCAGTTTAATACAATCATCTGGCCCTCGTTCCTGTGGATGCCTTTAACCCTTTAGCATTCAGATTACTCTGTCAAATGTAATATTTATTTATTCACATTGTTTTAAATCTATCATTCGTTATCTTGTAGCTTCAAGATATTAATGATGTGATTGTTTATTTTTAGAATGTCATTGTATGGTACATGTGAGAAGCTAGATCTGTCTGGTCTGAACATAAAACAGGTACAATATTTGGACCAGATATGGCCAGTTTAAATGCTAAAATGTTAATAGAGTGCACTGCTGCAGACATTTAGGCCTGATGTCTGACTAAGGAAAACTTTGTCCCTTCCTCTTCTAATGCAAAAAGGTGTGTGTTGCCCTTCCTGCTCTTAGCTATTACAATTTTTTATTTAATGACACCTTCCCTTCTCCATTGTGATGAAAGCGAAGTTGGCTCTGACAGGATTTAATCACAGCAATGAAAACTACCAAACAAATAACTTAAGAAACCGTTCATGTAAATGATTTCCTACTGAAGAATATTGATGATTCTGTGTTGAAAAATATTTAGGTTAATTTCAATTATCATTTGAATTTAAACATTTAACTAATCAGTAGAATTTCAACCTTTACACATATCTACAAATTCAACTCCTTTTATTGAGGCTGGTTATAACCTTTTACTTTTTATTTATTTAATTATTTTAGTTTACTTGATATCACTTAACTCGAACTTCATAGCAATCAAAACGCTGCTAATAGTTGCATTTTTAAAAATCTAGTTTATGTTTTAACCTTCAGATTAATTAAGAAAATGGCTTCAGAGGAGGATTAGATCGGGGGAATATATTTATACAATATCTCAGCTGAATAGATTTAAATATTCATTTCATTTCTTTAATATTTTGGATTGTTTATTACTTGGAGGTATCATAAGAATTCTTTTGGCAACCATAAATAAGATTAGTTTAAATTAAAACATTGAATTTACGATGAAGTTTGGTTCTTCTTTCTCTGTTTCTGCATTCTCTAAACACATTATGGCTTGCAGCAATCACCACCTGCCTCCCCCAAAAATGAAAATCCAATTGTTTTTTTGTCATTGTTTTCATTATTTGGCATTTTTTATTTAGCTAACTGAATTTTCTGCGCTGGCTGCCATTGAAGTGTTACCTTCGAGTTATGTCAGAGTGTGTGTGTATATGTGTGCACGTACGCGCCTTCTTCTTTTTTAGTCATTTCCATTCCATGCTGCACTACACATCATTCCATTCTTCAATGATTCCAGGAGTTTATCAGTTTTTCTGAGAAAATTCTTATTCATTCAACCCTTCTTCATATCTGGAGGAAGGATTATTGTCAGTTTTCCTCCATGACTCTTCTCACAGTGCAATATGGCTGAGGAGAATCAACTCCAATACTTGACTGGTACTTTATTAACTTTTCTATTTTAGTAACCCCATGAGGATAAAAGGCAAAGTTGAATTTGGCAGGATTTGAACTTAAAGCACAAAAAGCCAGAATAATACCACAAAGCATTCTATTCAATGCTCTAAAAAATCTGCCAATTCACCATTTGTCATTTTAATTTATTTATTTATGCTTTACATTGCAAACAATAAGTAGTCATTTCAAGAGTCATCAGAGCACTGGAGAGACTTCCTTACAGTCAGTATTTGATCCTGATCTATTTGTTTATATTGAATATGTGCTTTTACCATAACAGATCTTCAGTAAAATTAAAGGCCCGAGTTGCATGCTGTTGATATTTAGTGAGAGGCGAGGTGTGATCATGCTTTCAAGATAGGGTTAGCGATTATGCATTCATGTTTTTGAAGTAGACATGAGTGTCATGATCCCTCAGAGATTATTTCCAATATCTCTACTTCTGGAGTCAGTGCATGTTTGGTATAGGGTGTCTAGGTTGCATGTGAATGACACCCAAGATCGAAATTTGAGTTGGAATCATGCACTTTGCAATGGGTGTTGTGCTGTTGGAGGCAGTACCATGTAGGTCCTTGTATATAAGAGTTTGATGGACAAAACTAAACCCTAGTGTACACCAGAGTTGTTCATGTGAGACAAAAAAAGTTCCATCTTCCCTGAAGTTAACAGGATTAATCCTTGGTTGTTTGATACTTCTGAACATAATTCAATCTTCTTGTTTATTCAAAATATAATACAAAATTCTCTTCAAACTTTGAGCTTATTCTCTTATTTTTCTGTTTCTATCCTTAAAATAATGTTAATTAAATTTTATTCAAAATTTTGGTGTTATTCCAGACTACATTAAATAAAAACAGTACACCAAACATGTAACTCTTGATTCCTTGTCTCTAAAAATACCATTCTGAATATCATTGCTGATTTCAAGATGTAGCAATGTAATAAAAAAAAAGAAGACATATTGGAAATTTCTAAAAATCATTCTTATCTGTTTACTTTGTCATTAGAAATCTGACCTTGGCTCTGTCTTACCAGCCCTTCTAAGTGCCTATTATTAAGATGTTTTTGTTTTGTTTTTTTAATTGAAATCTTGACAGAAATCTCACCCTTACATAAATAATAGGGAGATTTCAAATAGCAAAAAAATAGTCATACTTTTCTCTATAGACTTTTTTCAAAGTTCTAACACCAATTGTTGTTTACCTCCAGATCAGCTCTGATCAGACAGACCTGTGATCAGATCAGTGGTACTGAAGCTGTGACCATCCTGCCTTTTATTCAGGCAAAGTTTAACTAAGACTGTATTATCCAATTAATCAGAGTGTGATTTAAAGAAGATATGTCTGCTAATTTTAGCAAGTTGAGCAAGCACACAGAAGCTTCCTCATTGACTTAACACCAGTAAATGTGAAAAAAAAAAGGTTGGGAGAAAGTTATAGTTATTTCAATTTTTTTTATTTTATACAATGTATTCTTATCAGAAATGTGAAGATTCCACCATTACACTTTATAGTTCATTCAATTTTGCCAGTTTCTGTCATAAATGCTGGTGAGTTGTAATAGTATAAAAAAAGGGAATTATAAGTCTAGTTCTGAGGACTAGAATTACTATTCACTGGATTTTATGATATGAAGACAGTAAGAGATAAATTTGTACCTGAATACAGAAGTATTCTTTTACAGGGATGATTCCTAGAAGATCAGGCGCCTCTACCTGCAGCAAATATGAACTGACGCCTTATGAGCAGGTAGTCCAATACTTTATCTACTCAGATATTTTTCTTATACCAATTACAACTAAAACAATAATGTCAAACAACCACCTTAGCTAGTCTTATAGATCATAGTTTTATTATTATCATTTCCTAGAATCTTTATAAAACATCTCATTCAATAAGAAAGAATTTGAAATATTAATACATTGATCAACTTTTCATGTTATATTCTCAAATTTCTATATTTTGAAACTAGAATTGCATTTCTAGATGAAGAAGAAAAATTTATGGAATATTCAGCTTGAAGATCTAAATAGAAAATGGATTTTAAAAATAGAAAAATTTGACCAAGTAGAATCAGGCATATCATCATGGTGGGTTTTTGTTAACAGAACACCATGCAATCTGATTTGGTTTCTTGGAGAACTACATTTTATTCCAGTGGATCTATTAATAACTAACTACCTGATTAGCACATGTATTTCTGTCACTTAATATTATTCTTTTTTTAATGAAAATTTAGTTTTTAAAATAAATAAAATTAAATTAAAATTAAAAAACTCAATTTACGCTAATGATGTGATATTAAGGCAAAATATATTACTTTTACATGAAACCTGATAATGGTGAAGGTAAAAAAAAAAAGTTGAAAATGGTTAATCATTTAAATCACATTACTAGTCATTGGAAATTTTAATGAAACTCAAAATTGATTCTGGAATTACTGCTTGCACTAAATTTTGTACATTTTGCTTATTTTGTACATTAATCTGTGGATGCTAATATAGCCTTAGAGATCAAAGTTCAGTTCTTAGAGATAATTGCAGATGGGACATAGAAATGGGTAGAGTAGATGTTGTTCGTTAGCTGTCAGTGTTCTTAATTAAATGTTACGTAAATGGTCTTATCTACAACAGCTTCTTCTAGTTACCTTATATTAAATTAGTTGGCCCAAGGTCTACTAATTTAATGTTAAACCTTAAAGTTGTCTTTGGTTTTTTTGTTATAAGTACCTTTGCTGACTACTGCTAATTGCTCACTCTCCTCTCATAGAAATTGTGGTTGAAGATTCTTGTTTTAATATTGTACATCACATACCAAGACAACCAAACCTTGTCTTGAATATAATAATATATCCAGTGTCATCTGATAGATTGCAGTCTGTATCAGTGGTGGTAATTCAGTAAAAAGATTTCAGAAACAAAAGAAAAAGTTTACAATATATAGTTTTTAGTTTTCCACTCTATGGATGAAATAAAAGAGTGTGAGTGAGTTCAATGTTTCAGACAGTGCTTCGTTGATGAATAAGGGGAGAGAGAAAAGTTATCTGGAAGGGAAAATGGTTTACTTATCTCATTTACTGTCAAAGGAGCACTGTGAAAAACATCAAACTCAGTCATATTTTATTCTCTTCAGTATCAGCAGAGAGGGATATTTGCAAGATTTGGCTTGTAGTATAGCTATTTTGATAGTAATACACACATTTGTAATACTGAGAAAATGATCAACCAACAAAGGAGCATCTACTGTTGCTTGACTTGCTAGAAAATAGTACTCAAACTTTCTTCAATTCACACCCTACTGATTTTAAGAAGGTAAGAACACATTAGTTAACGCTATCCTGCATACTATTAAAAAGACAGACTAGTGTTCCATTGAGTTAGATTATAGGTCTGTTTGATAGTGTTTACCTATAGCTAATCAACAGCTGATTCACTAAGTTAGTGTGTTGAAAAATAAGAGCTAAACCCCGGGGCAAACAAAGTCTTAGATTAATGTCACTTTGTGGTGAGAAACATTTGACTTTATTTATGTAACTAGTGTCAGAAAAATGATGAACATCATATTAGTTCATTGTCTCATCATCTATAAAGCAGGCACCATGTGATTCGTTTTTAATTTATAAATGATTTAATGCAATTTGAAAACGGCATTAAAGCATTTATGAGATGACAATTTTCAGTTTTATATAAGTTGAGTCCTGCTCATGAAAAACGAAATTTATCAAAGAGGCTCACAGTTCTTGCTAAGACAACAGTATAATCATGTTAAAACAAGTTATTCTATATTGTTTTATTCAGTGAACCTGAAAATAATCTCCTTTAATAGACATGAGAATGACCTCACTAAATAGCCTTCTCATAGATTTGAATACTATCATGGTCTTTAATCACATGTTAAATACTTAGCCAATATTTTCACCTTAAGTCTCTTGATATACACTGGAATATTCAATAAGTTGTTTCATTGCTTTAATCTCTCCTTTTATTAGAACCATAAATTTTTAAGAACATAAATGTTATTGATGAAAATTGTATTGAAATATGTATTAACATTATGCTAGGAATAATGTTCGCAATTTATTAACCATAATCACTGCTTTTTTAAAATTCCTTTATTCAATTTTTATAGTTGATAGTATCATTCAGAATTCATCCATGACCTGGTCACTGATTCGTTTGCTTAGATTATTAAAATGCTATCTTAAATACTTGGAAAGATAATTATTTCAACTACAGTGCAACACCTCCAAAATGTTGCTAGGTACCAGTAGCCTTATACTTTTTATCCACTTGATCAAAATTTATAAATTTCTTGTTATGCAAGAAGTCTTTTTATTTTTTATCCAAAAATTGTTTATTATTTTAGCAAATCTGATGAATACTGTAAAGTGGTAATTTTAATATATAACTGAAATTATTCCACATCACTTCAACTGTTAATACTTTTGGTAGGAAAAATCTGTTTTCCTTCATTTCCCAGAATCAATTGGATGAATCACACTTTGGTGCTTGCTTCTGATTTGGAAGTCTGACAAACTGAAAAGGTTTATTACACATGCATACTGTGATCATCATCCTAATCTTTATTTTTATATTCATTCTCCTTCTGTAGACCAAGGAAAGGAATTTGTGGCAACAATCTTTACAGGCCTTCTTAAACTTCTCCAATTTGATATTTGTAAGAAAAATTTGGGCTCTAGAGGGTTTATAGTTTTAGGGAAAATAGTTTTGCGCAAAGAGTTCATAGTAAATTTTTTATCAAGACTCATTATTAACAATAATGATCGGGAGAGAGTGATGATATTCAGATAGCTAGTTTAGAGAATCAGGGACTGCTATAGTAGTGGTAGAAGTGATAGAAGGATATAGTGTATTGATGAGTGAGTTTTCCAATCAGTAGTTGAATTTAAAACATTTTTTTTAGGGGATATGCAGTTTAGTTTCTGTTCGCCAATTTTACTCATAAGGTATAGGTTGACCTGTGACTATAGTATAGGATGTTAACCAGCAATGTCCATGTAGTGAGAACAACCCTATAACCATGTGATTCTGAAGTGAACTTTGTAACTACACATCCATGCCTATGCCTTACACACACACACATGCACACACACACACACACACACACACAGAGTTCTGGCCACTTTTCATCTTATTACTGGAGGTAAAGTTGGTCGCTAATGAGAACTCTGGCACAGTTAGATAATACAGTAATAAAAGAATGTTGTGTCATTGGTTTCCAGTTGGCTATGTACAGGTTGTTACATGGTAAACTTACAGCATTCAACAGCTCACAACCCAGATGTGGACAACCAAAATTTTATAGCACAATGTACTATTACTGCTGTTTTACCTACATTTCTTATCATCAGCAACCTCTAGCTGGGGATTGCCTCTGGACATGAACCTGTGGTTAATGAGATGTTAGGTGGCCTGAACTAATATGTATTCAATATATTTACTCTACTCAGGGTGTGGAGTTTGCTTAGTTGTGTGTGTGTGTGTGTGAGTGAGTGTATGCATTAACATGTGTGTATATTTGTTAATTCAGCTAAACATGATTACATATTTGAACAAATGTTTTAATCAGATGGCTTTAAGTTAAGGATGCACATCAGTAGATTGGGTAGAAATAACTAATAACAGTTTAAATCATGTTTTAATTGGCTGTTGCACTGCTGTGTATAGTTATTTGTTTGTATATAGTTTGTTTGCCAGAATTGCATTGACCATTTAAAAACACAATCACCGTTATATTCAGTTTTTGGGTTATTTTCCAGCACTACTTTTTTGCATATGCACATACATACATTGATGCATACTTGCACACATTCCCATCTATTTATGACTTGTAATTTGTACTTATGTGAAAGATGTTGTTATTATTTTTATGTAGGGGGTGGTGAGAATTTTTGTAGTTAAGCTTATTTTTTTTTGTTCTTGATAAATTGTGCAAGGTTCTAGATTTTATCAATGACTGTTATTTAATTAATGCCAATATTGACAGAATCTTTATAGCATCAGATGAAATGTTTTGCACTGTTTGTTCTGGCTCTTTGCATTCTATGTTCAAACTCTGCTGGAGTCAATTTTGCCTTTCATCCCTCTGGGATTAATAAAATGAAGTATCAGTCAAGTACTGGGGCTGATATGATCAACTACTCTCTTAATTTCAAGCTTTGTGTCTATGGTCTATGTTAGAAACAATTAGGGTTGGTGGGTTGGCAGAATCATCAGAATGCCTTGCAGTGTTTGTCTTGCTCTTTACATAGTGAATTCAAATCCTGTCATGGTCAACTTTGCCTGTCATCCTTCCAGAGTCAATAAAATAAAATATCAGTCAAGTACTGGGGTCGAGGGTATTAAGTAACTGCTGGCCTTGTACCTAAAATCCGAAACCATTATTGTTTGTTTTGTTCCTTTATGTTAGGAAATTGACTATTTTTCAAATATATTTACTTTTTACTTTGATCTCAGTAAAGCTTTTAATATTTTTTAACTATATTTGCTTTTTATATTGATTGCAGCAAGGCTTTGCTATCACAAGGAGAAGTTTATATTATGTAAACACAACAAAACACAATCTGTTCACTATAATATCCTTACTGTATTGTGTGGGCATATTTTTGTGATCAACATGACTACTTCAAACTTACTATTTAAATTATATTTTTTATTCTGCCTAGAACTCTGTCATGGTAGCCCAAATCTTATCTCCCAGCTTGTATGATGGATCAGATCCTTGCTCTTAAGCACCCTGTTTACTACCATTATGTCATAAGCATACTTAGAATGAATAAACCATGTACATGTACACTACATTTGCAAATATGATGAAGGCTGTGCTTTACTTATGAGGTCAATAAAGCTAAAACATCTTCAAGGTTGTCTGTTTTGCTATCCAGGAAAATGAAAAATAGTATTGTGTTTTTCCTCATCATACTGGCTTTTTAATAATGCTATCACCATTCAATACAGATAACACTAACTGAACATATAATAGCTCTTTCCTAGTTAGTGGTGATTTCAGAGATTCCAGCTGTCAGAAAATAAAACTTTGAGACATGAATAATCAGTGAACTCTGTGCTTTATTACTTTCTAGTAGTCTACGGGCAGTGGGTTGTCAGAACTGTGTAAAGTCACCAGATAAAATGTCTTACAGTATATGTTCCAGTTCCTTAAATTCTAAGTTCAAATCTTGCCACAGATCAGTTTGCCTTTCATCCTTCTGGGGTCAATAAAAGAAAGTACCAGTTAACTACTGGAAGGATGTAGTCAACTTATCCTTCCCCTCAAATTTCCGGCCCTTTGATTATGTTATTTTATAGTAGTCATGTTTTTATTGCATAGTTTTACTGTACCAGTGAATGCAGCTCTTTGCATCTTGGGAGTGTGCAATGTTTTGTTTTAGATTTTGAATTGGAACCATTCTTCAGGTTCGTGCAGTGTTATTTTCTGTATGTCATGCATATTTGTAAGTTTGGGCTTTTCGTTATGTATTTGTCTGCATGTTTTTAATCATTCCCTGGACACCTATTATGACAGAGATTGTTTCTGTTTTAAGGCCACATATTGCGGTCTTCTCTATTTCCAGATTTCTGTATATGGGTAATTTCTCTATTTCTTTTAGAGATATATTATCATCTGTTGGAACCGATTTTTCATATAAAAAGTGAAGCACTCATGGTGATCCTTGACAAAAAACAATATCAGGTGGCGTGAAATAGCATATACCGTAGTATGGTTATTATTATTCTTAGGGAGGGGATCTGACAGAATCATTAGAGTGTCAGAAAAATTGCTATGCAGTATTTCTTTCAGCTCTTTGTCTTGAGTTCAATTCCTACTGAGGCCAACTTTACCTTTCACTCTTTTGAAGTTGATAAAATAAAGTACCAGTGGTAGATTTAATTAACTTATTTCTTCTTCCTGAAATTACTGGCTTGTACCTAAATTCAAAACAATTATTTTTACTATTATTGCTAGCATCAGAGAAAATGCCTTGTGGTACTTGTTCTGACTCTATGTGGCCTGGGGGGTCCCATTGAGGTCTACATTGCTTTTCATCCTTCTGGGTTTACTAAAATAAAATACATTTTAAGTATTAAGGCCAACGTAATCAACTAATTTCCACTCTTCAAAATTTCTGGCCTTGTGCCTAAATTATAGGGTTGATGAGTTGGCAGAACTTTTAGCGTGTCAGACAAATTGCTTCATGGTATTTCTTCTGGCTCTCTTATGTTCTGAGTTCAAATACCACTGAGATCATCTTTGCTTTTCATCCCTCTTCGATTGATAAAATAAAGTACCAGTCAAGTACTAGAGCCACTTTAATCAACTAACTTCCCCCAAATTCAGGCCTTGCGCTTTTATTAAAAACATGCTGACTCAAAAGTTGATTTTGTTCTTTAAATCACAGTTACTGTTATTTAAGATTATTTTGTTCAAACTAATTTTGTCCGAATAAAATGCTTGTATTTAGATTGTTCTTGTTAGTTGCTGGTGTTTATTAATCTATGGTTCTTATTTATTTATTTATTTATTTATGTCTGTTAATATGAACCAAAAGCTATTGGCCAAAAGCTAAAGCAATAGTTGTGCTCAATGTAGAATTAGAAACACATATTTTTTTCAACTTGTGTTACCTGGCAACTTTTATTGTAACTTTTCATTGTTGACTTGCTTTATACAAAGATTACTAAAAGTTCACCTTCTATCTCACCTCCAACATAACTTTTTTAAGGATTAAATTTGTTTTCTTTCTTGTTATTTTGAGTTAGTCTACAAAGCTACTTAAAGATATGTGCTTTCTAGAGCTAGCATAAAACTAACAATGACCAAAAAATCCCAATTCTTTTTCCTTTTACATTGTGAATCATTTTCTTTTATTTTTTTTAATGTTATTTTAAATCAAAAATATAAAAAAAAATATCACTGCAGACATTAAATATTGATCTGCTATGGTGATCTTTTTTTAAACTCTTAGCTGGAACTAAAAAGTTGGTTAGCAGTCTATTTTGAGTGTGTTGATATAAATATTAATAGTTCTTTAAAATTGGTCATATTCCTGACCTAATTGCCCTTCTAACCTCATTGTACAGTATTTTCCTGATTTATCTAAAAGTAGTAGAGATGTATAGGATCGAAGCAACATCAGCAGCAGAGTTGTTACTGGTAGCAACAACAAAAAGTTTCATCTTTTTATATTTGGATTTTCAACCAGTTGATTTCATAACTTGTTTTGGTGTGTGTTAGCAGAGGAGGAGGGTACATTTTATAATGGCTCCCCTTCCCCCCGACCCCTCCTTAGATTTTTTTTTTCATTTATTTTTACTTGCTTTAGCTTCTACATGAAATATTTGTGATTGCTTCACTTGAAAGAAATGTTAAGTTTATTAAAAGAGAGATTCGGTTGCTGAGCTAGCAGAATCATTAGCACCCCCGGCAAAATGTTTTAATGGCATTTAGTCCATCTCTACGTTCTGAGTTCAAATTCCGCCGGAGTCCACTTTGCCTTTCATCCTTACGGGGTTGATAAAATAAGTATCAGTTTAACACTGGGATCAATGTAATCGACTAAAATCCCTCCCTCAAAATGGCTGGCCTTGGGCCAAAATCTGAAACCATTAATAAAGAAAGAAGTCCACCTGAATATTTTGATTTCAAATCCTGCCATTGGTAGCTTGTGCTTCTAGAAATTTTGATTTGTTTTAACTATTGTATGTGTGAGTGAGTTGTGTGTGTGTGTGTGTGTGTGTGTGTGTGTGTGTGAGAGTTGTGTGTGTGTGTGCATGATTCTGAAAAGAGCCTGCAGGGATCTGCTTGGAATAAAAGCAACTATTAATATAGGATTAAGTTAATTTGATGGGAGGAGGTTAATATCTTCTTTTAATCCCTCTAAGTTTAGCTAAAGTGAGATCCCAAGCATGGTTGCTCTACTAAAAGAGATTAGAACATTTAAATTATGTCACAGTGGTGCACGGTATTGCATTTAAATGATTTACTAATCTGCAGTAAATTAGTGTAGCGTATTGCTTTCTAAAGCTGGGTTCAAATTAGAAAGCTTAGATAACTAAATGCTGAGGTGGTGGCAGTATCAGCTACAACTTAGATAACTAAAGACTAATGATAGCAAAAGCTGGTTCTGTAAAGAAATGTATCTTTTGGTGTGCTAAGGATTACATAGAATGGAATAGAATAGTTTCACATGTTTTATTCTTGTGAGATTTGATTATAAATGATGAGTGTGAGGTGTATCTGGAACAAGTTGGCTTTGTGAAGCTCATTCTGTGGCACACACACAGGAGGTCAAACATAGCCCTGAAAGTTAATGGAACACTAATTTTGAACATTTCACTGATACTTACAATTGTATGTTGTTCATTTTGTGTAGTCTGTACTGTAAAGTACAGACTATTTGAACTGAGCCATCTGCCATGTTGCCAACATGATACAGACCATCAACCTCTTGACTAGGAATAGTTGGAATTATTTACATAATATATTAGATAAGACATTTCTCAGAGGTAATTGGCTATATTTTTGAAGTTTAAGTATATTTTCTGTTAGCCATTCAGCACTTTCATTTCCTATGTCTTAGAGCTAGAAATTGTATGATATTATTAGTTTAAAACAGGTTAGGTCAATAAATCCTATACAATAGTCTCAAACACCCCTTTTTTTTTCTTTTGCTGAAGCACAACTTGGAGTTGTCCATTATTGAAAATAATAAATGTCTGTATAGCAATAGTTTATGAATGCACAGTTAAACACTTTCTTTATGATTACTTATTTTATACTTTTATACTTTATTTTCTGTGACTGAAACATTTTCATGGCAGAATCCACAGGTTATTTATCTCAATCTGTGACACATAGATAATTTTCTTTTAGAAACTTATTTATTATATCAATATTCCAAACTGAATTTTGTAAACCTGGCATCTGACCACGGTATTATATGGGGTGTTAACAAAGCACTCCAGTATCCTAGTTGAAAAACACTGGTTTAGATAAAGATTTGTATAAGTATTTGAAACAGACATTGTAAAGTTTGATACTCTTCTTAATCAAAACTATAATGTGGCTTATATTTTACAATTAAATTACTTATAGATTAATAGCTGAAGAACATCATTTTATCCACTGTCTCTTATTTCATGATGCTTAGTTGGAATAAGAAAAATGTGAAAACACAAATGTATGTCTCTGCACACTGAGAAAGAGGTATGCAATGTATGTCTCCACACACTGAGCAAGAGGTATGCAATGTATGTCTCCACACACTGAGCAAGAGGTATGCAATGTATGTCTCCACACACTCAGCAAGAGGTATGCTTCTATGTGACATCATTTTCTACTTCATTTTTGAAATATTTAATCTAATAACTATGTTTTCAATTTATTTTTCATTATATAGAAAATTATTTTATGCTGGCACTCTGTGATTCTATTATATAGTTACTTTGTTTCTTGATAGCAAGCATGTCATTGTGCCCTTTCCTGTTTTAACTTAAATTACATTTAAAATATTGTATCTTTCTCCTTCACAAACACTGTCCAATCAAAACATCAGTTTTGCTCCGTTCAAACATCCTTCTTATTTATTCCAATGAACACACCAAATGAATATACTTTTTAAAAAATGAGATTGTAATTGAATCTATACAAATCAAGTAGTTGATGTAAAAACTTTCTGCATGTAAAAATAATGTCAAAACTTGTGACTTCTGTGAAATTGAGCATATGCTTCAAATATTTTTCCAAGCTATCTTTTACTGCATAACCCTTCTTTCCCTCTTTTATTTTGCTTATCAAGAATTATAATTTATAGTCCATGCTGTAAAATAATTATTTATAAATTGAAAATTCTATGTAATTTATTCTCTAAATTATTCTAGTTTTTTCATGAACCAGTGTACATTATTGTATATTTACATACACTTACCATTACTTTGGCAAGTATGGGCAAAGCTTTACTGATGAAGTCTTGAAAAATTGAAACATATCTGAAGTTGTCTTTTGTACTTGCTGAAAGAATCAAAATAATTTAGCCTTTGTATGACCTTGCATTAAATATATTGATGCTAGCTTGATCATAAATTCAAAACTATCTATTAGTATAAAGTTAGAGATAAAATTATGTATCTAGTTAAGAATAAATGAATCAGAACTCAATAACATAACCCAAGTAAAACACCTTTTCATTAATTAATTATTTGCCCAACTTTGAATAAGTTGGTTGTACTTGTTGTCAGGTTATCATATTTTCAGCATCAGACTGAAAGTCACTCAGAAGGTATCACAGACATCTAAAAGTTTAGATTCTCATAGTCACTTAGTTCCCTAAATTTACTTGTTTCGATTTTCACATTCATTACTATGAATGGAGTTCCGTAAATACACTGAAATTATGCTCAATTAAATACATTTTAGTTTAGAAAGTTTGTTTGTTTTTTTTCTGACATCAAAGGTTTGGAAATTATTTCCATCTTCAGTATCATTTTCTTCTGTTCACTACATTTCTAGCATGGAAAAATGGATGCTATGATGATATGATGATAATGTGTGTGTATATATATATCATCATCATCATCATCATCATTTAATGTTTGTTTTCCATGCTGGCATGGGTTTGACTGGAAACTGGCAAGCTGGGGAGCTGCACCAGACGCCAGTCTATTTTTGGCTTGGTTTCTACAGCTGGATGCCCTTCCTAACG
>JAOPUL010000001.1:54491836-54503332 GCA_027564515.1 Octopus rubescens | reverse complement strand
AGTTAAGGGTAAAAAATTACATAAATATCTATATATATATATATATATATATATATATTATTTTTTTTTTTTTTTCTAATTTATATGTTCGTTACATTGACTCTTACTCTGCCACACAAACTCTTCTCCCTTATATATATTGTACCAACCCTGGTATTTTCCCATGATCCCCCACCCCTCTCTAGTTTGTTGTGATATCAAACCAATTAGAGTAGATGCACATTGTAGGTATTTTTATTGTCTGTCCATGGTCTCTTCACCCTAGTTAATAACATGCATGTACACTTTTTTTCATTCCTAACTGTCAATGTTTAATTTTACTGGGTAGCGGTATAGATTTGAAACTACTTCTTTGGTGCTTTGTTGAATGTTTGGTGTAATAGCTAATTGTCCCAACCTGTATGTGATATATTAGGCAAAATATAACACTTTTCTCACTGCCTTTTAGCATAATAGTCAGTGTATATACACGTGTGTGAGAGTGTATATATTTATATATAAATGCATAAACACACACATACAAATATTCATATAGAAAGATATAAAAATTTCCTGTTGAGAATACAGCTTTATATTTAGTAAGAATGTAACCATAGCTAGATGGAACAGTTCTAACATATGGTTGTTCACCAATTCAAAGACATTTATTTACCTTTTTCCATAAGAGTTATTGATTTTCAGCATTATGTTGTTCAGCTGGATCACCCCACCCGACCCCACTCTCCCAATACCATTGTACAGTATATCACTGTTTTCTCTCTGTGAATGCATATCAGCAAATCTATTTGTAAAGCATAGCTTTACAGAAAAAAAAAGGTATCTTTAATATATTGGTATGTGTGTATTCTCACCATATGATGTTTTTTTCATATACTCTTACTGTTGTCTTTTGGTTTTTTTATTTTTGTTGCACAATTTTATTATTTAAATTGGCATTGTTTTTTTTTTTGTTTTTTCCCCTTTGGTCATAAGATAAGACTGAACGTAAGTTGTTAAAAAGAGGTAAGCCGAAATTCATTTATACTGGTACTAAAATAAATAAGTAAAATGCTTGGAAAATTTTTTTTTTCTAATATTTTAATACATCCATGTATAAAGTCTGGATTGTATTGGTGCATTTTAATTTTTTTTTGTTTTTATTTTCAAATTCCAAATTGTATTGGTGCAATTTGTTTGTTTTTTATCTTTGTGTTTTAGTTATATATTCCTATGTTTAGTTAATATTTTTGAGTAAGTTGTGGAGACATGGAATATTTTGGTTCTTTTAAATATATTAATGTATGGAAATGAAGCAACTCTTGATTTTATTTTAGGGAAAAACGTAATAGCAGCAAAAAAATTTTTTTTTTAATCAGAAACTGAAAAGTTTTACAAATATATAACTTTAAAATTGCAAAGATAAGCAGTATAGGTATAACTACTGTTCCCATAGTTGTAGATGCATGACCCTTTTGTTAAGTTTGCTTAGAAAGCACGAGGTTCTGAGTTCAATTCTACTGCACAACATCTTGAACAAATATTTTCTATTATAGTCTTGTGTTGATCTGAGCCTTGTTGGGTGAAATTGAATAGATGGAAACTGTGCAGAAGCTAGCCTAGTCACAGTGTCATGCTGACTCTGCATGAAGATTAGAGTGCAATTGTATATGGAATGCTAGCTTCAAAATTACCTGAAGAAGTCCATAAGATTAATGAAGAGAAGGAAGATAAAACAACTTAAGGGAAATGCCAGGACAACAATGCCCTTATAAGTTGAACCCTCCCTGGGTACAAGAATATACCACATATGCACAAACATGGATTGTTATTGTTTTTGCCAATAGTGAAAATGTTTATGTATAATCCGTATTGTAAATGAAAATAGCAGTATAATGGCCAGTGATGTATCTATCCATTCTCAATACATTCTGGCAGATTCAAATATGACTATGCTGATCACTATTGTTTTCCTTCATCAGAGAACACCACCTCTCTTTAGACAATGTGTGTTCATAATACATGATTCATTGATATAAGGGGGCTTTGAGAGACCAGTGTTTTGACCTTAGTCAAAGCCATCCTCAGCGTGTCTCCTCAGTCAAAGCCATCTTCAGATCAATGAATCAAACAAAAGTACATGCCCTTGTTTACTGATGCATGCTGATGTCTGCCACCACTGAACAGCAAGAATCCAAACAAGAACTTGTCTGTTCATTCTCAATATATTCTAGCAGATTTAAATTTGAATATTGAGAATGAATAGATACATTATTGTTAGGATTCTTGTTGTTCTGCATGTATCTCATGAATTATTATCAGTTTTGCAGCATGCATTAGCAAATAATTTGTTTGTTGATTTCCATAAACAAGAACCAGTAACTCTTGTTAGATACATTGATCATAAGGGTGGGGTGGGGGGACAATTTGACTGAGGAGGCACACAGTAAGCTGAAAAACCATGGAGTCTTAGAATACCCTTATATCAATGAATTGTGTGTGTATTATGAACACGGATCATCTAAAGGTAGGAGTTGCCCTCTGATGAAAAGCAACAGCAATCGGCATGTTCCATTTGAACTTGCCAGAACATATTGAGAAAGGAGAGATATAGTATTATTTGGATTTTTGCTGTTCATGGTGCACCTCATGATTATAATGATGATAGTTATTTAAATATTTTTTCTTTCATAATTTAGTTATGTTCTTATCAAAGTAAAATATTTAATTATTGGAAATGCTTGTATGAAGTTATTCTTTAAAGTGATATAAAAGCAATTTAGAAATTGAGAGATGTTTTAAAAAGACTTTCTGTAAACGATGTCTAGGCTATCCAATTGAAAAGTTTAAGAAACTTGCTAATTACGTTGTATTATTAGGAAGAAATAAATTAAAGGGAAATTTTGTAATATAAAATATGCATTTTGTAATCTAGCTTGTAAATATCTTTGTTGAAATTTAATTTTAAAAAATTTGTTATTGATCAGTATGGATATTGCTTGAAAGTATTGTTTGGCTACAGGTTAACCTTGATAGAACGGACCTTATAATCAAATATGATTCAACTATAACCATACCATCTTTTGTGGAATATCTAAGACTATATTATCTACTGTTTTGGTGGGGTTTATAAAAGACATATAGTTGCTGTTGTTTAACTCCCGGTCAGTCTTGATAGGAGATACCTTTACTTAAAGGCACTCACTCCTACCTTGAGCATAGCATTTTTATTGACACAGTATATCTAGGACTATGTTATCTTTAAAAAGATTGTAGGACATGATAGGACATTTTAGCTGCCATTTCTAACTGCTCCAGCAGGCCTTAAGTGGCTTCCTTGATTCAGTGGTTTCACTCCTGATGATTTACTTTCACCCATCACCTCTCTTGCTTAACACAAATGATGGCATCATTGTTTTTGTTTTTTAATAGTTCTTATATGCATTGCAATGATCTATGTTCAAAAGGAATTCTGCCAGTTCTTATTTTAGCAAGCAATTATAATCAATTGCTCTTCTATGTGAATATAATAGTGGTATTCATGAATTGAAGGCAATCCTTAGTACATGTATAGTGAAAAAGAATAGAGAGTGTCTAGATGATGGTTAAAGCATAAATCTATATATAATAGATTAATGATTTGTAGAATGGGTCGTATTGTTGGCTGTGATGACAAGACATGATTATCTATGGAAAGGGCTAATGGGAAAGGCAGTAACAGGGAACATTAATTTATACAGATGCACCATACATTATCTTTCATCTATTCATCACTCTGGGAATTTATTGATCAAGGAATTAGGCATTAAATGTCCATCAAACTTTAGAAAGCTCTAGTTCATTAATTTTGTTAAATGAGTTAACCGAAAATGTTTAATCAGTTTTTTTAATTAACTGAGATTAACTATTATGGACGTTAATGTTGTGCTATTGTCTGTTATGTGTGGTATGTAAATACTTTTAATTAGGAATATGACAGTAAAGTGAATAGCGATGGCCATTGGGATGGAATATTTTAGTTAAGGGACCATGATTCAAAGCACATTTGGGAATTTCTGCAATCTACAATACAGTTGGAAAACAGCTAACGGAAAACATTGTGGCTAGAACAGGAATGTTTTGAGAAAACAGGTTGCCAAACTGATAAGGGTGCCAACAAATGCAAGCAGTGGCAGCACTATAAAGTAATGAAATTTTCTGTTAATATGCTATGATGAGATTAGAATGGTTTATTACATGAAGAGAAAATCTTTGGTGATTCCTTTATGAATAATGTGTTTTTGGATTCACCACCATTTCCTCCTATCTTTACTACTATTTGATGGAAACATTAAGTCAACTCTGACAGGGTTTGAAATATGGCAGCCAATGAGGCAACCGCCTTGCAGTCACTAAACTTGCCAGAAATAGCAGCCTAATCACTCTCAACTCATACTCCACTATCTTAAATAAGGAAAGGATTAAATTTTGCCTATCCATAAAAAGATAGTTAGTGTGTTCACAAATGGAATGCCTTCAGTTATAGGCTTGCTTGATGAGGGTTGCTCTTGGACTAAAAAGCAACAACAGGAGAGAGCATGTCAATTTTTGTAAATCATCTATTGCGACTCTACTTATCTTTTCCTTAATATCTCCATTACACAACTGATGATAATATTTAGAAGATCATCATATTTTGACTTCAATTCAAAGTGTTGTACTCTTCCCCAGTAACAAGGGTAGAATTTTTGGGACCCTTCATTAGTTTTACTCAAAATATATTTATTGAAAATAAATGGTGGACATGGTGTCCATAAAGGCACAAAGGTGGGGATGTAGAGTGGTTAAAAAAAACAACTCTGGACCTGACTATCCCACAAAAAAACTATTTAGATTGATAGCTTTTCAATTAAATACAGTATTGTGTCATCCTTTCTGACATCCATTCTGTCAGCTAAAGGATTATTTTATTATCTAACATCTTTACAATCTAGTTTGACTCATGCATCATTAATCTGCTTCAACTGCATGTGAAATTTCCAATGTGCCAAAATATTCCCACTCACACATGGAGTACAGACATCATTGACAATTTAATCTATTTTGGGCACTTGCAAAATTTTATCATCTTCATCATTATATGTCCCTTTTTCCATGCTGGCATGAGCTAGACAGTCCAACAAGAACAGACAAGCCAGGTGGCTCTACCATGTTCTATGTCTGCTTTGGCATGGTTTATATAGCTGGATGTTCTTCCTAATGCCAACCACTTAACAGAGTGTACTGGGTGCTTCTTACATGCACCAGCACTGGTGAGGCTGCCAATTACCTGCACGATAAGACCCCTCAGCTGAGCGGGGTATAGACTGGAGAAAGAAACTATGATAGAGGGAGAGGAACAGGTGTCTTGCTGAAGAGGTGAATACTTCATCCCACGTCTTCCTTAGTCTACCTCTTCTATATGTTCCATCCACATTTAGCCTTCAGCATTTCTTTATGCAACTCTCCTCATCCATCTCCATCACGTGACCATACTAGCACAATCTTCTCTCCTGCATACATGCACACTAACATTGCACATCATCAGAGCATACTTGTTTCCTTTCTTTCAAGTCTTCACATGTCCTCTGCATTCACAGCCCAAGTTTCACAGTCATGTAGCATTGCTATTCATATACAGGCATCATACAATCTGCCATTCATTCTGAGAGAGAGGCCTTTTGTTACCAACAGAGGTAGAAGTTCTCTGAACTTTCTCCAGTCGATTTGTATTCTAGCGACTATACTATCAGAGCATCCTCCTCCACTGCTAATTAGGTCACCTAGATAACAGAAACTATCTACTACTTTTAGGGAGCCTCCTGTGCATTTCAGATCATCTATTTTCCATCTACTCTTATTATTTATTGCTCCTACACATCTGCCACAAACAAATTCTACTTTCTCTGTTAACCTTCTTTTGATCACACTGTACCCTTATGTGTCCATAGTTTGCACTGGGCACACCATATGGAATTTCTACCTTCACCTTGTCTACATATGGAACAGAGCCATTTACCTGAAGGGATTAGTGTTCTGTCTGTTTTCTTGCTAATTAGAACTTTGGCCTTCACATTCCCTAATCAAAAGCTTTCCCTTTTATGTACATTGATACTAGATGTCTAGCAGAGTATCTCTGAAACCATCATTGCAATGTCTTTCAAAAAATGCTGCATCACAATTGCACTGGATGGTCATAAAGATAGCATCCTTTTTGAGGAATAAATTGAAGATCACTCTGTGTTTGAGGACATATACCCTACTACACTGACAATGTAAATGATGAGTAAAGGTGTATGTCTTTCACATAGACCACAGTGAAGTAAGCTTCCTCAGTTTCGATGGTGAATCACTATTATTTGAAACATGAGCTATTATATTTCTGAACAGGAGCTATGTGCATGCATAGAAAATAAGTAAATGGATTTCTTGAGAACCACATATTGCCAGTTATCCCAGCTTTTTGTCATCTTCTCCATGAGGTTCAAGGTCCTGAGATCAGCTTTCACCATTTCATCCCATGACGTTCTGAGTTTCCTTCTCCACAAGCTTCATCCACATTAAGTGATCAGCACTTCTTTATACAGCTGTCCTCACATGCCTATACCAGTACAGTCTTCTTTCTTGTACATTATACCTGATTTCTCTTGTGTCCAGTTTTTCTCTCAGCACATTTTTAAGCATGCTAGCTTCATTTCTTTCTGGTCTTCTCAAATCCTCTAAATTCAAGGCCTGTGTCTCACTGCCATGCAGTATCACAATTCTAACACAAATGTCATACAATTGGCCCTTCACTCTGAAAGAAAAGACCTTTGTTGCCTACAGTAGTAGTAGCTTGTTGAATTTTCTCCAACCTATACTTTCAAAGCACATACTTCCCTTGCTAATTAGATCCTCTAGGTATCAAAAGCTATCAACCACTTCTAGTGAGCCATCTAGGCATTTAAAAGAATTTATTTCCAGTGCGTTCATAGTATGTACTGCCCCGCTACATCTCTTGTGTTTCCATAGCTTATGCTGAGTATAGCATATGAAGTTTATTCCTATTCCTTTTCTGCATATCAAGCAAAGCCATTTCCCTGAAAATACTAGGTTTTTTCCTTATGAAAGCCTTCATCTTTGCTTGGTTGCCTTAAGACTTTTTGATTCTGGGTTTAGTTTCCATGCCTGGAATTTTCTCTCTAATATCCCTTATAGATTCGGCTATGAGCTCTAGAACATCAGCACATTGGAGTTCCCATGGACAGCTAGTTTAAAACTTATCTGTGATGGCCTGTAGGACTATGATGAATAGGAGAGGACAGAGCCTTGATGGACTCTTGCCCTCACACTACATTCATCACTGAAACTGTTGTTGACTCTCATTTTACTTGCTACATCTTTGTATACACACATTTATATACATATATATAAACACACATATATATATATTTATACACACACATACATCATCATCATTTAGCATCCGTATTCCATGCTGGCATGGGTTAGACGATTTGACTGGTGACTAGCAAGCCAGAGAGCTGCACCAGACAGACTCCAGTCTGTTTTGGCTTGGTTTCTACGACTGGATGCCCTTCCTAACACCAACCACTCTAGAGAGTGTACCAGGTGTCTTTTAACATGTCACTGGCATGGGTGATCTATTTTTAATACAAATTTCTGTCTAGATAAAAATAAAAATTTGAGTTTCATTGCAACCAGTGGCAATCTTATTCTCTCTGATTATTTTATGTCAACAATACAGAAGCAAAATGTTACTGATCAGACAATGAACAATATGTTCTCTGCTGTGAGCAGCCATGCATGGCGATTATTGGAAACATTGTGTGTGTATATATCTGCACCAACTACAAAAATTCAGATCTTTAATGCTTACTTATGTAATGTAATGAACATTTAATGTATTATTGCTATCACAGAAAATAAAATATAGCATTATTATGGTGATCTTAAGCTCTTATACATCAGTTTGCTTAGACAATAGATATAGCATACTTCCAGTCATTTGGCCATGTCTTAACTGGGGGAAATGGGTAACATTTAGTTCTCATGTGATTCCAATAGAAATAGTTATTCCTTCAAACAGTTGTTTGTCAGAACTAAATAACCGATTTTTTTTTAGGGGGGGGGGGTCAGTTTTAATTATTGTCAGAAATGTGATTATGGTGAGAATTGCAGTTACATTAAGCACAGGCTTCAGGGGATGGATTAAATACAATTCTTGTTATTGATGCAAATTTAAGAAAATGCTGCCCCCTCCACCTCACCTCCCACCCCCAAATGAAAAATATAATAAAGAAAAAGAAAAATGTGGGGAATTATATTATAGCACTGAAGAAATTCTTCCATCATATTAAAGATTTAATTACAATATTAAAGCAGGTGTTCTGAATTGTCTCCATAATAAATAAATAAATAAATAAAACAATTAACTGAGAAAAATTTTTAAATCCTAAAATCCTTTAAATCAAGTTTAAACCAGATGAGTTATTTTTTTGTGGGATTTTTTTGTTATTCAAGTATTATTATTATCATCATCATATTTTTGTTGTTGTTTTTTAATATACATATCCCAGTGTCTTTAATTGCTTGATGTATTAGTTTTATATCATACTGGTCTTAATTGAAAAAGAAAGAAAATCTAGGAATTTTTGAAACAATGTTTAAATTTTCTTTTTATTATTATTGTGCTTAGTTTTAAATTTGTTCATGATCTTCATATATAATCTGTTTCATAATTAGACTAGTTGTATGACATAAAGAAATACCTAATTACTTTTCTCCTTTTTTGTAATATTCCAACATACTCATTTAGAAACATTAGCATTAAGCAAAAATTTTCTTTGAGTTTTTGTTTCTTCTTTAATTTTGAGAACTTAGCAATGTAACATGAGTTAACAGGTGGTTTATCTAATTTCTATTCTGTACTTAAGATTTTAAAATTGGGAAACTTATTGAAGGTAAGAAATGTTACTTTAAACTTTTAAATATGGTTCTCTTTTCTATCAATGAGGGCTTTTGGTTGATTTTTTTTTTTAAAGTTTTTGTCATCAAGTACTTTATACTTGATAAACACATAATTCAGGGTAAGTGCATTTGGTAACTTATTATTATTATTAAGTATTGAAATCAAGCAGTATTGACTAAGCCCTCCCCCCTCAAAATTGCTGATCTTGTACAGCACTAACAGTTCTGCTACGAGCTGGCAGAACCGTTAGAGCAGTGAACAAAATGCCTTGTGCTATTTCTTCTGGTTCTTTGTGTTTTGAGTGCAAATGCTGCAGAAGTCGACTTTGCTCTTCATCCCTCCAGGGTTGATAAAGTAGTGGGGTCAGTGGTATTGAATGACACATTCCCCTTAAAATTGCTGGCACTAGGCAGTGTAGAATGGCTCAGTCAATACTATGAAAACCATTAGTAAGATGGATAGATTGGCAGCATCAACAGAGCATCATACACAATGTGGTATTTGTTCTGGCTCTTCATGTTCTCAGTTGTAAAGTCAATAAAGTACCAGTTAAGTATTAGGTCAATTTAATTGATTAACCCTCTTGCTTAAAATTTGAGGTCTTGTGCTTATGTAAGAAACATTATTACTGCTAATTTAGGGAGAACAGTTCACAGAATTGCCTGTGCATTGAGTTAACCCTTTAGCATTTAAACCAGCCATATCTGGCCCAAATATTATACCTGTTTTATGCTCAAACAAGCTAGATCTGGCCTCTCACATCTACCTTACAATGTCATTCAAAAATATACCATCACAACATCAAAATTTCGAAACTGTGAGATAATGCATGATTAATTCAAAACAATGTGAAAAAATAAGCATCACATTTGACAGTGTAATCTGAGTGCTAAAGGGTTAAATGCTAATGGTATTTAGCTTCCTTTCTCTGCATTCTGAGTTCAAATCCTGCTGCTGTTAATTTTCTCTTCACCAATTTTCAATATTTTCCACTTAATTCAGTTGCTTATTGCAAAAAAATGGGCTTGTGGTACATGGTCAACTATTATTTATTATTTACTATATTTTTCTATATCTTTTTTGTTGGATTTTAAAGACTTCGATGTTGATAGTTAGCAAGGAGAAGGTAAACTAAGTTTTGGATTTCTTTCCATAGTTTATTATACAAATGAAATGTTTTAGGGGCTGTCACCTTACACCCACCACAAGCATTTCATTATTTTTGTAGTTATGATACTTTATTCTATATATCACAGTTACCCTGACTTGTTAGGAATATTTACCGGATTTACCAAGGAACATTATAAGCATTAGACTGGTATCAATGGTATTGTCTAAACCCATCTCTTTAAATTGCTGGCTTTGTTCCTAAATTAGAAACAAAGAACAGCAAAGTGGCAGAATCGTTAGAGAATTTGGCAAAATGCCTTGTGGTATTTCTTCTGAATTCAAATCCCACTAAGGTCAACATTACCTTTCATCTTTATTGAGAAGTAAGTTGTCCTTCCATATGTTTTTATAGCTATTGAATACTGAATCTAAATTTAAGCACCAACTTCATAAGTGCCTGTGATTTATGAAGCTACAATTTTTACTTTTACTCCAAAAACATACTCCACCCAAAACATTCTCTGGAAAAATACTTATTGGATGGAAAGTTCCTAATGCTATATGTTCTGAAGAATATATCTGTACATTTTAGCCATTATTGATAGACATATGTAAACACCTTGTCTTTTTATACAATATTGTCATAAACAGAAAAAGAGGGATGAACTGAACTAGTTTCAATCCTTTGTTGGGATTTCATCAGTGACCAAGTACTCTCTTTCCCTGTCAAGGACGTGAGTGAATTAGCTTGATAGATTTGCTTATATAACATTACTTTATAGCTAGTTTGATTAATAAATTTTAATGGTGAAACAAAACGCTATTAACACATCAGTAATTTATAAATTAGAAACTAGTCCAGCTGATCCTTCTCTTCTGTTCAGTTATATTGTATAAAAAGACAAAGTGTTACATCTGTCTACACAGTCCATAGCTATGCTCTTTAGTACAACATAGCATTGAAACAAAACACTGTTAATGTACCTGTAATTTATTATATTTTAAGAATATGTTGGGAGAGATTATTCAAAAGTAATTTTTATGTCAATAGTAGAAAAGTTATGCATTTTATAATAGTGTTAGCATATCCTGAATGACTTCAATTATGCATGCATATTATATAAAAATTTACAGTTGTGTCATTATTGCATAGGCTATTGGCTCATGTATTGACTTTTTTAGTCATTGTGTTATGTCACACAACAGATCATAACCCTGCTAGATTAGGTTTAACTGACTGACAACAGCTTCTATTGTTTTTTTTCAGTTTAATGGTTTGTAAATAGGATGAGAATATCATCATCATCATTTTAACGTCTGTTTTTCCATGCAGGCATGGGTTAAACGGTTTTGACTGGAAACTGGCAAGCTTGGGAGCTGCACCAGACTCCAGTCTATTTTTTGGCTTGGTTTCTACAGCT
>JAOPUL010000001.1:54481581-54491736 GCA_027564515.1 Octopus rubescens | reverse complement strand
GCTTTGGTCGGCCCGAGGCTATAGTAGAAGACATTTGCCCAAGGTGCCATGCAGTGGGACTGAACCCGGAACCATGGGGTTGGGAAACAAGCTTCTTACCACACAGCCACACAACATATATATTGTACAAATATATACTTGTGTAATTTTTTTTTTCTTCTTTTGACAGAAAAGCGACATCGACATAACGGAACTTGAGGAAGCTCTGACTCTGGTACGGAGCAAGCAGGAATCGGTTATCAAGACCCCTTGTTTTGTGACGCAGGTTGATGCTGAAGTTGAAAAAGGTAAGGGTCAGAGGATGCATGTAGGTTGTTAACATCATCATCATCATTTAGTGTCTGTTTTCCATGCTGGCATGGGTTAGACGGTTTGACTGAAGACTGGCAAGCCGGGGAGCTATGCCAGACTCCAGTCTGTTTTTGGCTTGGTTTCTATGGCTGGATGCCCTTTCTAATACCAACCAGTCCAGGAAGTGTACTGGGTGCCTTTAACGTGTCACTGGCACGGGTGTTTTTAATGTGTCACCGACATGAGTGTTTTTAACGTATCACCAGCACGAGTCTTTTTAATGTGTCACCCACATGAAAGTTTTCAACGTGTCACCGGCACGACTGTTTTCAATGTGTCACCAGCACGACTGTTTTCAATGTGTCACCGGCACAACTTTTAAAGGCCCCCTGCAACTTTTTCTTTCAAGGCCCGACTTTTAGAGGCATCCTGCAAATTTTTCTTTCAAGGCCCGACTTTTAGAGGCCTCCTGCAACGTTTTGTTTCACGGCCCCATTTCTTCAATCAAAATTCATAATCTACGCACCTTTTATTCATAACTATATTTTATTTTATTTGGTCAGCCCGAGGCTATAGTAGAAGACACTTGCCCAAGATGCCATGCAGTGGGACTGAACCCGGAACCATGGGGTTGGGAAGCAAGCTTCTTACCACACAGCCATATATATATTGTTGTAAATATTTCTCTTGAAAAAAAAAAAAGGTTACAACAGTATCAATATAAATGGTATAGAACCAGACAGATAGTTGTACATTTTCTGAACATGATATGAATATCTCTATATTTTAAAAAGAGGTATACATGAATTCTATTGGCTCATTATGCATGAGCCCATAACTGGAGGTTTTCTGTATCACAACACTCCCTTTCAGTACTTTGCATAACCAAATTAATTCTACTGGGTTGGTCAAATAAGTAACATAAATGTATCAGAATTTAAATAACTCAGTACTATAAACTTGCATACTAAAAGTCCTTAAACTGTTTGTTACTATATTTCTATTGAAATACACTGCCTTTATTTTAATTTGAAAATAATTAATTTAGTAAAATAACTTTGCCATTATTAAGCTAGTATTTGAAACAAATTAACATGATATTTTGATGAAAGGTTTTTTAGATCACTTTAAAACATGAAGTTTGTATCGTACAAACAAGGCATGGTCTCAGGTAAGTTGGTATCAAACGGATTAAGAGAAGAAATATGGTGTGTATCAGAAGCAGAGAGAAAGTAATTAGGAGTTTATGTATATGCCACCTTTAAGCATATTCATTTCCAGTTGGGTTAGCATCCTAAAAAGTAGAAAAAAGATAAAACTAAATTTAATTGAAAGTTTGAACGGTTTGAATAAAGAATGTTAAAATTTGATCTAATTTGTTATAAAACATGCTATCTTTCTCTTCATGTTTAGATGATCAAACAACTATTTAACTCAAAATGAATCCACTTTATCAACAGAAATCGTTTCACCTTTCAATTAGATTTTATCACTATATATAAATAATAGTCTTTGTTCTGTTATAGTTTCTGACTGTGCCTTATTTTTAATTTTTGAGTATACAATTTTTTTTTATTCTTAATGGTTATTGTATATTTTATATATTTTTGATATAAATTCTTTTAGTTTATTAATAACTGGTGCAAAAAATAAAATAAAAAACATTGCACTTTGAGAATAATTAATCTAGAGTATAGTTGATGAAAATCTTTCACCACATGGTGAAAGCTGCTCATAAAAAGTCCATGAAGAGGATCATGTTTTATTTTATCCTAATTTTCAAACAGTTTAAATGATTGGAATACATATCTTTCTCAGGACAAGAATCTGTCAGCAATTTTAGTTTTAACAAAATACTATCGATTTAGTGGTGTGCTGTACTTCTACATGGTACCTTTTTGCATTTAAGAACTACTAATTCTTTGGCTAGCAAACTGTTATGATGAGTTAGTCAACTCATAATATGAATAATACATTAACAGTATAAAGCCTAAACAAATGCTCCATGTTTTATGATTATCATACCAATATTATTACAATTATATTTTTTTATGTTGACGTCATTTGAAGGTCTCTTCAAATTCAGATTTTGTTATTATTGCAATGATTTTCAGATGAATACAGTTTCTAATTATATTTAGAAAGAGAATATGACTGTAAAAAGAAGAGAAAATAATGAATCTATAAAATAAATTACCAGAAAAGTACTGGTGTCGCTATAATTAACTGGATCCCTGTCTCCAAATTTCTGGCCTTGAGCCAATGTTAGCAACAATTTCTATTATGATGAAATAAAGTGCCAATCAAGTAGTGAGGAGGGGGGGGGAATGTAATCAGCTCATCTTCTTCCACCCTTCATCCCCACCCAATTTTCTGGCCTTGAGCCTATATCAGAAAATTAAAAACAGTAAAGTGTCAGATAAAATGCTTAGGGAACCCTTGCATGGTCTTTCATTTTACTAGAAATAGTCACCAAATTTTCCTTAAACAACACTCTTCCATCTTAAAAATGGACTCATTGGACAAGGTAGTCTGTGGTATTCTATTTCTGAAAATTAGATGGGCTGGTCATAGTATGAATGCCTTTAATCATAGAATTTGTGCAATTAGGGCTGACTTGGGTCTAAGCAACAATAACAAATATATCTACACCCCTTTACTTTAACTCAAATCCTATCTTTTATTTTTCAGTTATCTGCTTGTTATATATTGATGTCAGTTTAATCAATTGTACTGTAGCTTGTGTGTTTTCAAAAGAAATCAGTATTATTTGTTATATATTCAGTTTTTAGGTTTCTTTTATTTTTGGGACACAATGTTCTGTCCTAATTCCATAGATTAGAATCAGTTTTTTTTTTTAGATGATTGCTTAATTCATAATTTTTACAGGAGAACGTTTAATTCCAGTGCTAAACTGTGAGTATCTTTGTTTTGTTATTTTTGTAAATTTTAGCAAAAATATTCACATTTATTGTAGTCGTGAATAGTTTGTTAATACCTAACTAGCTTTGTTTTGCAAATGTTCACTTATATATTGAAGTGGTTCAATATATTTGACCTGTAAAATATGCACCCAATGCCTCTGATGAGGAGATAACAGAAACCATGTTTTGGACTGTATGATGGGGCACACATTACTAATTTCATCAAGCAATAAAGGATGTTTCAGGTTTGAGTTAGATGATTCAAATCTGATCCATCTTTTATTAATAGTTAATTGCAATTAGTTTTCAGCGTTTGTTTAAAGTACTAAGTTTTAACGACTAGTTATTAAATCTAATTCAATTCTAACAGAACCAGTGGCTTCTATAATACATTCATAACTTTTTTCTTTTTTTTTTGTTATTCTTACCGTTGTATTTTCTAACCATGTTCAGTTAATATGAAATCTTACTGGAAATTACAAAAGACAGTGTATACATGATATTCTTAATGAATCTTCACTCTCATACAATGTACTCTTCACGGTTTACTTCCATACAAAGGTACAAACCTTCACTTTTTTTTTTTTACATCAATGTCATAACCAGTGGTAATATTAACAATTCACTTCGGCCACTGATAGAGTTTAAGAATTCAGTACCTTTCAATTACATACAATTGCAAACACTTTTTGTTTATCAAGGAAAACCATTTTATGACAATAATCCGCCATCATTATACTTATTTACTTATTACTTATGACATTACTATCTTCTGCAACATATAGACGCTTCATATCTTTAACATTGCCACAACAGCATGGAGGAAATCTAAACAGCTGTTACCTCTACAAGATAAAAGACATACCAAAAGTCTGAGGGGGCTTGTAAAGGTTCAGTTTGTTGCCTTTTCTCTTATTTAATAAATACTCATACTATCTTTTAAGTAATTTCTCATATAGCCCTTCTTAAAATTATCTCTATAGACGTCTGTCTATCTCATATATTGTATAGTGTAATTTTTAAACAATCACTTGGAAGAAAATCATTTGGTTAATTAAGAAGCTCTGACATTTGGAAACTTTTACAGTCCATAGCACATTGTTCTTGTTTCCTCTCTTTGGTTTTGAAAGCTGCACTAACAATCTTTTCTTCAGAACTTATAATTACATCTCTCCTAACATCAACCTATCTGCTGGATATATATCTCTGCTACTCACCACTCTTTTCCATCTCTTTGTATCGTAATTAAATCCTGCAGCAAACATTCCATACAGTCCTTCATTCAAACACTTATCATCATCTGATCTGCAATTTGCTTTCCCATGGTATATTCTTACCAGCTAATTTATCTGTTAATATCTAGACTTCACTTTTACCATACAACCAACCAACCAACCACACACACACACACACACACACACACACTCTCCCTGTCTAGTGCCATCTCCTCACCTCCATTTGCATGCTAAATTAAAAAATAAGTAAAAGCTACAAAATTAAACAACTGATCCTTCACTTTATGATTGTTCTAACTTTCTAAAACAAGTTCTTAGTATGGATACTAAAATCTTGTAATTCACTTCCCACGGAGTCATTTTTCGTGTGTGTGTGTGTGTGTAAAAAATCATCATCATGGATTGGGTGAGTCTAGCAGCTGCTGAGGGCTATGTCTCATTTATATGTTCCCTTGTTGGCATATTTTCTATGGCTGGATGTCCTTCCTAACACCAAACCACTTTATAAAGTGTACTGGGTGCTTTTCTTGCACGAGACCAGTACTAGTGGGGTTACCTTCTGCCTTACTCGACAAAATGAGTTCTCCCTGTTCTATATTGTCTGTTCATTCAAAGCAACATGATCAGAAGAGAGGACAATGACAGAAAAGAACTGGACGACGAAGTGAAGGAAGTGAGAGTATGATGAGAGAAACAATAATTGGATGAGAAGTTGGTGGAGAGGGGGTAATGGAAGACTGTGATAGTGGTAAAAGAGAGTGATGGAGAGTGACCAGTTAGGAAGGAAGTGACAGCTAGCAGTATGAAGCTGATGTTTGTTGGTAAGAGAGAGAGAATGAGGGATGGATAGTTGTAGAGATGGACAATGGTAAAAGATAATAATAGATGTCAATGAGTGGCCTAGAAGAAAGGGAGTAATGGCTAGTATTACCAAGGGGTGATGTTGGATTGCTCAGAGATACCAACACGTCTCTCATTATATAGACATTGTAATGTGAGAGGCAGAAGTAGAGTGATACAGATCACTGGTAGTGGGGAATAATTACATTGGACAAATTCAACGATATCCCACATTATACCAGTGGTATGGTGCAATGAATAGGAGAGAATGTGAGCAATAGTGATGAAGGGTTATTGAAGAGGTGAGGGGGGAGCAGATGGAAACTGAACAGGAACATACTGGGCAAGAGAGCCAAATAAGATATGTTATACATCACAGCCTTCGTCATTGCCACCAATTTAATGTTTTGCTTTGCTTGCATGAGTGAGAAGATCTGCAGCAACATGTGTTGTTAATCATCATTTTGGTTTTTTGTCATCTTAATGAGGTACAGATCCTGGAGTTCAGCCTTCAACACTTTATCTTATGTTTTCTTAGATTACTCTCTTCCGCGGGTATAATTCACTGAGTGTACAACACTTTATACAGTTGTTATCCTCCTTACACACCATGTCCCCCTACCAGTGCAATCTCTTCTCTTACGCACTGCATCAGATTTCTCTTATAGCCAGTTTATTCTCAACTCGTATTCATTCATGTACACATTTACATCCAGCAGGTCATATTTCATTTATGTCTATTCTTCACATATCCTCTGCTTTCAAAACTCAAGTCTTGCTGCCACAAAAAAACCATACCTCAAACTGAAGCATCATACAATCTGTCTTTCACTCTGAGAGAGAAACCCTTTGTTGCCAGCAGAGTTAATAGCTCCTTGAACTTCACCTTATTCTTACTCTGGCTTTTATGCTTCAGTACACCTACTTTCACTGTTAATTATATCATCTAAATAACAAAAGCTAACTACGTTTAGTGTACCTTCCGAGCACTTGAAGGGAGTTTATTTTGCACTATTCTTGCTACTCCTATGTATGTGCCTCATGTACCTTTTGTGTTACCCTGCCTATGATCCCACTACACTGCTTGTGCATCTATACTTAACACTGCATACAACAATGGAATTCCTATGTATATCAAGTACAGCCATTTTCTTGATGGTAGAAATGACTTTTCTTTTTGCCTACTTACTAAAACTTTGATTCATATAGATATGAGGGTGTGTAGAATAAAGAGAAAGAAAAACTTATTCAATATTTCTGCTTCAACTATCCATAAGTATGGACGTGTGAAATGATAAACCAATATATTGGATAAATTAACTTTCCTCCAGTTTCGCATTGTAAAATGTCTTTTATTACCTTTCTGCTATAATAAAACTAAAACGTAGTTTTTTCCATTTTCATTTTTCTAATCATTTGCATGCAAATATTAACTTGACTTCTGTTAGATTTCCACATTGTTACAACACACACAGACCTCATGTACTTGTGTGTGTGTGTGTAGCATTTTCACCTATACCTTGTGGGTGGAATTTGGTAAATGGAAAACATGCTGTTTATTCTATGTCCTTTTATGTCTTGTCCTCTAGCAATTTAACAAATTGAGATCGTTATACTAAGTATCATGCAGAAACAAGTACTGGGGTCCATATGATCACTTAAAACCCCTTGAAATCAATGCCCCCCAAATGGCCCCAGCACAGTAAAAAATAAAGCATTATATTTGCAACTATCAATTTACAAAGGTCAAATTACATTTTTTAGCATGCTTGATAAGTAGTGTTGTTAAAGCATGTTATTGTTTGTGTCCAGAAATAGATTGACCTGTCGTGCTGCTCTATTTCACATTGGATTATCAGAAGTCAATTTCTTGATTTTGTGATCACAGAGAGAGATACTTGTAGCTTGAAGCTATTTATAGTAACACATGCCCCTAATTTGTATAACAATAGGGCAAGTATTGGCAATATTTGGATAAATAAAGTAGTCCTTCTATTAATTAAATGTTGACAGTACTTGCACTACTGTTATGTAAATTAGAGAGAACAACTTACATTTGTCTGAATTTTTTTATACAATAAATAGCTATAAGTTACTGTTCTCTGTTGTCAAGGAAAAGAATAGCCAATCTGCCATGAGCTGCTAAAATTAACTCTTAAACATGCTTGGTCATCTTTTTTCTTCTTTTTTTTTTTTTTTTGTTCTTCTTTGGACTCATTTTAACCCTAGTTTCTTCTCCCAGTTAGGCTAAAAATGTATTAAGAATGTATTTACTAAAAACGCTCACCTGTTAGTTTACGTTACATCACTGGATATATTTTAATTAGCTAAAACTCAATTTTCGTTAAATCATAATCAGCTTTACATTTGATAAACAAATAATAAAAAATAGAGCCGACCTAATTGTCATATAAGTTGGAAACCTGTGGCTTAATCTTTTGAGTTCCTGTATAATAAATAGCACCATAATAATTTCTGTCAGTTTTCATTTTGACATTATAAAACCTGCTATTATTTGTCACTAGATTTTTTTGTATCTTGTCTTCCTTTTCCAAGAATGAGAAGTAGTTTATAGATAGATTCGAATTCTTGCTTCCTGGACTATAATGTATTTGAGTAGGAATTGTTTACTTCAACTAAGGCAGAGAATTGAGAGAAAATGAAATGTTGTCATTATAACTCTCAAAATATTTCCTGTAACGTGAGGCATATTATTCTTTTTTTAAGGTGTGTGTGTGTGTGTGTGTGTGCAAAAGAAGAGAGGTTTGGTTAAATAAAAACATAAAAAACAGTTATGAAAGTCAGTTTTCATTGAATCATAGTACAACCTAACCTATATTTAAGAAGAGTTTTCTATAACAGAAAACAAAACTACTTTGAGAGAATTGTCCGTTTTATTTGTTTATTTACAAAAGGGAGCAAAAGAAGAATGAAAAGAGGGGAGAGGGTGTTAAATATTGACTGTCTTGGTGTTTAGCAAATTGGAAGAAAATTTTAGATAATGTTTTGGAAAATAAATCTAACTCATGCCAAAATATTCATCGGAATATTTTAAAATATTTCTCCCTTCCCTCCCTCCTCTTTACACACACATACATATAGAAATATAGAAATATATATATATACGTGCACAAACACACTATCTTAAAGCTTAACAATGACTGACTTAACTGTTGGAATTGCAATAAAAGAAGTTTCTATGTATTTGCTCAACCAAACTCCCTCAAATCAGACCCTAACCACCTTCAAGAAATATAGTGCAGTCCTATATGTAGTAAAAAAAGATGATGTGGAATTAAGAATAAGAACCTTACTCACCCACTGGCTTCTTTTTTTTTTTTTTTCTTTTTCTTTCCTTCAGATATCTATGCTTTAGATTACAATTCAGCAAAAAGAAACATTGACAATTTGAAATTGCTTGTCAACTGCCATCTTTTTTCTACAACTAGTTGTAACTTTTTCACTTGGAATCTTTTCCAATGTTTTAAAACATAGCTTAGGGGTTAAATTTACGTAACTACCACACACACACACACACACACACGGTACATACATTCACTTTGACACACACATGTATAGATACATATTTACATTCATACGCATACATAGATAAATGTACACATACATACATTTACACAGAATCAGTCATATTCACAAATTTTTAACTCTTTAGTGTGCAAGTGTAAAATCTTATATAATAATGAAAAGACATTATCTCATTTTCTCTTTGAATGAACTATAACAGTGAGTTTCATACTATAAATTTACATATGGAGAATTTCTGTAACCTGAGCTTACGTCCTTGTTTTGGTTACCATTGATCTTGGTTTCGTATCTATTTACATATGTGTGTATGCATGAATATTTGTAATTATTGTTGTTCACTTTTCATTAGTTATGGTAGTAAAATTGAAATCTCATATGATCAGTACTGATCTAGGCTGCACAAAATGTTCAAAAAACACATTGGAAATGCCAGCATGTCTGTTGTAGACAAATTATACATACATACTCAAATATGAGTTAGAAGCAGCTTGCGGAATATAAACAATATTGAATACACACACGCAAAGTGTGTGTGTTTCTAGTTTTTGGTCGGTGGTGATTTTAGGCCTGTGATAGCATATTCTCAACTATGCACCTGGTTTAAAAAACCTCGCTCTGGAGTAGTGGACATTGGATGTTTCGTCATTCTTGTAACTGGTCAATACTACTTACCAGGGGACAAGACTTGATGTAAGCTAAATAACTGTCCATGACTATATGTATTTCGGTGTAAACACCATCTACTGGTATGTCCCAACGTTTCATACCACAGAAGATATTCAAATATGAGTTAGAAACAGTTTGTGAAATATAAACAACATTGAGAATATGTTCTTACAGGCCTAAATTGCAGCCAAACCACAAACTAGAAACACACATTTTGCGTGTGTGCGTTCAATATTGTTTGTATCTCACGCACTTCTTCTAACTCATATTTGAATACTTTCTATGCTATGAAACATTGGGACATATCAGTAGATGGTGTTTACACCAATATACATATCGTCATGGACAGTGATTTAACTTACATTAGGTCTCACCCCTGATAGGTATTATTGACAAGTCACAAGAATGACAAAACATCCAATGTCCACTACTCCAGAGCGAGGCTGATGTGAGTTATCTTGCTTGTCCATTTACATAAGTTTTTTTTTTTAAATCAGGTGCATAGTTGTGAATATGCTCTCACAGGCCAAAATCGCAGCCGACCCACAAACTAGAAACACACACACCTTGCATGTATGCGTTCAATATTGTGTATACATACATACATACATACATACATACATACATACATACATACATACATACATACATAC
>JAOPUL010000001.1:54432891-54443515 GCA_027564515.1 Octopus rubescens | reverse complement strand
TTACCTTCAAATATTATTTGTAATAAAATGAAAGGAATATATAATTGTATTTCTATCAAAATAGAAAATATTATTATGTCATATTCTTGTCAAGAAATTGTCCAAAGCACAAGGGCACTTTGCACAATGAACACAAATGAGGTTTCAACCTGATATCCTTTTGCCATTTTTCTCTTCTGTATGTCTACGCACTCTCTTTCTTTCATTTATTTTTTCCACTTTATGGAAGTTAATATTTTCTGTGTTGACATCCATCTCAGTTAATTTTTCTTTTCTGCCAGTTCTGTGCTTTCTCGAAGAAAACTGAGATGCGATGTCAACCCGAAATTTCATGTGGCAGTAGTCCTTTCATGGTGGAGGTACCTTGTGACTATTTTCATAAACAATGTATGAATTTACAATGGTTAAATTAGCTAAAAACCGCAAAATGTACCTCCACCATTTCTTTCCATGTCAATCCAACTTGGTAGTATGCCCGATACTGGTCGGATTTATCCACATCACCCATATTCTTATTGTACAGAATATTTACTGTGGGTTTCCCTTCAGCAACAACACCAGATTGTTCATTTGTGGATAAAAAAGAAATTTGCCTTTTGTCCGTGTATAAGGTGACTAGCAAATTTCCTTTTTGCATCTGAAGAATGTCCCCTCTTTTTTTTTTTAGTTTAGTCATTTTGACTTCATGGGGTAGCCCTTTGCAATTGCTCATTACAATATCACATGTGTAAGGGTTTACAAGGGCAAGACATTCCGCCAAAGCCACTGAAGAAAGAAAAGAAAAACTGTCAAAATATAGGTGTCGGTGGTGATATGGTTCAGTTAGAGACCGTACCCCAATCCATTTGGTCTGTCTCCATTATACTTTTTCCCTGTATAAACATCAAAATTTGAACAATATCCTGTATCTGACTCACATGCCTCCCATACCTTAATGCCCCATTTAGTGGGTTTAGCAGTCATATATTGCCGAAAATGTACCCTACCCTTATAACCTATCATGGCTTCATCTACACTGAGATTTTTCCCTGGCAGATACAGTTTTATACTTTTCAGAAAGTAAATCAATAATTGAATGCACCTTATATAGGGGATCGTAGTTGGGTTCATTCCTGCTGGGGGCATTAGCAGAATCAGACAATGTAAATATAGAGATATTTTTGAATACCTCGTTTTCGACATACCTTACATTGGGACTCCAGTAGTTCCACAATATAGGAAGCTGTTTGATACCAAACATAATTTTTATAGTAAAAAACACTCGCATTTCTGCAGTTTCAGTTGGCTGTTATAATGGATCTGGTCTTCCACGAATACAAAATCTTCCATTGGGCATATCGGTTAGTTTCCTCCACGACAGTTTTGAAAAGACATTCCAATAAAAATAAATAGTCCAATGGTTGAGCATCAGGAGGTAAATTGTGTTGTGAACCAATCTTTTTTGTGAAATCTGAAATCCAGAACTGTTGTTGATTTTGTAATTTTTGATCATGTCATAATGTTTTGAATAACATTTTCATTTCTTTCACTTTCAAAATCTTCTTCCTTGTCCAATGAAAATTCACTAATATCAATATCAGATTCATCCAAAGGCAAATCCCATGTTGTTTTCTTTTACATCTTGTATATCATCAAGAGTAAAACCTTCAAAGTCGTAGTTGCTACTTACTGACACCATATCAATAAATATTAACATACACATTTGGTATAAATGTGTATGTTAATATTTATTGATATGGTATAAAAATTTCAAGTTATTTATACTTGAATAAAGGTGCAAAAGGCTTTATCTCGCATTATCTCTAAACTATGAAAATTCAATAATGTGATTTGTTTATTTTTTTAGCGATTCTGTAGGGAAGCCAATCACAGCCGGTTATGGCTGAATTGAACAAATAAAGGAGAAATAATTTCGGCCAGTTTTGGCTGGCCTGAATACTAAAGGGTTAAATTTTAAAAATGAAACCATGCAATTTTCTACTTTAATTCAATAGACTTCTTCACATTTACAAAAATTAATGTGCCTTATTGTAAGAAATCAATATCAAGATTAACCAAAGTGTTGTTTTAAGTGTAAGTGTTAGCATGCATGTTAAACTAGATTGTCTAAAATATCTTTATAGGGATTTGCATTTGATAGTTCTATCTATATCAGGGTAGTTTAAGATAGTTTGGCTTAAAAAAACTGCTTTGTACCATAGCAAAAAATATATGTAGTATGTATAAACATCCCGTCAAAGCTTTACATTCTGCAGGAATGTAATTAATTAAAACACAATTCAACCCTATCAACCATGATTGTGATCAAAGGTGTACTAGGCATGACCATTCCATCTTATTTACAGACAGTATGTCTTTGCCCACCATATCCAATGTGTCCTTGATAAACTGAAGTACATGTTGCATAAGGTGGTCATAGATATGCTCAACAGTAGGGTTGGATATAAGCAAGATTTGGCTGTTGTTTTTAACAGGCCAAGTAACCACACTGAGATTTCTTATTACTGTTAATAGTCATCATTTGTCTTGTCATATGTATGTAATATAAAAATTCAAAAAAACAGTAAATACAATTAAAAGCAACACAGAGAGGATAAAATGCCATAATAAGATATTAAGTTTAGCACTTAGAAGAAGAGTGAAGTGTCTTTGATGTTTCAGACATTTGTCCTTCAAAAGAAAGAAGGGAAGCTGAAGAGGACACATAGAGAGAAGGGGGAGGGAGTGTGTGTGAGAAAAAAATTAATAATATAATTGGCGTAGAAATGTGGCGGAAGATAGCGAAGATGAAAGGTTATAAGCCAAGGAGGATTGTCATTCTATGAGGTAGTCAGAAAGGGGTGTGTGGGCAGGTGTTTAGGTGTTTGTATCAGCGTGTGTGTACTCTTGGTAGCAAGTATGTAAAGGATGCATTTATGAGTGTATTTAGTTGGGTGCACATGTGTTGGTGATTTGATATGTGTGTGTGTGTGGTGTGAATGTATCAATATTGTCAGGTAAGGTTGAATGCATATGCAATATGAATAGCATTTTGTGTTTGCATATGTGTAATTCAAATGTGTGCATTGGTGAAAGAGTAGCACAGGTATATGCTGAGAGTATGTGCAAGTCTCCGTGGTGTTTCGTGTGTATATTATAAAGAGCTGGCTTAAATAATGACTTTCTGTGTGCATATACATATAAAAAGTACAATGAAGTTGGGAGTTAAATCTAAGAGAGTATAATTCAATAAAATAGCATGGAATCTGTCTGTAAGTCAGTCCAGCACATGTGGACAAAATCTTTAGAAAAGGGATAGTGGGAAGTCTGCTAAAAACTTCTTTTTTTTTTCCGTCAAGACAAAGGACAGAAAGTGGTATGAAAGAATAGTATGAGCGTGTCTGTGATTTTATAGGAAATATAAATGGTTAGCAGTTGGGAGATGAGGGGAAAAGGAAGGAAGAAGCTTTATATGTACATAGTATTAAGAGCAGACAATTTGAGGATAGATGTTGGTGGGTGGGTATATGAAGTTTGTGCAATATATATTGTTTATTGTGTGTGTGTATAGGGTTTGGTAGCATATTGTTTACTCTCTCTCTTTCTCTCTCTCGCTCTCTCTCTCTCTCGCTCTCTCTCTCTCTCTCTCTCTCTCAGAAATTCATATCATTGTCTGTAGAAAATATAGCAAACTAGTATGAAGGCTATAAATATTTTATTTCGATCATTTTTAAACTACCTAAAATATATAACTAGGCTAGCAATTATCTGTTTTGATTTGGAGCCAGAAACTTAAAAACTGAAGAAATATGAGCTTGGTATCAATTATGTGGTTGATCTGTTCTAATAACTAACAATCAAAATACGTTCTTGTTTGCTTATGATTTCTTTTATCCAACCCCAAATTCTTCAGATTGTACTTCACTATTTAAACTAACACATCTGAATTTGAAACCCCATCATATAAACCATTAGTGGAATTATTTCGTTTTCAGTATACATATGATACTATTTTTTTTTTTCTTAAAAAAAAAAAAATGAGAACTAGTCGTAACCATTATAGATAACCATAAATAATATTTCAATATTTTTCCTTTTTCACGATTAAAGCCAGGTGATGAAAAAAAATCAATATTGCTGCATTTTACAATATCAGATGCAGGTTGAGAATTAACTTCAGCTCTGAAATTTAAAAAAAAAGAAAAAGTGTGTGCGTGTATGTAATTATGTGGTTAATAAATCAAAGCTGCTAATCAATACAATGTACTTTCTTCTGTCATGTGGGTTGTATCTAATTGTTAGTTTAAGAATATCAGTTCTTATTCTTTACTTGCGTCTATATTATGTGTGACTATACAATATCCTTTGGCCACATTGAAATTAGCAGTTATGAGATGCAACATTTTTATTTATGATATTTATATAAATATATAACCATATTTTTTGTAAGTTGTTATTTCTCTACAGATTATCCTCTTGAGGTAAAAAAAAAATCTTTTTTTTAGGTGTTTTCTAAATCGTGCAAGAAGCCCATAATGTGAAAATTCAGTGTCATTGTTAGACATTTTTTGAAGCATATATTTTACAGCACAAGCTGAAGTTAAATACCTGTTATAAGTAGAAAATATTTATGTTTAATATATTTATGAATGCATGTCTGTCTGTTTTGGACTGACTCAAAAACTACAAAACACCCCACCCACCCACACGCACACAAAATAATATCATAGATGTTATTCACTGTCTCACAGTGAAGGTTTCTATAATATTTTTAGTGTATCTAGACAGCACCAATGTAAAATATTCATATACATGTATAGTTTAAGAATATTTCAGAAGCCATTAATGTTTCAAATTATCTATCCTTTGATACTTTCTTTCATTTTTCTTTTTTGATATATCTTTTTGTCACTTTTTGTAGACATTCATAAGCTAAGAGACAATTTAATAAAGTTTAATTTTTACTTCAAATTCTGTTAATTTCTGTGTGATAAGTGTATCTCAATTTTAGAATAGGTACACCATGTGCCTTTTTGTCGTAGAAGGTGACTAAAAGTGTTAGCATCCACCTATAAAATACTGCCTCTAAAAGTCCCATCCAACCTATACCAGCATGAGAAATTAAACATAAAAATGATGATTATTTTCCTCTCTCATCTATGTCTATTATCTCTCTCTTTCTCTTTCTCCCTCTCTTTCTCTCTCTCCCTCTCTCATATGATCTTTTATCATTACTGTTACAAACACATTGTCAGTCTGTTTATGTTCAGTTTCATTCAATATTTAAAATATAGTCCTTTTTGTGACCCTTCCTCTGATCTTCACCCTTCATGAGCAAGAAAACTATATGCTAAGAGACATTTTAATATAATTTACTCAGCTTGCAGTTAATTTCTGTATATTTCTTTTATGCCCCACCCTCTATATATCAATCATTGTTCTTATGCCCACTTTCCATGATGTCATAGGTTAGACAGATCATCATGATCCAAATAAGTTTTTATTGGAAGCCACAACCGTCATTGACAGATGTGTTTATGTTTAATTTTCACTTAAATTCTATTGGATGCATTTTCTTGTGGGACCAACACTAAACAGATTGTCATGTACTTAACTCTACACTTTACAGTATGTACTGAGTACATTCTTCATGACACAAGTATTAGTTTTTAAAGTGTTCAGTGAGACAGGACTAAAAGTACCTCTCAACTCAACTTTTCCTCTGCTCACTTGCCATCACTCTTGAGGTGGTACCTAGGAGGGAAGAGCCTCGCACCATCACAAGAGGGGTTGCCTAAAGAGTACTTACTACCCTAAGACATGTATGTTTGCTCATGTTTACTGATGATTTCTCTGTAATCCACACTCTGTCAACTCTGGTGTGCTCCAAGACTTGGTTTTGTCTTCTACACTTTTTCTCCTCTACATCATCATCAACTTACTTGTTTTTTACTGCCAACAATGCTCACTCCCATTCCACACTTCACTCCTCCCTAACCTTCTGCATCTAAGCATCATATACCTGTGTCGTATGCATATGATGCATGGGTCCAACCTCTGTTTATGGTATTCTTGCAAAATCTGCAATGACTCCATGAACAGGAACCTGGAAAATGTTCTCGAATGGGGTCATGCTAATCTTGATTCCTTCACTAACACAAAGAAACAATTACTGCACATATCAAGAAGACAATATTGAACCTCACCCACCACCATCCCCACTAAACATGAACAACACATAACTAAAGCACTCAATGTTGCTATGAATATTTGACTTGCACCATCACAGGTCCTTCAATATAGCAAAGACTACATCACAACAATTAGCTTTCTTAATCTAGTTCCAGAAAAAACTCCCAACACGTACTACCTTTGTACAAAGCTCAAGTGAAACATATGTAATATTGCTCTCCCATCTTGCACAGTCCTGCTACTACATTTACAGACATCCTAGAACACATCTAAGAAGGAAAAGCCCTTGTAATTAATTGGTATGTAGTTGCTCACCCTGTTTTTGTTTTTTCTATTGCTTCTATAGTGACCTCTGCTTCTCAAGTTTGTCTCTTTCCATCCCCACTCAGACACACCCAACTTACTTATCATCTCTCCTCCTCATCCACAAAGTCTACACTCCCCTCCGGGCCCTGCTTTATCCTTTCTTCCACAATATTTGTCTCATTTTTTCCCCTGCAGTGTTGATTTCATGCAGTCTTGGAAGGACCTATATAAGCCATAGGCACAGCTCTTTCCTGATCAGCCCTTCAAAATATATAATGTTTATTATTTTATAGTTGGATATATGTAATGTTTATAGTATTTGATTTATACTATTCCTATTGATTTATTGATAATTGTGCTATTATTTTTGTTAATATACTTCAGTTGTTTTATGCACCTCTTTAAATTTGTTATTTGATATTTCCATTTTTGTCTCTGAATTTTAGTTTTAATTTTACTCCCAGATTTTGCTTTATTTATGTCTAGTCTAACCACCTATTTGTATTGATAAAACTATCTCAAAAATGTTTAGATACGAAAGAAAAGAAAAACTAAATCAACTTGGCAGGTTTTGAAATCAGGACAGTGGAATACTCAACTAGATTTGTACAGTTTTTTTTCTCATTTTTTTTGTATCTGACCTAATTTTATTGTTAGAAAATATTAAAGTAAGCTCATTAGTTATAGAGGACTCTGTTGATGCAAGCCTGAGTTTATTTTTCATTTTATGAATTTTGTTCTTAGTGAAAAGGGTAAAACAGTAATTTTTGCTTGATATGATATTAGAATTTATTTTTGAAGTTAATATTTTACTCTAATTATAAAGGAGCTTTTCTCAGTTTGTCCTATTTTTACTAAATTACTCACTTGAAGTGGCAAAATTTGTTTATTCTTTGAAAAACTATAATTCTACTTCAAATTGTCGTTGTAAACTTTTTGCCTAGAGTTAATGTAATTACCATACAGACTTTTATAGTTTCTGCTGTTATAACTACCTAGAGATACAAATTATTTCATAGTTTACCTGAAGAGACAAGCCATTTTGTAGTTGCTTGGCAATGTAAGAAATGTTGCAGTTACATGGAGATGTAAATAGTATTATAGTTATATTTTGATACAAGGACACTATTTATACTGTTGTTATTTAAACAATAATTGCACAGGTATGTTGATGTGGTGCTGAGGTTACATAATTATGGCATTGGTTGAAATATAGTATCAGTTACATTTGTTCAGATATAGTTATATGTTATATAATTATGTGGAGATGCGTGGCTTAGTGGTTACGGTTTTGTACTCATGATTCTAAGACTGTGATTTCAATTCCTGAACTGGGCAATGTTCTAAAGCAAAAAATTTCATTTTATGTTGCTCTGGTCCACTCTGCTGGCAAAAATGAGTAATCCTGTGACAGATCGGAGTCCTGGTCAGAGGGGGAATATATATGTCACATAATCTTGGAAACCGGCCTTATAAAGTTTTAGGATGGATTTTGTTCCTTTTTGATAATATTATTATAATTTTAATTAGCAATGTTACAATTTTGTGAAACATTGGGTTAATTGTAAATAATCAGTGTAGTGTAACTGACGGAGTAGATATCTAAATTAATAGAGTACCCTACAACTAGTCAATAGGTTAGTGTTTTAAATCTTGTCACTGACACTGCTGAAATATTTCACTCTTGGCATCCAAGTCAACATATTTCTGAATAAGTATCATGACTGGTATAATTAATTGTTATAAGTGACAGTACTGTGGAATTAACCAAATAATTTATAGGTTTATTCCATAGAGCTCAGTCCCTTTCATGGGAAACCTACCTGTGATGGACCAGTTTCCAATCCAAAGGTAAATTTGTTTCTCACCTGCTTAATTATGGAATCAGAGATAACTACCAGCCCCAAGGACCTTTGTGATTCAGAAAAGTAATATAGGATAACTGCAATTCCACATTTTGCTATAACTTTAGCAACATAAGCAGTTATTCAGTTACATACAGATGTAATATTATCTACATTATTGCATTTCAAGTATGTGCTCTTCTTTATCTTCAGTTTTCTCTTCAATAAAGTATTAAATATCTTGAACTATTCCACAATTTATTCATTTGGCTGAAAAAGTTTTCCTTTCATCTTTCATTTCTAATACTGTCAACAATTATACAAAATTTGATACTTCAGTTCATGGAAATTGTGTGACCGTGACACATTAGGGTTAGTATAAGTTTAGTTATTTGTATTTTAAGAAATTCTGTCAAATATAATTTATTGAAAAGTCATCATTAAGGAAATCTTCGATAATTGAAAGTTATTTGATGTTGAAAGGTGTTTAACATTCACATTGTTTTTGTTTTGTATTTTTGTTTTTTCTTGGACTTTCATAAAGTAAGTTCTTTGCTGTCAACTCTTCAAACATGGTACTTCATAGCCTTTTTTTATTTGAATGTTGATTAAAAGTAAGAACAAAATCACTTCAAATTTATCATAATGGATGAATAAAAAAATATTGAAACTGTTGAGATAGCAGAGAACTATATGTCTGTATAGTATCATTTTAATAAGATAAGTTCTAGTAATATCAACAATATTCTCCAGTTGAACCAATGAACTTTCCTATTTACAGAAACAAACTTGATTGTTTTTACTTGAAGAAATAGGTTTATATAAGGCATAATTATAAAAATATTTCTACCCTGTCATCAATATCTTTATTTAACCATGCCTTATAGTTTTGTAGTGAGTCAGCTATAACAAGATGACACAGTTGTATTGCGGCTGTGTCAACCAATCAGAGCCGGGTGTGTGTTAACACGTAAAGGCAGTTCCAATGCTAGTTAAGCCATGTCTGGTCTTCAATTAGCTTGGGACCGTGGCACTGTTAACATCACTTTCCACTAATTCGCCATCAGTCTGGTTCCAGAGATTTAACCTACGACAATAATATCTGCTAACTCAGCAACTCAACTCACTACACTTAGTATCCTCTAGCTCAGAATAACAGGTCAGCTCTCATTACTACCGAAATAAATATTATCCATATTATATACAAAAGCCTTCTGATATTTATCTCTATACACACTCACACCTCCTCTATAATAACGACACATTAAAAACTTATTTCTAAATTGGTGACCCAACCTTATAAATAGCCGAATTGGTTCATAACTACCGACCCACTGGTAGTCACTACATGACTGTCCCAGCCACTCGCTCACTCAGCTGCACTCACCTGGTGAAGTCTTTCAAATCAGGATTTGGATACCATGGTCCACTCAAGTAATGAGTTGCCGTTTACGGTGACATAACCAGGGGTAGGAGGTTTATTTGGGATTTGTTGGAGGAATTTGTCCAATGACTTCTTGAACTTTATCGGGTCGGTTTCTATTTTAATGTGTTTTGGTGTAATGTTAAAGAGTGTGGGGCCAATTCATGTGAAATAATTGTGCTGTATTGTTGTTATGAGATACGAGTGTGATTTTTGCTGTGGGCGGATGGCACGGGGCCCAAGCCTTAGATGTACCTGAAAGTTGATTACAACATCATTTGGGCAATACTGATGGGAAATTTTCCACATCATGCAGATGATGTAGCGCTCACGGCGACTTTGGAGAGAATAAAGATTCAGCTTTTCTAGTCGACCCCAATAATCAAGGCTTATCATGCCATCTATCTTTTTGTTATTGACTTCTGGGGTGCTTCAATTTTGATGATACTTTGTTTTGTGTGAGATCACAGCGGACAACAGTATTCAAGTTGGGGTTGGGTAAAAGTGGAGAAGAGAAGGATAATGGTGTGCTTATCTCTCGACTGGAAAGTGCTGAGAATCCAGGAACACATTCTGCGGGCCATGTTAACTTTGGTGTTTATATGAGTGACCCAGCTTATATTGTTGTCCACAGTTACTCCCAGGACTCTGATGTTGTTGGATGCCACAAGAGTCTCACCTGAAGGAAGAGAGTATGTGAGTTTCAGTGCATCCTCTTAACCAAAGTGGATTAGCTGAAATTTATTTTCATTCAGCAGCATATTGTTCATTTCTGCCCATTGGATGACAGCCAGTAGGTCTGCCTGAAGGCATGTTCGGTCACCCACTTCATTGATGACCTTCTGGAGCTTGGAATCGTCTGCAAAGATTTTTATGTTGC
>JAOPUL010000001.1:54404640-54423559 GCA_027564515.1 Octopus rubescens | reverse complement strand
TTGAACTCAGAACGTAGAGACGGACTAAATGCCGCTAAGCATTTTGCCCGGCGTGCTAACGATTCTACCAGCTCGCCACCTTAACAATAATAATAATAATAATAATAGTAAAATAATAATAAAATAATAATAGTAATAATAATCTTACCAAGTGCTCAGTATCCAAAAGTCCAGGAGGAGATGATGGACCAAACAAATGATTAAGATTAATAGGTTTCTAAATTAAAAAAAATTAAATATTACTGTGTAAGATAACATGTAAACAGTTCAGAAGAGGCATTTTGACTTATTCAATAAAACAATTATAGATACTATTAATTGCCGATTTCAGCTTCTCAAATGCAAAGTCATAATCAGAACCATCAGTTTTGGACAAAGCTAGGATCTTTATCCAATGATCCTTTATTTCAAGATATTATTTTTCCAAAGTGATTGACCCTAGAAACAATCCCTACTTTGAATACTACTTTGGACAATTTACATATGTTATAAAGGTTACTTTTGCTTACTTTTGGTACATCTTTAGCATAACTTGAATTGGTGACTGATGTATTGCCACTAAATCTCTTCTCAGACAAATCAAGTCTCTCATCCTCCTCCTCGTCATCATCAACCACAAGATTGTAAATACTTTCTTCCAGAAACTCCTGAAATAGAAAATAAAAAAAAAGCCTGTGTTTAGACTGAGTTTTCTTTCTGATGTTGACAGTAATGAATCTTAACATTTTCTAATATTGATTTTTAAAATTGGGAGAAGGGATACACATTTTTTGGAGAAAGATATAGATGATTAACTGTTCATCTTATTAACCTTGAAAGGATGAAAGGCAATATTGACCTCAGCAAGATTAAACTCAGAACATAAAGGATCATAACTAAATATCCCATGGCATTTTGAAAATAGTGCATTTCTATTGTTCAATGCATTGGGAGAACACCAACCAATAATGAACATTTCAGTCAGAACCATAAAAGATCAGTCAACTGATTAAACTTCTATACTGAAAAACTAAAGCAGAACAGACTTTCTAAGTTCAACATTAACAATTTAAAGAGATAATGGCTATACAGAGACACACACCCTGCTCAATACAATGATTCTCGTTCTGAATAAGCCATTGCACAAATTAAATATTGTTTATCAGAGTGAAAAATTGATGAGAAAAACTGTTCAACATATATATAATTAAAGCATTATATTATTTTCTCTTATAAAATTAATAATACAAAAGAATGTTAGGTAATGCAACCACTCCTGATCTTTTCCAGATTTCTATAGCTGCCTTTAGGATCTAACTAACGGTATGTATAATTCTAATTGCACCAAAGTTGAATAACTAGGTCAAAAATAATTATTCTTCAATTGTCAAACATGCAGGTTCTGAAAAATGTCACTTCAAAATGATTTTAAAGAAATGATTTAATTTTACTAGAGACTGAGGATTGTTAACAATGAAATGAATTGCCATATTTTAACACAATTTAAGAGATAATAATGTCATTGCTGAAATAAATGTGTGATATTGCAGAAATTAGAACAATATTCCTTTGTTGGACAAATTTGGTACCCTTAATACAGTTTGGTTATGATGGAAGAAGATTATGAATAAGTAAACAAGGTCAAATATGAAGAAAAATAGTTTCATATGAAAATAAATACCTCCTGTATTCGGAAGACATCCTCGAAATTCTCTTCTAGGAATGCTTTGGGGGTGATCTCCTGAGTCAACTTAGCTGATCTTTCAAGAACCTGATTTTCAATTGGTCTGCTATTAAGCGGAAAACCTGCCTGTAATGGATTATGGTCTTCCTGCCATTCATATGCTGGTAAATGAAAACATATATTTATTAAAGTTTTATTTTTAATATACCTAGCAATAACAACAGATGATAGAGTCCATATCAATACCAATATCTTTAATTTTTCTTCTAACCAATCAATATATAAAATTATATATTCAAACAAATTTTCCTTTATTAAATGAAATATTTTGCTCCAAGATAAATGAAATCCTCTTTAATTCATAATTACTGTATCAGCCCAGCTAAAATATTAAACCCTGTTACTGCTCAGATTAACATAAAAATGATAACCTTTGACCCAATGCAGTTATAGATTACTAAGATTGCTATGTGCCATGCATAGAAAATTAAAACTAATATAACACTAAACTGAAAAAGTTTGGATTATGATTTCCCATTCACCACATCCACCCTTCAATTATACCCAATCTATACAGTTGTCGCTTACCTCCCCTCATCCATTTCCGATCTCTTAATCTTGCAACTTCCACCTACCCACACTCCTGATTCCTGTCCCACTCACTTCATACTTTGTGGGTCCACCACTATCTTTATCTCTTTCCAGCTTCACCCAATTACTCCCACCCTCGCTTCTTAAATACAAGTAAGTCTTAACAAGAAACCTGTTCTGCTCTGGCTCTTTTTCTCATACTTTAGTTTTGCAAGTTGCATGGCAACCTCATTAGTGATAGTGGCATGAAAGAAAAAGCACCCAGTACATGCTGTAAAGTGTTTGGCATTAGGAAGAGCTTCCAGCCATAGAAACAATGCCAAAGCAGACACCTGATGCAATCCTTGGACCTGCCAGCATGGAACATGGATCTTAATCTTTTGATAATTAACCCACCCAGATACCACCCCTAGTTCTACGATACAAATTTTGTAGATCTAAATTAAAAACCTTCCATCAAAATTTCATGTTAATTTATATTCCAAACACCAGCTTAACCATGAGTTATTTTACTAAATTTTTCATTATTATCAAAATTAAACACTGTATTTCATCAGAAATATGGTAACAAAAGAGTTAAATGACAATGATTTCTAAAACTGAAAGAAAATGTTAAAATATGAGCTATTTGATTTAAAATACAGAAAACCCAGCACCAAGTTGGTCCTGATTAAACAAACCTATTAAAAGGTACCAAAGCTGTTACCATTCTCTTTTACTCAGGAATGATACTTAATTAAAATTACATTATACTATCTATCCATGATTTAAAACAGTAGGATATGATTTGGCTGCTGTCTCTAGAAGTTCAAGCAACCATATAGGTTCCTCCTTGGCTCACTTCACTCAAAGTGTTATAAGAGAAAGAGGCTAAACACTTATAATAAATCAGGTAAAATTTGTAGGAAAAAGCATAAATGTAAAATATATTGAGATGACATAGGTTTTGACAAAATAAATAAAAAATACCATCATCAGAAAGTCCAAAAGTTTCATCGTTTCGGAGATCATTGTCTTCTTCATCTTCTGGGGCTTCAATTAGTTCATTGTCATATTCTCCAAGTTTCCCTGCTCCAAGAGCCTGCAGCAAAAAAAACAATATATAAAGATAAAACAAAAAAACTATATATATACCATTTAGACTATTAAATTAAACTTATTTTCAGATGTGCAAGAGTGAAATAAATATTATTTCCTGCTTCATGCTCTCCATTTCTTTAACATAAGAGGAAAGACTATTATTTTACAATACGAGTTGTACAGATTGTCACAGTCCAAATCAGTTCTTATTCGGTGTTATGCTCTCTTATGTTGGTCAGAGGATCACATCTTGTTCATACATTTCAATTTTGTATTATTTCTATGGCTGGATGCCCTTCCTGACACCAACCACAGTGCATTTTTATCACAGTACCAACACCAGAGAGACTTTCATGACTTGAACAAAACTAAAGGACCATCATTTGAGGCAGCATGACTAAGAGGGAGTCAGCAGAAGAGAGCAATGACAGTGGGGCCAGAATAAAGGGAGTGGAGGTATTATGGGGGAAAACTGCGAGAGTGAAAGTACTGAGAACAAGTAATACAAGAGGCAATACTGGCAGCTACATGTTTGCTGGTTTGATAGATTGAATAGTAATAGGGTTGAGTGATGGTACAATGATTTCATATATAAACAAATTTTCTTCCTACAGGTTCAAAATTAGCTGAGGACAGAAAACATACAAATAGCTATGTTGAATTATGTAGTCAGTTATTGTACAGTTATTCATCTATGATGCAATAGTTTAAATAAATCTGAAATACTAACCCTCTATAAAGCAGAAGAGTTTATATAAAGGATAAAGAAACACACTAGAAACTTTTCAAAGTAACAGTTCTTGCAGAAAAAGATTCAGACTACCAACAAAATACAATGAAAAAGTGAAATACTTCATTCATAATGGTTATAGGCACTTCTTTTGCAAGACCAAAGATTAGGCTAATATACGAGGTGGTATCAAAAAGTTCCCAGACTAGTTCTGTAGCGCACCAACAGATGACAGTACACAGTTGCATGTGCAGTGAGAGCTAGCAGTGACCTTCATGGGGCACTGTGCTGAGTGACATCGCTGAGTTTACTTCGCAAGTTGTGAAATTTGTGTTTTTGTGATCACATGTATGCTGTAGTCTACAATTTTGTAGTCTGAACAAAAAGAAAATCGCGTTGAAGTCTGTCAAGATCTCCGTCAGCGTGCTGCTGATGACCCATCCTTCATGTCGAGGATCATCACCGGTGATGAGAGTTGGGTCTACAGGTACGACCCTGAGACGAAACAGCAGTTGTCACAATGGAAGAGGACTTCATATCCACGACCACTCAATTAAGAGCATGCTCATCGTCTTTTTCAACATCCACGGTATTGTGCATCGAGACCATCAATCGAGAGTTCTACTACAATGTTTTGAGGCATTTGAGAGAGGACATTCAGCGAAAGTGACCAGATCTGTGGAGGACAAAGAATTGGATTCCTCACGACAAGGTATCGCTTCTGCACCCACCCTATTCACCAAATTTAGCACCTGCAGACTTCCATTTCTACCCCAAGATGGAAATGCAGCTCAAAGAGCACCATTTTAACACCACTGTAGAAATACAGAACAAATCGCTTATGGAAAATGACTTCCAGGCCAGATTCCAAAAGTGGCAGGAACGCTGGGACCAGTGTATTGCTGCGCAAGGTAACTATTTCGAAGGAGATGATGTTGAAACTTATTTACCTAAGTTATTTTTTTTATTAAACATAATCCGGGAACTGTTTGATACCACCTCATATAATATTGCAATTTCAGACACACAATGATACTGTATCACCTTCATAAAGTACAACAGTTAAGGGATCAGGAACTAGTATTTCATTGTTACACATGTCAAACTTAGCTATTTTTAAATAATATAAACATATTTTACTTTTCTTCCAACTTGTTGCTTAAAACAGAGTTGTCGTATGTAGCAATTATTTGACAAACATTCTATGGACATGTTATATAAAGACTAGATGGTTAATAATTTAAAGATAGCAAAGTTTCTTGAACACTCAGCAATTACACAGGAAAGGACAAATAACTATGCAAACAGTTGTGTTTCCTGCTCATCAAGCATGTCCATTTATTTATTTATAGTCATGAAATAGAAAGGACAATCCACAGCAATTTCTTTGCATTATTCCTGTTACCTAAAAGCTTTGAGAATCCTTTTAATCATTATCACATTGTTATTTCTCTTTATATTTTAGGGGGCTTCTAATTTGAATTGTGCAGCTTCATATGTTTAAACTCAATTTCTAAGAAATACCATGTCACATATTTATGCAGTTAGCGTTGATAACAATACCTTAATTGCTTTGTTTTTGGGGGGTTGTTTTCTTAAATTAATGAGATCAGATTTGAAGAAAGCTAGCTAATTTTTTTTACCAACTTAACTATTTTTCAATGGAAAGTTCTCACATGCACACATTCCACAATGTTATTTTTCTTTTTTTATCCAGTGCAATTAAAAAATATCTGTACCATTCACCACTCAAAGTTAAGCACAAGTGAAATTCTCATACATTGAGAACTGTCAAACAGTCCTCTAAATGTGTGTGTTTAGTAGGTATTCTACTAGCAGAGAAATTGGTGGATAAGGTGATTGAAGTAGTCAGGATAAATGATAGGATTGTTAAGCCAAGAATGGTGTTGTGTGATGTAACAGTGTCAGTTATATCTGACTATGCTCTGCACACCGGACTCGCAGATACTCTGAAGGACCACTTCTATGAATCCAGAGAAACGCCGATGCGCAGACAGTCGCTATCAAGCTGAATACCAGTTGTGAGCAATGGCACTGCATTGAGCCAAGCTTTGCTGTGAGGCTCAGAGGCTAAGCGAAAACATGCCAGATAGTGCTGCTCAAGTCGGCGCACTAACTCCTCCACGATCATGCTACACTGGATGGTGTACCATTTCTTTTTGAAAGGACTGAACATCCATGGAGGGGAGAGCGGGATGAACGTCAGCAGGACTCAAGCCAAGCTGGCTCTATGATCCATAGGCCACATTTCTCAATCACAGACGGTTCAGTTGTGCTGTGAAGAACTCTGTTAATGAGGACACGGCAATAGGTCACTGACAAGAGAAAAGCTGGCAGAGCTAGTGAGGCTGGAGATTGAAGGCCAAAGTTACCATATTTGATGGGTAGGGTGGCCTGTCGCCTTCCAGTGTCGTCGAACCGAACATTACATATTTCTTCAGCAGCTCAAATGCAAGCGTCAAGACCCGTGAGTAGAGATATGTGATTGGAGCAAGGGGCACTGCAGAGGGTATACAGTAGCTTCAGCATGGTGCAGCAACTTCCTTAAAATAGCATTTCCATACCTCTTTCTCATGACAGTGCACTGCTATGATTGCATGCACACTTTTCCCTAACTATATCTCATTCTACACTGACACACTACTTTGCAATGTGAGACACTCCATCTTCTAATCTTCTCATCATAGAATATTGACAAACCTCCCACTTTCAGATTCCCTCTTGGCTACATATTTCTCACATCTATTTTCTTCTAGCTACCCAATACTGCTCTTTGCTCTGTCATTTTAAGCTTTCCAAGCTTGTCTATCATACCAATCCACCACTTTATCGCTTTTTGCTTGATTGCTCCATTTACAGATCTGGTCTGTATTTTGCAGTAGGCTCTCACAGAAACTCCGAATTGTCTTCTAAGCTACAGGATAGATCTACACCTGGCCAAGAGATTTATCAGTTTTCATACTTTCCTTCTCCAGGTTGTCTTGTGTCTTTGGATCTACTTAGGTGTTACTCTGATGCCACTAATCTATGTTGAGTGATACATTCTTCATTGGAGAAAGACTTGGTATTCACAACCATCTGTCTAACCTTTTTCCTAGTAACTATAACATCATATATGGCTTGTGTATCTACTTGAGTTGTAAGTGGGTGGATGATTGAGTAGTTTCTTAAAGTTTGTGTTGCAAATGGTGGTCATTTGCATCACATAATTCATAGATCTTTTATCTCTTTTTATCCCATGTACCATAATCAGTCTCATGTACATTGGAATAGCTACCATGTTCAATAAAATCACCAATCATGATAACAAGATCGCTGTTATCAAAGAGGCTAGCAAGAGAACTTTGTAAAAATAGTCCTTATGTTCACTCACTCAGTCCTGATTTTGGTGTCATATGACCTATGAGTAGTGTAAACTTAATTATTGTCACATATTCTGACTAATTGTTTTATCCATTTATCTGCCAACAACATGTCTACATCTCCAACTCTAGTACTACCCAAAAAAATTGCACTTTTGTTCTTTACCCATTACAAGTCTGGCTGAGGTATTGCTCTATCTTACCTCTTGTATACACCACACATCTACTTGCTTCACTAACATCTCTACAATCTCTCCAGACCTACTTTTCATTGTGCCAAAGCTGATGGTGTCAGCCCTCAAGTTTCGTACCTAACATTGGAGCAGGGGAGTTTCTGGTAGTGGATTTTCTGCATCAGAAAAGGGAGAGTTTTGGTGAAATCATTCGATAATGGTCAAGGAGTTTTCATTTGACCATCATCAAATGGTCGCACTAATTCTCACAACAAGGCCACGTGTTTGCAACTGGCTACTCACCTACTATTGTGCACAGCTCTAACATAAGAGTCGGCCCTGCATATGCAATTAGGATTTTTCACTGACTTGACAGTCATGCTTATGTGTTCTTGTATAGTTGGATGCCATTCTTGTTACAAACCACTTTACTGAGTGCATTATGTGTTAGACCCCTATACATAATTGTGTCAGATTATTGTAATTTTAATATATCATTAGACTACCCGTGATCTGTTGGGTCATGTTCACTTACACACAAATATATATATCATGCTTGCATGGAAAAATGGACGTTAAAGGATGATAATGATGATATGTCTAAGTATGTCAACACACGCACTAGCACACATACACATGGCAGTAGGACTGTGAAAGAGAGAAAGAAATAACATTAAGGAAGGGGAAAGAGTTAAAATACATAGAAGTTAACGGACGCTATCTCTTTCCCTATTACTCATCTCCTCTCTCACCACCTCTCTGTCTCTCTTACCTACAGAATGGACAACAAAAAAACAAATGGATTATTTTTTTCGATATTCATTATAAAATAAGATAAATTGAATTTAAATAAATTCCTTACTACTTTTGGAAAAGTGAAAATATTGTCCATGTCCGATTTACAAACTTGTTTTATTCAGAGTATTTTCTCATTATGCACTGTTTTTGCTATTTACAAAGGTTTGCAGGGTTATGTTACTATTGGGGTATTTTCCCATTATGCCCCGTTTTAGCTGTTTACGAAGGTACCCCCCAAAACCTGCGAATCTCATGAAATTTGTTTTATTCCATTTGTATTCCCATTTCAGGGGCAACTTGCTTTCAAAGTATTTACCCATTATGTGCCCTTTTGGCTGTATTACATAACAGACAAGCAAGCAAGTAAGCAAGCACACAATATCAGAGTTTTAGTAGTATATAGAGAGATAAGTAGTAAAATATGTAAACAGAAATGCGTAGGACACTGTATGGGATGATACGCAAACAATTAAAAAGTTGCCAATCCTCATAGTAAAATTTTTAAGGTAGCCAAACAGAATGTTGTTACGGACAATGGACGAAAATTCCACAAAATATAGAAATATGCTAATCCTCTTCAGTTGTTGTCCAAGGGATCAAGGCAATTTTGCATCTTTAACAACAATTTTGCTAGCTCATGGTGATGTCAACAACCAAGGGTTGCTGGGAAATAGCAGTAGGACGGACGATGGATAGACAAAAATGTGACAGAATGTAAACAAAACAAAAATATGTAATGTAAATAAAGATATAATGTAAAAAGTCCTAGTGACTTACAAAAACAAGTAAAAATGAAATGGACATATGTATATATATATATATATAGTTTTGGGGCTGAAAGATGGGACATGTGTATGGTAACGCTGTGAAAATAAGGTCCTGAGGACAGAGATAGAAAATACTGGTGTGAACTCAATTTACAGTACTTTGGAAGATTTTGGAGCAAATCGGACCATATGTTAATGGAAGTCATCGCTGTAAATTATGCATAGCTGAAAGAATCAGGATCCTAAGAAATTCACTGGTGCCCAGAACCTATCTTAATGCCCATACAGAGGTTTGCAAAGGCCGTCCACATTTAAGAAAATACATAATTGATAACTGGTTAGACACTGGGTAACGAAATATAACACAATCGAATAAAGAGAGGTTACTCGCTTTGTTTTCCTTTTGTCTAGACGTCATTAACTCGAGATGGTTGTTAAGAAACATTTATTCGCTGAGATTTGTTACATACGAGTTTGAATCTGAAGAGACGTCCATTGAGACACGAAACCTATGGTTATTCTTTGATCGATATAACGAATTTATTAAATATATATATATATATACACACACACACATATGTATATATACATACATACATATACAGTAAAGAGATGGTAGAAATATGTTCAGCAAAAGGGCTTAGTGATTGCGACCAAGTTCTTTAACTTACCAATTCATATAGCTAGAGATATGATATGAACACAAATCAACTGCATATTGTTGTCAAGGGCCATCAGGCAAGAAGGGTTTTATTGATATATCAGCTTCAATAGATGACAGTGTGTCACAGAAAAGAAATACAGATTTTATCCAAATGGATAGAAATATGGGGATTACGTGGATATGGATAAATAGATAACCCAAATCAAAGGATTTATATTTAAAATAGAAAAAGTCGCCATAATAAGCATTGTACACATTATGTAGAGTACTCTTAGTAGGGAGATATTTTCTCAGGGCCAGTCAAGGAGCCCCACAGGTCCAGAATGACTGACTTCAAAAGGCCCGATGGGCCTGTAACTTGAGGTCATTAAGCAAGTAACTTTGTTTCCAGGTCACATGTTTTTAGAACCTGCTGTTAGTACAATCATGCTGAAAGTAAAGTTATTTGCCTTGATTTCAAAGATTATGTAATCTGGTCTTCATGGTGAGAGGGAAGGAGGTCTTTCAAAGATCTCTCCAAAAGGGTCCTGTTCATTCTCTGTCAGAATGTTCCATTTAGTCTTGTAGTCTTCTAATGGTGTTTCCGGGAGGAGTTCTTCAAAGCTCTTTCCTTTTGTTTGTATTTTTTCTTATTGTGCTTCATCAACTTGTTTTTCTGTTATAGCCTTTGTTGTTGTAGTTGTAATAAATACTTCTATATTTGCCTAAGAATAAAAATATATTTTACACTTTAATTTTTAAATTTGTCAAAATTTCAAAGCTATTATGATTTATCAATCTCTTTTCTTTTAACTTCATGTCTGTTCCTTATATCTTGTATTAGTTACTCAAGTTTGCATACCTAGAAAGATTATCATGAAATGTTGGAAATAATTATTTTACTATTGAATGGCCTTATAATCGTCTGCTTCATTGTGAAACGTCAATGTTTAGTTTAGCTGAAGCAACTAAAAGAAAAAGCTTTGCCTGAGGACACTACACAGTGCTTTGGAATAAACACAATGCAATTAAAGAATTTGAACAATTGACCTGGTTTGAACTTATAACCTTTGTGTTACTCTTTACTTGCTCCAAAACCTTTTGCTTTGATCTTAATAATTGATCATCTACCAAATGAACCATCTGTACCTTGCACACCCTATGACCAACACATTCAATTCCAATTTGTTCTCATCAACAACTTTTTTGTATCAAACTATTCATTTTATTTTTGCATATGTGTTTGCTGATTGGAAATTTCTTTAGTTTACACACTAAAAAAAATTTTAAATTGTGATTATGTTGCTTTTGTCCAGACACACAATCATATGAATTGATTGATGGCCCCTTTCAGAAACTAGAAATGCATTGTTAAAAAGAATATCAACTGTTGGTTGATATGGAAGCAAGAACTGTTCTTTCTACAGAGTCATATTATTAAGCACATCTCAATTAATCTTTTCAGCACGTCATCCAGTCTGTAAGAAGATACCATTATATTTACCATCTTTTTCCCATATATCCATGTTCAATATATCTCTCAGCTATAAAAGCAGCATATCACTTTTCTTTTAAATGATTTTAACATTTAGACATAACATTTTATTCAAGAACTACTGACTTCACTTTCCAACTAATTCTGAAGATAAATGAGCTACCAATAATTGAACTTTATCTCTTCTTTTTTTTTTTTTTTTTTTTTGTCCTATATTTCTCTGACATTAATTGTTATTTTAATCACTTGCTAAAACCTTATGTTTTATTGAAAATCATTGAAAGCTTTACTTCACTGCTGAAATAATGTAATATGTAATATGGGACAAATGCAAATTGTTATCTGTTCAGCAAATTATATAACTTAGTTAATAACCATCTGAAAAGCTACTGTCATAAATTGCTCCCAATGTCAATTTTTGATTGAGGCTTCTCTTCTGTTTCATTTCTAGTTAAACCTACTCATTACAAACCAGTATTGTCCTACTTCCTAGACTCCATGCAAAATATTTTGGTTAGTCCTTCTTCTCTACAACTGTATTTCAGAGTAATTATCTCTTTACTCACCCCACCCTGCACACACACACCAGACATTAAAACTGCAACAATTTAACACATAAACCATTTGTTTGAGATAGATCAATGAGTGAAGGATCTTCAGGTTTTCTCTTTCGATTAAAGTATTAATAAAAGACCACTCAATTAACTAGTTGGACTAGAGAATAACTAATCTAATCGTGATACATGATGAGGAAATTAGAATAATTGGAATTTATATTAGTAAAATTAGTAATGAATTATAAACTGGTAGAGATGTCTCTCTTTATTTAAATGTCCTACAGTTGCTGTCAAATGTCAATTGTTATTCTCCAGCAATAGAAGTCTGACAAGAAAACATTATTGAGAAAACTTCATCAAAGCACATCAAAACTTTCTTAATTACATTTTTAAGCTGAATTTTCATTTGTCATCTCAATTCTTCTTTTTTGGTTTTCCTTAAAACAAAACCACCCACATTTGTAAAAACACTTCAGTCTAATCTAAGGAGTAATGCTCCCTTGTAGTAGAGTAGCAGAACATCAACAAGACTACTCTCAGTTGTAAACAAAATGTAACTGACAAACAGATCACTTCAAAGTTTGTTGTCTGTGGATAATATGCCTTCAACAACTAAAACAAATTAATCAGTATAGTTTTATGTTTTTTTCTGGTTACTTTTTTGTTTTGTTACAAATTGAAAGATGGCAATCTATCATCATCTAGCTTGTGAGGACACACTGGCATTATCTTCTTCTCTCTCATATTCATTGTTAAGTTATCCATTCGTAAATTACTAGGATCCGTAGGATCTACAGTTGTTTGTGCATCACTGAGTAAATAAACTTATAAATTTCATCCTGCTCAGAACCTTAATTGAACATAATCAAAAGCCTTGTTCCTTCAACCTGGTAAACTAAGGCAAGGTAGAATTACATGAATTGACCAAATACACAAAGGAGACAAAAAAAAAAAAAAAAGCACCAGTTGAATTGAATTCAGAATTTATAAATCAATTTATCAGTGTAGATATTTTGTACATACCCTAAACCTATCCATTAAATCACACAAAGTTCATAGATTTGGTAACTGTATGTGTCTATATGTTTATACATCTGAGTGATTAAGAAGTTTGCTTTGCAATCACAAGATCTCTGATTCAATCCTACTTACTGCCTGACATCTTGGGCTAGTGTCTTACCATAAATTCATAGCCAAAAAATCTTGTGAGTAAAATTGGATAGAAAGAAACTGTAAAAACTTGTCATATGGATTGCATCTGTAATTCAAAAGGCCAACTGTGTCACACACTGCATCCGGCTGAGTCTGTCTGTGGATTACATTAAATGTACACAGATCCGCAGAATACACATCCACGTATGTGCTTCTACAATGAGTTGATGGTTCAGTTGTTTGTACACACAACTGGAGTACTCTTTGTCATTTTCCATTCCCTAAAACTGTCCATGTAAGAAATCAGTGTTTCAAATACACTGTCAACAGTGCATAGTACAGATGCTTTAGTGTGATGATGAGCTCTTGGTTAATGAGTTTTACATTTGGTTTACTTCATTTGTTAATGTCTGTAGGAAAGGCATGAATATCACAACATTCTCTTTTATATATATATATATATAAACTGCTTCATAATGACCTTGAGAAAAGTATGAGCTTCAGTACTTTTCCTCTCCCTAAAAGTTGTAATTTTCATGTTTATGCAAGAATTGATTATCCTTAGCCAGAAATCATTTTAGTCTCCCAGTGCAACTTTGCAATATAATTTCTCCGTGTTAAGTATATCTTAATTTCTGTGACTCATCACCTTTTTCTACAGTGAAAAAGTTTGTAATCTTCAGATCCTGGTAGTAATGCTTTGTATTAAGATCATAATGTATTATGATCTTTGTATTAAGATCATAATGATCCTGAGAATTATACTAGTAAGATCAAAGAGGTGAGAAGATTTGAACTTAAATGATGGAAAATGATGATATTTCATGGTGACTGTGGAACAGAGTAATCAATCACCTTAGACTTCTTGCTACTGTCCCCTAACCAAGGCATATGAAGGATTATTTGGTTTGCTGTCACTCTCTTGTCTATCACCTTCTTGAAACTAAACAAAAGCATGCAGATAGACAAAACAATTTTAAAAAATGTTACGTTTAGAAAAAATTCTAATAAAAGACATTACACGTAACTATAGTGATCACCATGATGGTAGTAGTGATGATGATAGTGACAGCAGTGGCATTATTATTATTATTATTGTTGTTGTTATCATTGATGATGGGATTCACAGTCATTAGAGCATTAAATAAAATGTCTTTTGGTATTTGTTGTGGTTCTTTACATTCTAAATTTGAGTCCTGCCAAGATCAACTTCACCTTCTAGGATCAATAAAATAAAATACCAGTCAAGTGCTGGGGTCAATTTAATCAACTAAAATGCCTGCTACCACCACAAAAATGTCTAACCTTCTGCCTACGTAAGAAAACTATTGTTGCTGAATTATGAGCATATTTTTACTCGTATGTTTTATTTATCTATTTATTTTGTTTTCCTTTTCCAGATTACTTAGGGAGGAAATTAGATGATTATGTCGCCAAATTAGGAGCAAAAGTACATATTGTTCGGTTAGAAGAAAGAACAGGATTGATCAGGGCTCGATTAAAAGGTAAGCTAATTAAAACAAAACCTTTAATTCCGCATAAATGATTCTTCATTATTACTTAGAACCATACCTATATTTTCACCTCCTCTACCATGAATTAGTTCTGATGTATTCTCTCCTTTCAGTATTTAAAATATTTTTGTTATTTTAATGTATCATTCCCACAGATAAGAAATAAAATTTTCTGTGTTTACAAAAGTTAAAATATGTTGAATATGTGCATAATGACTGACAAATTCTCAGCTAAATCTGCAGGTCTAATATTGACAGAAGCAATATAGAAATTAATTTAATTAGATAACAATTTTAAAATCTTGGTATTTAATAAATTATTTATATTCTCCTCTATTCCCCTCCTCTCTGTCTCTTTCTTTGTTTCCTATAAATATGCACACAGCCATCATCATCCTCATCATAGTCATTTTTACATCTACTTTTCCATGCTTGCATAGTTTACATGAAATTTTGTTGAGGCAGATTTTTTTGTTTTTCTGTGACTGGATCCTGTCATCAACTCTCATCCATTTCCAAATAAGGAAATATTTCCTCTGGTGCTTTCAGTGAACAGCTCAATGGACAGGCATGCTTTCACAAATGATTGCTAACAAGTGACATTGTTTGTATGCTGATGACTTTAGTTTACAGTTTGTGCACTCACGTCATGACAAGGGGAAACATTCACATACATAAGCTTCTTCCAGTTTCCATCTACCAAATTTTACTCACAAGGTTTTAGTCAACCCTGCAGTTATAGTAGAAGACACCAGCCAACAGTGTCCACACTGAGAAAATGAACCCTAAACCACGTGGATCTGAAGCAGACTTCTTAACCACACTGTCATATTCGTGCTGATGTGTGCCTAAATTTGGCTGAAAAAACTGTTTGAATTAAAGCTGAAATTTGTTGACTGTGCATTTACCCAATCAATCATCTAAAGTTACCTATCTAAATGGGAATGAATTCAGACTAGAGAAGATTCTTTAGTTTTCCTCCCTCCCAGTACTAGAGACATCTTCTCTAATACTGGTGGTACAATAAAATGCACTTAACACACGCCACAAAGTTGGCTGGGGTTTTTTTCTGCTACTGTGTTTACAAGATGGTGCAGACCATGACAACTTGCCCAGTCCATGTCAGCATAGAAAAACATGGTGACCATGATGATTGCAAAAAATGCTTGATCCTAAATTCCTGAACATTATATATCTTTTAAAATGTATGTCTGTAACACATTTCATATAGAGTGAAAAAGTAGTGGAATGTGGATTTCTTATCATTTCATCTCTGACTACGTCTCTCTCTCTCTCTCTCTCTCTCTCTCCCCCCTCATTCCCTTCAACTTCATTAAGTACCACCACTGCTATAACTTCTTTATTTTTTATTCTTTGGGTTTACCTATATTTGCTTCTTCTTGGTAATCAATTCAATATTTGACACTCAGTTGCACATCTGCATATACAGTTAAACTCTCTCTCACTCCTTTTTTTTTTTTTTTGCTCCAATTTGTTTTATTGTTTTTTGCAGCGAGAGCATAAAGCAAGGTTTTTCACTGCATAAGAACACCTTGTCCATGCAACTATTTTTAGTCTTTTTATTTGTTGTTTAGCTCCATGTCACCCAAGATTTGAAAAGTCCTATGATCAAAAATATTACAGCTCATCTTTCTGTTTTCCAGACATAGTGTATATAGGACTACATTATTCCTTTTTTAATAAGAAAAAAATGGGGCTAGATTAGTTATGATTTAGGAGTACTTGGCTGGTTTAGCAGGTCATGTGATCACTTAGAGGATTCCTTATTGGTTCTTTATATGTATAGAACATATGTGCTGCCTTCCTCTTTTGACTAATTAATAGAGGGTTTTTTGTTTTTTTTATTGACATAAAGGATTATATACAGCTCTGTAATTTGAGTCAATGGTTCAATGAACTATAATATTGATTTATAACCTGGGGTGAACTACTTAAATTTTGACAGCAGGTTCAACTAACTAAAAATTTTAACTATAAAAATATTATCAACAATAAAATATTGCTTCATTATAAGAGTCCAAAATATATTAAAATAGTGTGAGATCTAAAGAAAGTCATGATGGACTGAGAAGAGTCTGAAAGTTGGATGGAAATCTATCTATAAATCCCTGAAATAGCCGTTGAAAGGAGGTACAGGTGACAGGATATTATTTGAAGTAGGATTGGAGGAGGAGAGGAACATTGATATGTACAATACATCAAACAACCACAGAGATACATTTATGATAAAAGATTAAATTATTGAGGAAGTAGAAGGGATAATGATATAGAGCGGAGATAAAATGGTAGAAGGTGCAGCAGAGTGGAGTGACAACATATACAAACACATAACTACATGTACTTTTGTATACACACACACACACACATACATCCATATATATAGAGGGATACATATATCCGTATGTACATTTCCTCATTTATTGAGCAAATAATATTTTCCATCATTATGAAATAGATAATAAAACAGAAAATTACACAACAAACTGATGATTAACTTTTACTTCAAAGCATTAAAGGTGCCATTGAATTGCAATTGTAAGTAGCTAGATCCATCTGACTATGTTGGGTAATTGACATTATAACTTTCCCCAGATTCCTATTGAAAGAAAAACAGATGTGTAAAATTGGTTTGTGTGAACTGAGAAACAAACCAAAGATCAGTTGTGTGTCTATCACTTGCTCAGTGACTACATTACCAGTTATATTACACTGACTTTGCTCAGTAGAATATATTACTGAAATGAATGCTGTGCTTGAGACAACACAATAAAAAATTTAAAAAAAACAAAAACAAATGAAAATGCTGCCAATAATTCAGAGTTTATTAAGTGTTGTTGCATAGTTCCAGTTTCTTAGTAAAGCAGAATGGAAGGTTAGGTGACCATTCTACAACAATGTACATTCTCAGATCTGGCACAAGAAATTGCATTTAGAAGATTTGATATGAATACCTGTACTGAATTAGACATTCTGCTTTTATCGCATTATCAAAGATTACTACAGCCATTGGATTGTGCCCTGTGTGTAACATACATATTTCTGCTTGTATCAATTTAATAATAGTTTCCATCCCTATAGTATAACTGAGTAACAAAAAATTAATTTGCTCTGAGCATTTTTGCAAAACAGATGCAAAACAACCAGCAGTTACTTACCTCACCCATGAAATGATGTCAAGCAAGAGAAATATGCCTAAATATCTGGGTGGGGCTGAGGTAGGGTGGATATATCCAAGTTGATTATATTCCAGCTATACTTGAATATTACTGTTACTATCATCACTGATTGAACTTCTGTTTTTCTGTGCTGGTCAGACATAATTTTAGTATTATATCAAAACTATATTATGGTGCAGAATCTATCTGTTTAACTAAAATCTCCCAAGTCAATGTTATATTTAGCTTTTTGTATTAAGTTATAGTATTAAAAAGAGTTATAAAAATCTAAATACAAAGTTATTTGATATCAGATTTGCTTTGTATTAATTTTTTTTTAAATTTTAAATAATTCATTTTTATTTTATTTATTTTATTTTTATTTATATATTTATGTATTTATTGTAGCTGGTTCTGCTTTGATAGGTTTTTATTTTTAAATATATTTTATTTTAGAAGGTAGTTACTATATGCATAGAAACACTGATCTTTTATAGTCTTGAGCTGGTGATGGCTTATGTCTATATTCTTGTTAAGCATTGTTGCTAAAATTGTGGATGACAATTCAATCTGTCTAGAAGAAATTAGAAAAATATTATGATAAAACTGACAGAATTTGTTGACAGCTTTTACATGCAGAACATGTATGCTTGGTTTATTAGTCTTCAGTTGGACAAGTGGGTGGTAAACTTAGCGTGACTTGTATGTGAACCATTTATGTTGGGTTGTTATAAGGTATACGTAATGACCTAACTTCCGTTGGTTGGCGGATGGGATATGAAAACTTTTCTTTGTTCGTATGCATATGTGTGTGCACGAAAGAAAAGGGAAACATCTGGAGAATAAGAAAAACAAAGTTTTGAACGAGTCTCTTTTGTTAACTCTTATGGATAAAATTGATTTTTAAAGTGAAACTAAACTAGATGCTTCTAATTAATGATACATATGCATCAAAGAATGGATACAAAGAATCTAATCTGGCAGGTGATGGAAGCTGAATATATTTCCCCAGTTTGATTTGGCATCAAGCTGGGTAACATGTCAAGCTTCATGGTATACTTCATTTTAATCCAGTCTTTCATTTTATGAACAATTAGATTTTGTAGAATTTCCATTTTTATAGAACCAGGAAGCACTCTCTCTCTCTCTCTCTCTCTCTCTCTCTCTCTCTCTCTCTCTCTCTCTCTCACTCTCACT
>JAOPUL010000001.1:54334859-54352984 GCA_027564515.1 Octopus rubescens | reverse complement strand
GGTACCGTCCCACCCATGCTAGCATGGAGAACGGACGTTAAATGATGATGATGATGATGATGATGATATATATATATATATATATATATATATATATGTTAATCATTCTGTTGTTAAACTGAGACAGTTCATGAAAACAATAGATTCTCCAAATATATCTAGGTTCTGTAGCGAATATATCCATTATTTTGTTGTTATTTATTCTTGGTTGCTGTATTCAAGCTAAACTGTTTAAATGTTGTTAAGTTTACATTTTAACTCTGCTTTATTCACAAGTTCTTACCTCACTTGATTGATTTCAGATTTTTTCCTATACAAAAAGGCAAGCTCTCCAAACAGACGATGTGTGTCTCGATGTTTCAGCTGTGGGTGGCCCTGTAAAATTATTTCAGTGCCATGGTCTGGGCGGGAACCAGATCTGGGAATATGACAAAGAGGTATGAGAGTCCTCGGACAAAGATCTGAAGACTAAACAATCCCTCAAAAAAAAAAAATCTATTTAGTCTGCATGCTTAGAATTTAGTTGATCTTATCAAACAATTTAAGTACAATATTAGTATTTTCTATTATTTCAGTCACATTAATTTTCTGTTTATATACATCATTTGCCATGCCATTATTCACAGGTAGTTGATTCTACTCATACTGTGAAACTACCAGTCTTTGAAAATAATATCATAGGCAATCAATGGAAATATTAGTAGTAGTTGTATTAGTATTATTACTCGTTCTATGCTTTAATTTTAGCAAAAAAAAATTAAGGCTTAGAATAGCAAAAACTGTAAAGTATCTCATAATTTTGTTGGATTACTTCTTTTTACATCCCAAGTTCAAATTCTGACAAGATTGACTTTGCTTATCATTCCTACAGGGTTGATTAAATAAATACCAAGCATTTATTAGAATTGATTTAATCAACTACTGCCTTATAAAATCTTTAATATTACACCATCATTAGGAATAAAATATATCTTCATGACATAATAGTTTGCAAATTGGGTAAACCAGTCTGTGCTGATATTGAAAGAGGTATTGCATTCACTGTTTTGATATTGTATTGTTTTAGAGAAAATGTAAATTGTAATATGACACATTCAAATTTTTTTTTTTTAAATATATATAGATAAAGAAAACGATTTTGTATTTTATATAGAGTAGTTAGCAGTAAGAGCATTCATAAAATAGATTCTTCCACATACTTGGAAGGCTCTTTAGAAGCAGTTGATAATTTCTGATACTTAGATGGAGAAAGGTGTTTTGAAATCATGGTAGCCATTGTAAGAACATCTCCCTGAAAAAGTTCAGGAAGATGTTATTTCGATTGATAAAAAAAAGAATTCTCTCTCTGAAGGGCAAATTGTATGACGCATGTAAATGAAGTGTGGTAATGCAGCATGTGTAGCAAAACATGGACATTGAAAGTGGAGGATGTGTTAAATTCTGGAATGAAATATGATGAACATGCTCTACTGTTGATTATTTACATTCCTTGTTGACATTATATCCAGTGGCTCTGAACTATCCCTTACTTACTGGTAAGGGTTTTTGACCATAATATCCTGCTCCAATTTATTCCTGTCCAACCCATGCTAGCATAAAAATCTAGGCATTGAATGAATGAATGAATGTATATATGATGTGTATGTATGCATATGTACAATGTATATTTAGTTATATATGCTTACACAAGCACATGCCCATAAATATACATGCATGTATATGTGTGTGTGTGTGTGTGTGTGTGTCTACACTTTCACACACACACACACACACAGTTTACTAAGTAGTTAATGTTCCGAGCAATTAAAAGTCAATTTTGTTCACTTTGACCGGGTTTTTTGCTAAAGTTTCAATTTTTCCCCTTCAAGTATAAGTCACTGAAAGGGCAGAATAAAATACCTTGTGATTTGATGATTTCCTTTTACTTCTTTTCGATTGACATAAACTTTGTTGTATCTTTTAACTCAGCTGATAACTAGTCCTCTAAAGATCCTGTAGTAAAACTAACAAGTAGCTACAAGAGTGGAATTCATGGGAAAACTAACATGAGGTTAAAGATATGACTGTCATAGAATTACTAACAAGTTCTTTTACTTCTTTTTTCTATTACTCCTCATTCTTGCTCTACCACAACTGAATTCCATGGAAGGTGTATGTGTGTATGTGTACTTTACAGTTTACAATGGTATTTAGGCTCTGGCACAGTCATATGTCACCAATATATATATCCCAACTATGGTATCTCTAGTCATACAAATATATTAAACAACTAATGTGCAAACTCGCATCACTTACAACTTAGTGTATGTGACGACAATCTTTTCTTTTTCAAGCATCAAATTTTTAACTCACTGATATTATTGTTTTCATATAGTAGTGTCCACTTTACCTGGCCATTGGAATATAGCTCAAGTTTTCTCTTTGATTGCAGTAAATTTTCAATCGCCATTCATTCAGATGACAAAAGTTTTCTTTTTTCTTCTCTTTATGCTGCTGCCACTGCTGTTATGTTTGTGTTTTTTATTCTTTTTCATTTTGTTTATAATTTGTAATTTATTTTGTACATATTTTTTCTCTTTTTGTTTATCGTGTTTGTATGTATGTGTGTGTATGTGTGCCTTGTGATTGCTTGCAGGTTTAGATCTGAGTTAAGCTTGTTATATTTTCTTTCAGCTGATGTTTCTTTGGGGTTTTTTTCTTTCCTATTTTTTGTTGTGAGGAAAATAAGTCTTTAATATTACTTTCTTTTAAAAAATTCCTTTCCATCCACTGAAAAGATGAGAGAAAAAAACTCAATGGAAACAACTAAATCCCTTTATTATTATTAGCTTGTGAAGACAGGAGGCTTTGTTTCAGGCCTGTTTATTTATCCAACCATTTAATTAATTAATCCTTCACATATACATACATGCATACACACATACATATGTGTGTATATGTGTTAGATGTGCTTAAATTTCTTTTAGTTTGATGAGTGTAAATTATTTTTACTATGTAACCATTGTCCGTTCTGTTTGTTTGCATGCCGTGGGCATCCATTCCATCATACCTTGTTGCTGACGTCTGTCGTAGGTGTTTGCCCTCACCAAGAAGAAACAGATAATGCTAGATGAGAACATGTGTCTCCATATATATACACGCAGGGAAAAAGTGGTACTGACACCTTGTCCTAATGCATATGGCGGGTGGGAATACAACAAGCAGGTATAGTTTTCACTGACATACAGCTCCACCTCATCCTCTTCCTCTCCTCCTCCACTTCCTTTTCTCCTCTTCAACTTTTCATATTTCGTTTTTGGTTTTTGGATTTTTTGTTGTTTTTTTTTTTGCCCTTTTTAAAAATTGTTTAAATTTTCCTCTAACATATCCTCAACTGCCTCCTAACCAAGCCCCCATAAACATACACACATGCACGCATACACTTACACGTGCACATCTGCATATTTCCTCTGTTTAGTTATATTGTTGCCTAGTTCATAGATAATTGTATTTGATAAATAGAAAGGCCCTCAAAAACACACAGAATTCATATTGCTTCTTGGTGATGTTACCTAATTTAACTGCTGAAGTGGTTTTATAGCTAACTAAGATAAATATGTGTTTTCGGTAGAGGAAAGTGTGTGTGTGTGATATATATTTAGACAAAATGGCTCAGTAGATCTAACTATTAGACGACCTCCTCATAGATGTAGAGAAATATTATTATTGATGAGCTGGTAGAATCATTAATGTGCCGGAAAAAATGTTTACCAGCATTTCATCCATTTTTATGTTCTGAGTTCAAATTCCGCCAAGGTTGACTTTGCCTTTTATCCATTGGAGGTTGATAAATTAAGTATCAATTGAGCACTAGGGTTGATCTAATTGACTTACCTCCTCCCCAAAATGTCAGGCCTTATGCTTATAGTGGAAAGGATTATTATTATTATTATTATCACTAATGTAATTTTGTCTCTCTGCCATTCAGGAAATGATACAGTTAACAAGGCGAGAAGATGGAGATTTTCATTTCATCCACATTCGTTCCGATTCAGAATCAGGAGCTAAATATTGCTTTTATTTAGACCCAGTATTTATAGTAACACACATGCACATACAATTATACATTGCATGTATATGTATGTGTGTGTTTGTGGCTGTTAAAAACTGCAAACTACAGTTTACTTCAGACCATGCTCTCTTAAATTCCCAGTGGTGTTGCAGTCTAATGACTGAAACAAGTAAAAGAATGTATTTAAATAAAAAACAGGTGTTTTGAGATACTATTTTCTTCACAATTCCATGGTTTCTGGTAATAGCTGGAAATATAGTTGTACATTTGTGTTTTATTCTTAATCTTTGAAGTATTATAAACTCATTTTTCAAGATTGTTATTAAATATATCAGATATTGGGGTAATTAAGCAGGCAAGTGTATGGATTTGTCATAAAGGGATACTAAACAGAGTAGAAAATTCCCATTAGTAATACAATTTTGTCACATTGTAGAACTATTTAAACAATTCTAAAAAGGAAATTATAATGATAATGTTTGTGGGAGAAGTAATAACTTGTTAAAGTGCAATGAAATATGATCATTGCCCTAAAGAAAATTTGAGTCTAAAGACTTCCAAATTCTTTAAATTTCAGCATTAATTGCAGCCATATGGTAGTGAGTAGGGGACCTATTATTTCTGTAGGAGTCAAATAAACTGTTTGTTAAATCTTGCACTACCTATTTTACTAGCTAAGATTATCTAAAAGAAACAGAAAAGAAAACTCAATAAGTGTTTGAATGTTAAATTGTGAGATTGCAGGAGCAATGACTTCGAGAAAGTGACACAAACAGTTAGATAAGGTAGAATATCTTTAAAAAATTTATTTATTAAAAACAGCTAAAATATTAAGCAAGTTTAGAATATACAAATGTGTTTTACATGGAATTGTGATGGAAGGTTTTCGTATAAACACTTTAAAATGAGAGCTACTTTATAAGAACCAAAAGCAGTCTGAGGAAGGTTATTATCAAAAGAGGCTAAGAAATACTTTAGAGATTTCTGGCAAATATCAAATTATATCAAAATGAAGTATATTGAGAACTAAACAATCCCTGGTCTAATGTCCTAAACTTGGTAAAGGAAGTGAGATAAATAATAACCGTAATAAAATGACACACACACACACACTACATTGTGGGGACTACATTGTTTAATGTGTCTTTCCTTTCCTTTCCTTAGTATGGTGCAATTTAAGGGAGATTTGTCTGTAATTTCAAACAAGTATAGCAACTGCAAAGAGACTTCTTCTTTGGCCTGGAACATCATAATACTTGGTGCTACTTGTACAAGTCCAAATCAACATCTTTCCATTTGCATGCTGAGAGGAAGACTTTACACACTCATACACTTCATATATACATGGCATTAAATATAGATTTGAAAATACTCATGTACAATTCTGTATATATAATACAAATTCTTAAGAACATACACTCACAAAAATACCCTATCCTCGCATACAAGGCATTAACAAATAAAATTTAAGTACTATATGCCTGATATTATTACACATCATTCAAACTATGGTGAATTGGCACATTTGGTAGTAGAGTGGCTGACAAAATGTCTTGCAGTATTTAGCTGTTTATCATTATGTTCTGAGTTCAAATCTCTCTGAGGTTGACTTTGTCATTCAACCTTCTGGAGTTGATACCAACTAAGTTGTTATTATCAAATGTTCCTAACCACCAAATTTGAGACCTTGCCTCTATGTTAAAGATCAATATTATACAACATTGACGCAAGTAAATATTATTCAAAATTGGTTATTACAAATATTACGTTTTTTGTTCATATCTTATTATATCTTTGTAATTATTACACTATTGAAAATGTATGGAAAATGTATGGAAGTATTAGTTTTTCTGTTTCTTGAAGAAACTTAGAAAACTTTTTGAGAGAAAGTGTAAAATATTTGAATATTCCTTTAATTAGGCATAAGAGTATTTTATTTTTTATTTGAGGGAAAGTTTAATCAGTAGAATTATTAATCCAAGTGTATTACTAGTGGAAAGGCCAAATGACTGAGTCATTAAAATATTTTCTAATTTGTAGTTTGTGTTCAAAGCTACTGAAGGAATTTTATTGTCTGAAAAGTCCTTCATTTTCTATTCATCATCAAGTCGCTTAGTTGTCAAGAATATTTACCAAGTCATTTGGAAATGTTCTTGCAATAGAATTTTATCCTGTCTGGATAGACAGTATTCATCTTTTATCCACTTCACATGATGAAAGCAGACCTAAACACTAGATGTCAAGATTTTAACTTGGAACTTTTAAGTACCAAGAATTAATTACAGTAAAGCATCAAATTCAGCATTCTATAGTCTGAAACATCTCCGTCATTCTAAAGTTTAGTTGTGTAATAATATGTATGTGCGTGTGTGTGTTCGCGCATATAAATATAGATACTTCTGTGTTTATATAAATATATGTATGTTTAGGTAAATTTATATGTCTGAATTGTTGAATGTATGTCTGCGTGTTTAAGGCGGTTTCTTATAATTTATTGTTCTATTTTTTTAGTTTCCTACATGCTATATTTAATTAAGCAAGCAGTTCACCACTTGGTACATCAGCACACCTAGTTTTGTGCATGTGCCTCAATCACACCATTTGCACACTAATTATTACGGTTCATGTTGCTTCTTTTGCTTTTATTGTTTTTATTGTTATTTTATTTTCCTTCTTTTATTATATATTCACATGTTAACAATCTTATTGTCAATTATGTTGTTTGAGTTTAAGTGTTCACTTCATTTCACTTTGTTAATTTGCAGCTTGGTAACTTTGCTTTTCTTTAAGCTTTTCAAATTTAAACAGTGGTCTTTAACAAGCTTTAGCAATTTAAAAAAAAAAATAAAACAATGCTTGGCCAGCATAATACGCTATCATTTGGATAAAAACTTATTAGTGGTTCATTTATTGAGGAAGTAAGGTGAAAGGGTCAATTGTTCCCAATAGGATTTAAATTGAGATTCATTGTGTATAGTTTTGCTTCTAGATTTCTGTAAGTATCTGAGGCGAAGTCCATAGATTGTGTGCTAGGAGATTTGGTGAAAATAATATGACTAGATACGGTGGTGTAATTAAGTGTGGTAGTGTAACATTGGTGATACTTAGCTATGGTGGGTGTGACTAGATACTGTGTCGTAACTAGATACTGTGATGTGTGACTAGGTACAATGATGTGAGTAGTGTAACTGGTTATTATGACTTGGTGTAATTTAACTGGGTATAGTCGTGTCATATACACATACAGATATCTTTTCTTTTCTCCTAACAGTTGGTGGAAATTGTGATAGCCCTAAACCTGTGATAAATTGAGTAATTTCTGAGTCTGAATATTTTCAGCCAAGAAACCCTGTATTGTTGGTTTTTGTCATTGTTCATACTTTTAAAATAACTAAAACTTCTTGACATACAAGTATTGTAAGTTGTACATGGTGATTGTTCTAAAACTAGGTAGGACATCTTATAATATTCCAAATAATTTAATGAAATATCATTTCTTGTAATTTATGATACATTTTCAATTTGCCTTTTAGTTAGCATTCATGTCTTTTGGAGACCTAAAACATAAAGCTAACCTTGGAGTATCTAAACCATGACACTTATTTTGTTTTTTAAATTTAAATTACTTACTCTCCATTTTTCAAAATTAGTTGATTTCTATTTTGACAAAAAGTGTAATTTTTCATTTAACGACAGAAACTATCATGAAACAAATAGTTTTAATGCAGTAAACTTTGTAACCTTTCAGTTTGAAATATCATGTAGTTAGTGGAAATTATGCTGTCTTTATGAAATCTAAGTAGATTCATCATTGTTATTTTCTAAATTTGCATCTATTCAATGTTGAACAATAACTATTAGAGACTCAGCTCATTTTCTGTATTGACACATGTGTAAATGAAAGGAAAATTTCTTAGTAAGTTGACCTTCCTAATGAGTTGTAATTATTTTTTTTATAAACTTGCATCCTAAATATTTGGATAAAGTAATAAAATATAGATTAAATCCAAACAGGATCTAATCTATAAGAACCAAAGTAATAGCAGATTATATTTTGTTACTATCTGTATACTTTGACTCTAGCAAAGACAGTTACATTACAATGACTTCATGTAACTGTAAAATTTCTACCATACAAGTCACTACATCACTTTGGAATTGACAAATATCCCATTAACTTGCTGTGCTTAAAGCAGAATCCTGTCCTTCAATGAGCAAATCAACTTCACTAACATCAATGACAGCTAGAATATTATTAACTCCACTTTTATTATTATTATCCTCACATCCTCTACACTTGTATGATGAATCACATAATGGGATAATTTAAACAGTAGTTGTAGAAGATCTATTATAATGTTTCTGCTTGAAGAAGCTGCTTTATCAGCTGTAATTTATTACTTCACAATATTGAATACAGCATCTAAAACTTGATTTATCATTGCCAGTAAAGAATGTTGGAATTGAAATGGGAAAATATTTTCAAAAGAAAGTGTTGGGTGACAATGATTCTAGTAAACATGGAAATCTCAACTTACTTTTCTGTCTTTAAATAAATAGTCATAGGTTACAGATCATAAAATGCCTTTATTTCTTCACTAGTTGCAGTTGACTATATATGAAATATCATTGTGATGCACAAGATGAAGGTCAACTAAGATTTTGTTAGAGAGGACAGATTTTTAACTTTAAGCCAATAACTGTTTCCTTTATAAAAACATGAATTTTCCTTGGAATTTCTATTCATTAAAAAAAAAAAACTCTCCAAACTGTAAAATCCAATGTAGAATTTGTAGTGTTAATTTATAATTTGGTGCATAGGTTATTTGCAACTTCCTGCACAAATTATTATTTAAATATTACAGGATGTTTGCCAACATTTATGTCTGTAAATGGTGTAAAAATAGGACCCCCTCCCCCATTTCGTTTATTTTTATATTTTGAGACATCTTTGTTGCCCTTCTCTTCTCTGTGTATTTCATTTTAACTGTTTAAAATATATTTTTGCGTTTCCTTATTTCATATTTTAGTTTAATTTTTTTGTATTGTTTATGAATGCTTTAAACTTTATATGTTTTAGGGAGAGGAATATATCAGTCTTTTTTTTTTATTATTAAGTATGTTCTTAAGGTTTGATGCTAGCATATTTATCATGATAAAGTCTGCTGCATTTTTTTTTTTTTATATTAACGGCAAATTGTAATTTTTTTTTTAAAGAATGCAATATCTAGCTAAACTATTTCAACATCTGTCATATATTACTAATACAACCTCTGCTTTGGTGTTTGCTTGCATGGCTAATGCTCTCAATTTTTTACATCTTGCCAAAAAATGCTAATGCAAAATTTTTTTAATATTATATTACTCTGTGAAATTGGTTGGATTTTATGTCAGGCACTTAGAACATTGTTCTTTTATTACTGAAAGATCGTTAAGAGGTCTATTAGCGCTCACTGCTACTTTAAAGTGTTGATGTATCATTATTCCTATTCTTTGAATAATTCTGATAAGTTTACTTATGCTGTTAATTTGTCCCTAAGAAAGCAGTTTTATCAGTTTAACCCTTTAGCATTTAAACCGGCCATATCCGGCAAAAATATTCTACCTGTTTTATATTTAAACTGGCCAGGTCCAGCCCCTCACACCTATCCTACAATATCATTCTAAAAATAAGCAATTACATCATTGAAATCTCAAAGTTATGAGATAGTGTATGGTTAATTCAAAACAATATGAATAAATAAGCATTATATTTGACAGTAATTTGAGTGCTAAAGGGTTAAAAGAAAATAACTGCCATAAAACGTTTTTTTTTTTTTTGCTTTATCTCTAAGAGTAGTATCATGCAATGAAACTTTACAAACTAGATCAGTTTTGCTGTTACAACTTTTGCTCAAACTTGTTATGCAAAGTTATTCACATAAATTCAAACAAGTGAGATGAGCAAGGGGTAATTGAACAATTAGTTTCAATCTGAGTCTATATCTGCAGTTTCATTTCATTTGGTTGCCTGCCTGACTTTTCTTGTAAGTTGAATTGTTGTAAAAGCAGATATACTTTAGGGTTTGAAGGACATGTATATTGGTATATTGTTGTTCATAATTAGGACTAGATAATAAAAACAGCATTGCAACATTACCTTTTCTTTAGTGATTGCCACATTGTTAGTATTGCAAATTGAAATTTGAAATAACAAAATAATCTTATTTTCAACTGCTGCTCTTGTAACTTAATTATTCTAGTAACTTGTGAATCTAATGCAGCATTCTTATGTGTATATATATACATATATATATGGTTTGATAAGTGCTAAGACACAAAACTCTTGTATATATAATATCACCACTTCTGATGGCTTTATCCTCAAACCATATCTTTATCCTCAAGCCATATCTTTTAAATGTTTTAGAGATTTTAGTTTTATTGCATTTATTAATATGCAAATAAATTTCTTATACATCGACTAAAAAAGTTCGTTTTTAATGAGGTATTGTAATGAAAAGTCAAGCAATTATAATCACTACAAAGAACATATTCCTGCATGTATCATATAATACTATCATGAATAAAAGTTCAGCATGGTCACACACTGAAACAAGTGATATAATCAATTAATCCTATATTTAACATGATATCTTAATAAACTATTGAGCTGACTATTTGATTATTCAGCATCAGTTGATAATCAACAAATAAAGTAGTGTTTTTCAAACTTGTAATTATGACACACCTGAGTCATCTTATTCAATGGCTCTATTATTTTAGAAATTCTATTTTACTTCTATCCCAAACCTTAAATGAGCTAGTGCTACAAATTGTATAGTCTTACCTTCTATGTCATTGGAGTGTCCTCAAAGCACCTCACTTGAAAAACGCTGCTTTCAAAAATCAAACCTCTTTCCATAAAGAAACAGAGCTTTATAATATTTTAGATTTCTTCTTCTTGTCCTGCTTAAGATGTTTGCCTCTTAAGATGTTTGCCTTAGTAAATTTGCATAAAGTTTGAAATATATTTATGCCTTTATTAACAAGTGTATCTTGTACAACAAAATTGTCTACTAAACAATAAATGGCATGACAATTCTAATAATAGTTTCTAACTGGCATTGTCGGCAGCTTAAGAGAAGAATTTATATATCACTAGGAGTATGTCTTATATAAAAGCTGAGCCATGATGATTAATTTTAAGGAAATTTTTTAATACAAACTAATAAGCTAGCTACAAATTACCCTCAATTGAAAAAAAAACATTTTAACTGTTGGATTACTTAAAATATTAAGAATCTAAAAAATGTAAGTAAGTAAAAAAAGTATTTGTATTTTTGTATTTTTTAAATATTTAATCATATCTATATTTTTATGATAAATAAATTAACTTGTAGTGTATTTGATTGTGTAGGCTATTTTATTGTTTCACTTTTCCTAATATCTGCTTTCTGTAATAAACCTGTTCAGTCTTTGCAGGTTATATCAAATCAATCTATCTAACTCTACACTAGGAAAAGATGAAAATATGTGTATTTCATTTTCCTTGAAGAAAAACAAGGAAAGTTGATTTATGACAGTTTCAATAGTGTATGACTGGTTAATTATTTCTATATTAGTTGACCAATACTGTAATATATTCATGATAGTTTCTGGTCTGTTTTAATTGACTGGTGTTACAGTAATAGCAGGGTATATAGTATTGTAGTATATCAGTTGGTGACATGTTATGTGACCTAACCAATACTGAGATAATACTGTTGTGGCTACATGCATGTGTAATTAGCTAAGGGAATAACTCTTCAACCTAAATCCCAAGATAGTATTAGCTATTATCAGCTTTCTGAAGGAAACCATTTTTTGCAACTGTCTTTTCAGTTGCTTTTTTTCCACTCCAAATTTCCACTTGGACAATATTTTAACTGCAATGGCTATTAGAATTTTTGATGAAAGAGATAGCTTTGGATAGTCAAGAACTTATTAGAATACACATATTAGTATTCTTGTTTTTTATTATTATTAGAGTCTCATAGTCATATAAAAATAGTTATTCTAGTTTTTTTAGAATGTTTCATAGTAGACAATACATGATTCAGATATTATTATTATTATTATTATTATTATTTTGAAATTCAATATTAATCATTTTGAAACTTATTTTGACAAAACCTGCGATGTTTATTAACATTCTATTTTTGTTTTGCAGACATTGAGCTTAAAACATGTAAACAGTAACCAGTGTTTGGATAAACCCAGTCCTGATGATTCTGACACACCTAGCATAGGTAAGTTTGAATGTATATAAAGTAAGTATTGACTAATCCAACGAAAGAGATCTTAGTGAACTTGTATGTTGTCATTGATGATTTGAAAGTGATGCCTCACTTCAAATTCACTTGATGCATTGGAGGGAGCAGCTGATTGATGAACAAGTAAAAAACCGGATTCCAAGGAACTGTTGATAATTTACAGAGACAAAAATTAATCTTTAAGAGGATTCATAGAATCCAGTGAGTTGGTTTGCCATGAGGAGTGAATGAATCTAACAATAGCAAGTCCCTGCCCTTCTTTTCAGAGAGAGAGAATATATAGAAATGTTGTTATGTTGGTCACAAAATAGTGAAAGAAGAATGGAATAGAGGGGGGAACCAGTGAAAAGTAGAGTAATAAGAGTATGGTGGGGGGGGGGATAAACAGTGACGTGGAAGAAAGGTAAGGGAGCTCAGTTGAAATAGGTGAGGTGAAGGCCATATGAAATAAGATGTGAGATAGTACTGAGACAGCATGGAAGGGAACAGGTGGATGAAAGAAGACACTTGGAAACAAGGTGGGTGTGAGGTAAAAGAATAATAGAGGGAGTTTTAAATTAAAATCAGTAAAGAGTGATCATGATGTGAGGACTTAAGAGGCTGAAAGTGTACATAATGTAAGTTAGTTGGAGGTTGACAGAAATGTAAAGTAGTCTGTGGCAGGAGGTGTGGATAGCAGAAAAATGCAAATGAGTGCAACCCAAATAAATGCACTACAATTATGCCATTCATAGTGAATACATATACAATACAACCTAAACAAATGCATATCGTACAATAGCCAAACAGTAGTGAAGGTGGAAACAGAAAGTTCCGACAAGTATTAAGGCACTGTGGAGCAAATGTGCCCCGACTGACGTTACCACTTGTGAACAAACTAGATTTCATAACTAGTAACTACAAATTTAAGTAATGTTTTATTCAAATTGATTGAGAGATTTTGTCACCTAAATGGCTGGTCTGTGATGAACAAATTATAAAATGCTTGGAAGAGATTATGAAAATGTTTGTCATTACTGAAGATAAAGGGTTTTCTTCCTATTTAAAGGAAAATGGTAGGAGGATAGATTGTGAGATATACCTAAATCATAAGTATGATGGTGTTTTGGAATGGAACAAGTATCAATAAAGATAAAGTACAAGCCTTGATCTGGATTAAAAGGATTTAATCTGAATTTCATATGATGACTAATAAATATGATTTAGAGAGACTGATAATAATTGAAAAAAAAAAAAAGCAACTGGAGAAAAGAAAAATGTGTTTATTACCTGAGAAGACAAGGTTATTTAAACTGGTGCTTTATAGTAGCTAGATTAGATGTAAGTCAAAAGAATATTCAAGAAATTGATTTAGGCACTGCATTAATAGGTACATTTCATGTAGAAATATTATTTGAACTTATATGTATTGATTTCAGAAGCAATGAAAGTTTAAATACTTACTGAGATAAAAACCTGTGCTAAATTCAAAGTTCCTGTTTAGCCCAGGTCAGTTTTGATAGAATAGTGAGGCATATGACCATCAAAGACATTCCAACTGTAACTACTTTCATTTTGAACTTTAGATATAGTATATCTAGTACTAATAATCAAATGAGTCCTTTTTTCAAGAAGATAAAGTGTGATTTGATAGTAATTTGGCTTCTATTTTTATCAAGTTGGATGGCCATAGAGTAGCTTTCACATTATATGACAGATTACTTGATAAGGTAGCACACTGGTAACTATCACTCAAAACATAGCTCTATGATGGCCTTCATTGAAGAATCTGTTATAATTTAGTTTATTAACAGGGATTTCATACCATAGCTCATTGAAAACTGTTTCCTAATAAACACTGGGCTTACTCACTTTGAAATTATATACATTATATTTCATTAAAGTTTTTAACAGTAGAAACTGATTCATTACAAGAACATCAGAAAGAAAAAGTCATCCTTAACTCATTGGAATTAATTTCTAAACAAAAACTATCTAGATTGAGATATTCAGTTAATATTTGGATTTTAATTTATTTCAATGTCTAAAATGTTACATGAATTTAAATTTTCTGTATCTTGCTCTCTTAACCCTTCTGCATTTAAACCAGCCACATCCGACCTAAATATCCTACCTGTTTTATGTTCAAACCAGCCAGGTCTGGCCTCTCATGCTTACTCTACAATGTCATTCTAAAAATAAACAATCACATCATCAAAACCTCAAAGCCCTGAGATAATACATGATTACTTCAAAACAATGTAAATAAATAAGCATTACAATTGACAGAGTAATCTGAATGTTAAAGGGTTAAATACTATTTAATTAAAAGCTGTGCTTGAAAATCTGAAGTTTTGTGTTTTCTTTCTAAACAAATGATACAAATGTGAACTTTATTTTGATTTTTTTTTAAAACTTTATTTAATTTCAGGTAACTGTAATAACGGCCCAAGCCAACAATGGATACTTACAGATATGAAATGGCAGTGAGAATTGTTTTAGACATTTGGGGTGTCAAAAGTTAGGTTTGATCTGGAGAGTTGGCAGTGAGGAAAGAATTGAAGTTGGATTGACACTAATGCTACCTGTTGCCTCTTTGTTATACATTTTGTTCTTCTTAATCTTGAATATATCATCTTCAACCTCACAAACATTCCTGTGATAATAATGTACAAACTACAGAAAGCTGTGGCAACAAGAAAGAAATAATGAGATGAATCAGTACAAATACAATGAGAGAAAACGAAAGAAATCAACAGTCTGTTAGAAAAGGGAAAATTATATTTAGTCTGACCTATTCTTATTAATATGAGCCCCATTTCCCTTTTCTCATTAATTAACAAGACCCCAGAACCACCACCCTGTCATATCCCTTCCCTACCACAAATTACTTTTTAGTTGTTACTGTTGTCAAATAACAAGCTGCCGACCCAGTGACTGACCTCGCTCTATATTTGTGTATCTGTATACATGTGTACATATGTGCCTTTTTCATAGATGCATATGTACACATATACATGTGTGCATGCATGCACACACACACACACACACACACAAAGTACACATACATGCACAAACATCCCTACACACACGCACACACAAATGGAGCCATTGCTCGTCATAGACGATTTTGACATTCATTACAACACTTTTGCCCTTTTAAGTTTGGAATAAATTTTCTTTTACTTTAACAGAGCAATTCCTGCCACATCACCTTAGACACAGGAGAGACACATGCAAAAAATAAAAACAAAACAAAAAAGAAATAGTCCTATCAAGTATAAAGAAGAAACACTAACTAAATTTACTCCCCTCCCCAATAAAACAACACACACACACATCCTTAGCCAATCATTCACAAAATGCTGGAAATAGCATAGACAACAGTAATATGATTGAAATAAAAAAATTTATAAAAAAAATAATTTCATTAAAACCAACAAGGAAGAGGAAGGAGGAGAGACAATCTGTGTTTTGTGCGAGTGAAAAAAAAATCTCTTAAAATTAGCTCACATTGTTAGACATGTATATGGTATTTCTTGGAATATATTACATTCAACTCAGTGAAAAAATGGGCTGCATTATTGCTACTGAGTAGATTACTCATCCTTATCATCTTCATCTCCATTAAACTCTACGAAGGATATTACCTGACTACATGACTGGTGCCATATATGTGTGTGTGTATATATATATATATATATATATATATATGGATTTGTGGCTTTAAACGATAGGAAGTCAAGAAATAAAGTATTTCAATTTGGGATCAATTCTAGTTTTTTTTTTTTTTTTTTTTTTTTAATTTTAATTTTTTTTATGACTTGGTCTCACACACATGAATTGTCTGTGTGCGTGCCTAAGAAAAAGAAAAGACGTCTAACAAACCAGACATTATTCAAGGGAGATAATTCCTGTATCAATGGTGTAATTTGTTTTTTTTTTTAAAGGGAGGCTACTTTTGGCAGTTTCTTTACTTGGTCATTCTGCTGTGGGTTCCTTATTTTTGGCAAATATTTCTTCCCAACTAACAGTCAAAACAACTAACCAGGCTGTTTGGTTGGTTTTCATGAATTTTTGTAAATACTATTCTGTAATAGTTTTGTTAAAAACGAAAATAAAAGAAATTCAACAAATTTCCGATAGCTTCTCTGAAAATTTATGAGTGTATATGTACATCTGTTATTATATCTTAAATGAGAAAGTTGATTGGTATTTACCAATCAGCTTGGCTTTTTTTTCTATAAGGTAATATACAATTCTAGATAAGATCCTACCTCAGTCATATTCAGTTTTAATCGTGTTATGTCATAGTAAGTTTTTTTTCTTTTGTGTATGGTTTTTTTCCAGGTTTTTTTTGTGTGGTTTTTCTTTTTTTTTCTAGTAGTGTTCGATATTCCTTATTTCTTTGTATCATAATGTTATCTTTTGATAAATGGGTTGTGTGATCTGTAAGTATAGGAATGTATGTGTGCGAGTGAATAAATGATGCCATAAAATTCATAAAAGGCATCCATTTTGCCATACAAAAATACTTTGTGACAAATGATTCAGAGGCAATAGTAAAGCCGTATGTAATCTCACTAAAGTCAGGTTTTGTACTAATGTGTGTCTGATATAGATATATATATATATAATTAATGATAATTATAATTAAGTCATTTCCGTTGAGAGTTTTCATTTGGAATTGAAGAATGCTTTTTAAAAATAAAATCATTTATTGAGGGACAAATTAACACTGAAGCAGTTTCAGCAAGATTGAAAATTAGGTTTGTGCTTTGCTTCACTTTCCTCAAGTTTACACAAAAATAAAAGTTTCATGATAAAAATCGTCTCAACCAAATAAACTATCATTAAAATTGATTAGAAGATTATTTGGTTATTTGGATTTTTAAAATGACTCCTCTTATCACTGTAAAATTTAATCCTGAGTAATTTTATTGGCTTTTATTTTATAATGCACTTTTTAATGTGACATCTTTTATTTATATTTTATTCATTGGAATATAGCTGCTTTGTTACACTTCTTGGCCTACTAAAATATCTTCTCTTTAAAATCATCTGAATATTTTGATGACTTTTAGAAACAGTTCTTTGATTATTTTTAAAGCCTATAATGCTTTTCTAATATCTCTCCACCTGTTTATATTTTTAAGTTAAATATTTTATTTCATTTCCAAAGTTTTAGCTTACAATTACCTTCAGATATTTCTCTCCTCAAAACTGTTACTTAATTCTCCTACCTCTACATACATATACACTCATATTGTGGAGGAATGTTACAGAATACGAATTTGGCTTGAACAAGTGAATGATGCAAATTCAGACTACATTCAGGATTGTAAGAGCAAGAATTAACTTTCTTGTCAAATATTTTTATTCCTGAATCAGTCTTTACATCAGAATATTCTTTTCATATCATCTTCATCCTCATCATACTTATTTTTGAGTTTTCTTTCAAACGTTAAAGCAGAATAAAAACAATTGTTTGGGGTAAGTTTTTATTATGTTGTTCTTGTTGCTTGCATCTGACTTTAACCTTCTTCATTGTTATTTTAATAATAAAAGAGATAGGAAAAGCACTGAATGTTTCAGTAAAAACTGTTTTCATTTATTTATGCATTAAAAGACAACCTAGTTGTGTACTTGAACTTTTGTTATGTCCCTTTTTTGTTTCAGTTTACCACTGCTTTCAGATTTCATTTTGCTATTCATCATCATCACCATCCTCATCATCATCATTTAACGTCTGTTTTTCCATGCAGGCATGGGTTAGACGGTTTGACTGGAAACTGGCAAGC
>JAOPUL010000001.1:54204024-54218646 GCA_027564515.1 Octopus rubescens | reverse complement strand
ATGCATATACCTGAAACCAGGTATATGTAAACAAGGATTTACATTTTTTGAGATACTGAAGCGAAATGGAAATTATGCAAATAACTAAGTTCTCCAACACAGGATAGCCGTAAGAACAGCAATGAAAGTGAGTGAAACCCTAAGAAGATGTAAAAAATGCCACCCAGCACCCATGGTTAGGGTTTGCACTCACAATTGTGAGATCATGTGTTTGATTCCCAGATTGGTTGTGTGCTGTATTGTTGAGCAAAACACTTCATTTCACATTGCTACTGTCCATACAGTTGTAACTGGGTAACCTTGTGACAGATTGGCATACAAGGGAGAGATGGTGACTCAGGAAAATCACCCAAACGGAGGTCCTGTGAGCCATGTTTTGTATTCAGCGATCGAAAGGATGAATGATACAACCTGTACTGTGAATCCCAACTGATTGGGATAGGTTGTTCAACCATGTCAAAGGATGAATGAATGAATGAAACCACATATTGATGCTGAGTGTGAACATGTTTTGAAAAATATGTGAATCCAACAAAATGCATTTGTCAAAAAACATTCCAGGTATTAGTGACCGAAGTTAATGGCAGTCATTTATAATTATTTGCAGAGTGAAATATATTAATATTCCATTCTACGAAGGCCTGGAATTTTGGGGGATTTTATAGACCCCAGTTCGTAACTGGTACTCACTTTATCGATCCAGGAAAGATGAAAGGCAAAGTCGACCCCGGCGGCATTTCAACTCAGAACATAAAGTCGGAAGAATTGCCGCTAAGCATTTCTCCCGGTGCAGTAACGATTCTGTCAGCTCGCCGCCTTGGTGAAATATATTAATATTAATACTAATAAATAATAAAAACTAATACAAATTTTTGAAATGATTATGAAACAATATATGAAGGATAGTAATGGTGTCGAAAATGATACACACTAAGAGACTGATGAGAGGTTCTCAAAGGATAAAAGCTCAGGATCTGGCTGATAAGTAAAACCCTGGAGTCAACCTTGCAAATATATATACACAGATGTTATCTATCCATATAGATAGATATAGATCCTTGCACACATCATTATCATTAATTGTCCTTTTCTTACTGACATGAGTTGGAGGGTTATCATGATCTCTGTCAGTTCTTATAATGTCTCACCCCATTCTGGCATGGTTTCTATGGTTGGATGTCCTTCCCTTCACCAATCAATTTAAAGACTATACTGACTACATTTTATACCAGCACTAGAAATGTTGTCTTGTCTACTGCAAGACTAACTCCTCCTCCATACTGTCTTGTTTCGGTTTGTTCACTGCAATGTAACAGAAGATGAATAGAAGAGAAAGTATAGTGAGAGTGATAGGTGCAAGAGGGGTAGGAGAAGGAGGAAGTAATAGTAGCAATTGTAATGCCCCAGCATGACCACAGCTCATGGGATGGAAGTGGTAGAAGAAACAAAAGAAATATATGTATAATTAATGATATTTGTATTTTTTTAAAGATGCTTCTGAAAGAATGCTTTCTAAATATCATACCTTGCCGGGTATACCATTGTTAAACCACCGTTTGTTCCCACAAATGTAGCAATCACATCTTCTCGAAAGCTGAAAGAAAATCATCAAATATGTTATGTATAGACATTATCATGAACATTTAGCATCCATTTTCCATGCTGGCATGGATTAGACAGTTTGATTGGAGACTAGCAAGCCAGAGAGTTGCACCAGACTCCAGTCTGTTTTGGCATGGTTTCTTCCTAACACCAACCACTCCAGAGAGTGTACCGGGTGCCTTTAACGTGTCACTAGCACGGGTGCTTTTAACATGTCACTGGCATGAAAGACAGTATAATCTAAACACAAAATTGTGACAGAAAAATAGAGAAAGAATTAGAGATGCAATAAAAAAAAGATAAAAACACCTTAAAAATTCAATTTCAAATTAAATAAGAAGTTGTCCAAAAATAAGAATAATAAAAATCATCCTATTAAATAAATTTAATATTTTTGTTTTATTTTTACTTTTAATTGCCAAATTTGCAAACATTTTTTAATTGAAATTATTTTGCATGCCATTCTGGCATATCTTAGAAGCAATCATAGAAAATGCTAATAAATTAGCATAATTATCATCTTCTGTTTGCTCATACTGAGAAACCTATCAAATAGAATGTGAGTGTGGGGCTCAATTTGGTTTTGATTCACCAATGTTTTTAGGAAAATTATGAAGGTCAAAACAACAATTTCCTCATCTGATAAAATATACAATCTTATAACCAAATGAAAGAAACCAATATTCTTTGTTATTTATTCTTACTGATAGAGATCTAGAGATAATTGTTCAGCCAATGTCCAATTTTCTTTTCCCAAAATCACATAGCACAACTACCTTTACACTGTATTAAACACTAACTCTTTATCAGTACAATTTCATCTTATGTTAGATAAAAAGACACCTTGAATATTTTAAATAAATACATACATCACACAAATGTATTATAGAAAATTACAGTAAAAAAAAAGTTAAAAAAAAAAAGAAACAAACGGTGGGTTTTTTTTTTTTGTAGTGACATAGAGGTTACAGATAGAGCAATCCAAATTGAATAGTGGGTTGTAAAGTAACACTTCAATACTAAATCACACACAATGTTTAGCAGAAACTGAAAATAATTATCATTTAGATGTGTTCTTTTTCCTAATCCTTTCCTGACTATAATTCTAACTAATAGACTGCTTATGCGTGTCATTAATTTTCTATTTTCTGTATATATTGATACAATATTATATTGGCATTAGAGAAGATTTTAATGGAGTTCTATAAGAAGGATCAATTTCTGAGGTGAAGCACCAACTATTGAAAATAGCATGTCAAGCAGTGAGATGAGTGAATACAATTTAGTTACTCTTTTACTTGTTTCAACCTGTTGGCTGGAATAGCCATGCTGGGATAGCACCATTAAAAAAAAGGAAGGAAATTCCTAATGGACTCATTTCACAGTTTGACTGTTTCCCAAAGGAAACAACACCTAATATTAATTGGATTTTCCGTTTCTTTTTTTTTGTGACTAATAGAGATTGCAGTTAGGTGACCAAGTCTAAGCCTAGTACTGTCAATTGCAAATGATAAGAAGAAAAAAAGAAAAACAAAGTCAACTTTGGTAGGATTTAAACTCAGAAGTGAGGAGGATGAAACTAAACACTGGAATATATTATTTTCAATCTTCTTTCTGCCTCATAAATGTCTTTGGTATAGGATGGGGCATATGGTCAATCAAATTAATACAAGTACTTGATATATTTTATTGTGCCCCAAAGGATGAAAGGGTAAAAAAAAGAAAGAGAAACTGGTGAGATTTGAAATCTGACTGTAAAGTAATATAGCAGAATGTCACAAAGCATTAAATTGATATTATTTCTGCCAAGATTAATAATTGAAGAGAATAGTAAAATACACATACTTAAATTGAGAGATTTTGTCAACATCATGCCAATAAAGTTCCATTTTCTTTGTGATATTGGCATCCCAAAATAATAATTGCATCAGGTAATTGTCATCTGAAAGCAAATATCAAAACTAACATAATATATTTTCTAAACAAATAACAATTACAAAAATAAGAAATATCTTCCATTCTAGTCATTATATCATACAATGTTCTGAAAATACATTTAAACTGAGATAATGCACTAAATTCACTCAATATATCTTCTTATGGTATGTCTTGAATTTGGATCTATTAGAGATCTACTCTGCTCTGTCACTACAAATGGACTCTCATCTTTGAGAAATTTGGTGGAAACAGTAATGTTGCACTTGACATTAGCAAAGAATTCGACTGTGTTTAACATTCAAATTGCACAGTAAAACTGCCCTCCTCTGAGCAGCATCTATCTATCTATCATCTTTTGAATCAGTGGCTGATGGCATTCTCTTTGGCACTGGTGAATCCCAAACTTCAGTTTTGTCCTCTACTCTTTCTTCTATATATCAACAACTGATTGTTGTCATCAACAATATCCATCCACTCCTATCCATATGATACCATACTCCAGTCCTTCCAGTTCATCTACATGCAACCTAAACATCTCACACAAAACCTGCACTGACTTCATGATGAGAAACTTTGAAAACATCTTCCAATGGAGTCATATTAATCTTGTTTCCTTCAACAATACAAAGGTACAATCATTACACATCAAGAATACATTACCCAACCCCCACCTACCTCAAACATGATCAGAACCCTCAAGGTTGCTGAAAATGCTACACTGAGCATCACAAATATTGACCTTCTTCAGGATCAGAAATTACTTCATACCTCATCAACTACTAAGTCTCTAGAATGCTCAGGTGGGATGCTCAATGGAGTGTTAGGATAGGGCTGCTGCTGTTGCATATGTGGATATCCTACATCACATCCAAAGAAATGCCAATCAACTGATTAGCATGAAATCATTCACCAACACACTAACATTTGAACCACAAATGTGCTGTCTCCACTTTCTGCTGCTTCAAGAACTACTATAGTGGCCTCTGCTCGTTGGAGTTGGTCAGTCTCATGCCACTTTTACTCAAGCACAATCAATTCATTTATCTCACCTTCTCTTGTCAACCATGTCATACCCCTGCTGACAATGTCACCTGGACCTTGCATTAACCTTATCTGGTTCTTTCTGCCTAGAATATCCGCCCTTTAGTATATATCTTTTTCTTGAAGCTAATGTACTTGTAACTATTCAAGAGGAATATTAACCATGTTGATCTGATTGGTCTTTGAAGGCCAGGGGCACAGTTCTTTCTCCAGGGCAATCCAATAAATAAAAAACAGAGGATACTTACGATCATTAGTATAATCCAAGATATTAATCAAGTCTTCGGCAGTCATTGTGATATTTTCCTCTTTTGAATAACCAGAGTAATAATCCCTACAGTGAAAGCAGAAAAGGAGATCAGTTTGATCAACTGGTATTAAAATGATAAATTTTTTTCTATTTTCTTTTTATTGTTAGTTGTTGGACTGCCTTCAAGGGATTTTATTAGTTAATTGCAATCAACTCCAGTACATATTTTACTGATTTTCACTAAATGGCTGTCTGCCTTTGGTGTAATGGAACATAACTCAGTACTGAAATACCAAAAGGTACTGATTTACACCAGCACACACATACCTACATATTTATTAAATTAACTAACTCTCTGAAGTCTTGGCTTCCAAAAAATTAAACATATCAACTTTATATGATGTACTGAGTACTTTCATATCTAGTGCGTAAACTCAAATATACATTCATCTATCTGTCTTTACACACACAGCATTGCTATTACTCTGTGTTTTTAGGATGATAATTATTTGTTAAGTATTTATTTAGAATATTCAAAGCATTGGTCAACTCACAGCTGTGGTAGAAGACACTTGCTTAAGGTACATGCAATGGGATTGAACTCACACAACATGGATACAAAGAAAATTTCTTAATAGTGAAAGAATATTTGACAGAGATAAAGAAAAACTGACAAAAATATTTTTTGTCTATGATAAACCAAATATTAATAGGTAAGGAAAATGCAGGTAGCCCTTGACTTTACAAGTTAATTCATTGCTAATTATTGCATGTTAATCAATACCTCATATGCCAAGAGGTATTTTCTCACAGAAACCAATAGTATGGTTATTGAAGCAAATATGGTGCTGAGCAAAGAATGTTGGGTTAGTGTTGACTCATCAATGTTATTTGGCCTTGGCTCAGCTGGCAAACCATTCACCCAGAGATTATGTTGGTGCAACACACATTGAGTTACATGCAAATTAAAAAAAAATTATTAATAAGAATAATTATTTAAATTTTGCCACAGAAAATTCTTGTAAAGATGTAAATTCCTAAATTTGAAGGTTGGAAAACATGAACTCCCTGTAGAAGGAAAATAAAACTTGTTGCATTATCACAGAATATCTTTGAGCCAATATTTAAAAGATTTTGGCAAAGAAGGAGTGTTAAACCAAATGTTATACCAACTCTAATTCAAATATTACTTTGAATCTATTAGTGGGAAAAAATTCTTTAAAAAATGGTTTATTAACATACCATGGTGCAATCAGCATTGCTGACAGATTTGAATGTAGTAAAGCCTTCGCTAGAAAATAGAAGAGAAAATTTTATTTTTACATTTAATTTTCTATACTAGCTAGGGTACATATTTTGCAAATATGGATATTTACATTTTACCGAAAATTAAAATAAAACCACTAAAATTTTTATCAAAGTTAGTTTCTATATGTTAAATTTACAGCAACCTAAGATAAACTCCTAAAAGAATTTCAAATATTTAATAAACTGATATGTTAATTTTGGCATTTTAGTACACCAAATAATTTTAGTACAGCAATCATTCTGTAATATAATCAATTAATCACAGTTAATTTCAAGTGAGAAATATTTTCTGCTACCTAAGAGTATCCTAATAAGGATGAGTTAGCTATTGTGGCAAGACAAATAGCTCTGACAGACAGCATCACTAGTTTCCTCACATTTACTGTTTTACTAAGAATTTCCTTTCTTTAAATCTCATCATTACCTTCTGATGGAGTCTTAGGGGCATAATCAAGACATATGACATGTTGCGGGCATTTTAAACCTGACAGAGATCATTCCTCTTCAGGTCAGTCCACAGCAAAATTTCTTCCAGAGAGAATGAGAGAGATAGAGAGATAAAAAAGCGTATCAATCTCAGTATTGGATTGATACCTTATTTATTGACTGTGAAAGGATAAAAGGTAAAGTTGACCTGAACAGGATTTTAAGTCAGAGAGCCCAAATAAATACCATAGAGTATTCTATTTGATGTTCTAATGACTCAGCTAATTCACAAAGATATTTAGATAATGTATATAATTTTACAGACAACAAATGAATTGTCTGTCAGTATCAAAAGTTTAACTGAATTATGTAGGAGTCAAAAGATCTGGAAACTGATGATAGAAGAAACTGAAGTGTGTAGTAGAGCCAACCATGGAGATTCTGGTCTATCAGTTAAGCTAAATGGTGTGACATAGTGTATGTATACTGAGAATGCTTTACAGTCAAATTTTCATTACAGAAATTTTAATAATTTTTTCACAGTTTTCTAACTTTACAAGTTACACAACACTTCAGTAAGTATAAGCATTTATCAGTTCTGTACAAGAATATATATTTAGTCCTATTGTAAAATAACTTTGAGGCTACAATTCTGATAAGATTAAGCAGATTTGACTGCACCAGAACTCAATATTTCAAACCAAAGTGAAATAAAAATTCTTCAGTTATCAGATCACTATTTTTCACCATAGTTATGAAATAAATTTGTTTTAGAGCAAAGTTAAATATATAGTTTTGCCTTGCATCTTGAGAAGGCCATGGAAGTAATATTTGAAATTTGATCTACTTGGGTTATATTCCTTAGCTCAGTATTTGAAACATCAGATGCAGAGATACTGAGGACTAATTAAACTGACTTAGAAAATGTGCTGATAGTTAATACCATGGTAAATTAAAGATTACATGGAGTAATATTTTAGAATTAAGGATCACAGATGTAAATAATTAGGCATAAAATTCCACCTAATTTACAATAAACTCTAGAGCACTTAGTTCTAGTATTAGCCAAAGAGACAAAAGTGTTGCTCTTCCAAGTGCAGAAAGAGAGGTAACCACATTAAAATGAAAATTTACTGATTACAGTAACAGATTTTTGTTGTTGTGTGTGTGTGTGTGTCTGTGTGTGAGTAACCGTGTAAGAATGTTTTGCAAATGAGAGGATGCTGAGTAAAATCTATTTTTTTTTTTATCTATTAGCAATAAAAGAGCTCAGCAAAATAGTTTTTTCCCTCATATTGATCATATAACTATATGTTGGCACAACATAAAATAATGTGAAACATGATAAACTATGTTCAAAGTTCTCATCATTGTATGTAACTGTGTACAGGGCTAAGTTCATAACAAAGCAGTATTCATGGATGTTAATATCTGATGTTCCAAATATAATGCATGTTGTTGATTAGCACAAGTGATGATACAGTCTATGTAATAAAAATTGTGTATAGAGAGTAACATTTTGATGAAATGTAACATGATCAGCTGCAAAGCTAATCTGTGGAGATGTGTTGTGGCATGATAATACCTGTGCAACTTGATAGGGCAAGTAATATAGTGATCCATTGTGCCCTTTCCTCTTCACTCTTAGGGTGGACAGCATTGCTTGGAGCATCATGGCTCCTTTTAATATCTGGTACTTGGATGATGCAATGATAGGTGGGTCTGTAGAGTGTCTTCCATGATCTCTGATCAGTGGTTCTCGCTCCAGCGAGGACTGGCCTAGAGACCAACTTGTATAAGTCAGAGATCGTGAACATCAACTATGATGCAGAGGACTTTGTGGCCTCTGTCTTGGATATGCATTCATTACTTCACCAGGTACAGGTGACCTTGAAAGAGGACGTTCTAATCCTTGGTTTGCCGATCCTCCCACCTGCCATTTGCTCACCCTCAGGTCTAGGCTTCATCAGTTTGAAACATTGATAAACAGACTGAATGTGATCAACACTCACCCAGCATACCGAAGCTATTGTATACCCTCCATAGTGCCCCTTACTACAGCCACATATCTCTCTTCACAGATCTCGATGCCAGTATCCAATGGGTCACTGAAGAGATATGCAACATTCGGTTCGATGACACTGGATGGCAACAGGCCACTTTGACCTCTGGTATCACTGGCACTGCTGGCTTTTCTCTTGTCATATCTTGCTATGTCCTCATCAACAGGGTTCTCCACAACACAACTGAACCTACAGTGATCAGAAAGCGTGAGCTGGCCTACGCAACATGGAGCCATCTCAGCTTCCACCTTGCTGACGTCCACTCCCTCTCCCCTCTTTGGACATTCATTCCCCACCCAAAACAAATGGGATGCCATCCAGTGTAGCATGATCTCGGACGAGTTAGTGCGTGACTTGACCAGCACCATCTGACATGTTTTTGCTCAGCCTCTGAGCCCCACAGTGATGCCTGGCTCAATGCAGTGCCATCACTCTCGACTGGCACTCAGCTTGATAGCGACTGTCTGCACATCAGCGTCTCCCTGAGGTTTGGCCTCCAGATCTATGAGCCTTACAAATGCCACCCTGGATCCACTGTGGATTCTTTCAGGCCTCCAACCATTGTCATGCTATTATATTGCTGGTTGCCTTCCATGCCATTGCTGCTCTTAACAAGATCATAAAACATGGCCTAGACACCACAGGCTTCTTTTTCCAGCTTGAGCCAGTGAGGCTGAACCAAAGGGACAGTGGGGCAATTTTTCCATTCCATGGTGGTAGACCCCTCATCTGGGATGCTACATGCTGTGACACCTTCTCCAGTGGCAACTTGCTGTGTTCAGTTACTAGCCCAGGCTCTGCTGCTCATCAGCCCTATGAGTCAGAGTGGCTGTTCTAACACATCTCACTCGTCATCCTCTGTGGAAATGCCTTTTCCATTTTGTCTGCTGGGACCATGAGGCAGTCTGACAAGCCTTTTTAGATATTTCTGTGGTGAGGAAGAAGGAAAATATGATTTAGACAGGGGCTCTCACATCATTTCATTAAGCATTATTATTTAAATTACTATTTTATGTAGTGACTTATTATAAAAACAGTCTGTAGAGAAGCCCATACAGAAGGAAATGAATGTCAATCAGCACTTTCTTTTAAAGTATTATGCCTAACTTATATGCATCTTGGATACACAACACAATATAAAACAGTTTTGTCAAGCAGCAAGTTACTAAGTGTGCAGGAAGATAAACACTCCTTGCTACAGTGACACAGTGAGAGCATTTTTGGTACAGATGTGTACACTGGCATGGCAACCTGTTCAAAACTGTTCTCCAAGGCACAGCTGCAAGAGGGTAAAGAACAGGCAAATAAAATCCTGGTTTGACATCAAAAATTGGACAGGTCTCAACATTGTGGCCCTTCTGCATGCAATAGGGCACAAGCACCAGAGATGATTGATGACTGCTAAAGCATCTGGAGTGGTACCCTAATGATTGCCTGTACCATTTTTAATTATATAATGATGATGATAATCGTTAGCTTATGCACATAGTTGACAGCAATGTCAGTTAATTTGTGGTGAATAGTTGTGTCCCCCATCATAGTAGAAACAAAGAAACTGTTGTTTTAATCTGGAACAGGATATAAGCAGAAAATAATTTTGAAATGTACACTATGAAGTTTATTGTTGCTAGAACTGTAGAAAACTATTTAAAATACAAGGTTCTTTTGAAATATTTACCTTCATGAACTGTAATTCCCATAGGCTGCATATATTTCTTTTGGTGGGAAGGTACAGAAATGCACAGACTGTAATAAAATATATGTAAATCATAAATTTTGCAACATTTTACAGCTACAACATATAAACAAAATAATTGTTGGTTATATCAAAAGTAATTCTCATTGATAATTTCTGTAAGCTTTATATAAATAAGGAATATTTTAAGAAAACACTTAAGGTAACAATAAATTTACAGATTTTATATATATATATGTACCTGACTGGATGTGATTCATAGCTGAAAAAAGAGCATTCAAATATATAAAATATAGAGTGTATAATACTATAATGACCATATGAACAAACCAGGTTATATGACTCAAAGTTTTGCATAAGTCTGATAGACCTATGGCTGTCAGATGTGTTTGTTGGGAACTAGAACAGTTATTGCAAAAATGGCCATGGGGGAAGTAGATACTGCATGCAAAATATTTTGGGGGAAGTAAAGATAAAATTCAAGAACCTAGTGAAGAGTGTCAGTAAGAGGATCTCGAACCTGTCCTCAGATCAAGAGATCTTCGATGCCACGGCCTCTGTTTACAATGAGGCACTGGCATCCAGTGGGTTTAGGAACTGCATCTCCTATATGCCGGGGCCTGACACCTGCAAAAGGAAGCACCACCACAAGGTAGTTTGGTTTGCCCCCTCCCCTTCTCCCTCACTGTAGACTAATAGACAAACACTTCACAGAGTCGCACAGATATGGGCGCTTATTTCATAGGCACAATCTAAGTGTCTCTTTTAGCTGTGCATCCAGCTTTAAGAAGATTTTGATGAGCGCCCCCAGGTCATAGAATGAGGCAAAATGCTCATGTAGGGTACAAAGTGACTACCTGGTGTGTGTGTGTGTGGGGGCGATGTGAGGCCGAGGGAGTCTTATATGAAGCCAAAGTAGTTGCCGATACTAGCAGCCAGATTTATGGCCTGCCCAACACCAGCGCATCTAAAGACAAGAACAAGAATGGCGACAGCATGAGGGCGAGGCAACAGCTGGAGAATGTGCCCTTCCCAACGGCCACCAGAGTAGCACCAGCACTGTGACTGGAGAGGACGAAGGCAGAAATAACAGCACCAAAGACTCCAGTGGCAGCAACAGCAACATCAGATCCAGGGCTTATGTAGAAAGCACCAACCCACAGATATGTAAGTACGTCAGTTCTGCTGGATCTCTTTTGAAGCAACGCCTGTATAACCACAGGTCCTTGTTTAGGATACCAGAAAGACGCAACATAACATCCCTGGCCAGCCACATATGGCACTTAAAAGACAGTAGGACCCTGTATGCAATCAGATGGAAAATCCTAGAACAACCAGGGAGCTACATTATATATATATATATATAGAGAGAGAGAGAGAAAGAGAGAGACAGACAGACAGACAGACAGACAGACAGACAGACAGACAGATATATTATACAATAAGATAAAACAAGCAGTAGAGCTCAAACAGCAGACACTGAAGCACCAAATCTTAGAGATTGACTGAGATATTCAGAAGGTTGTGCAACATAAATAAATTGGAACATATAGACACATACATAGATATATCTGTACAGACACACACCCATATAATTGACAAAAGTACAAGAGTTATGTATTTACATTCATTAGCTTACAGCTGTTTCAATTGTGGGAACATGACACCGAATAATGAGCTAATGAATGTATGTACATAGAATCATTTCTTCATGCTCTCACTATAGAGTGGATGGTTTGAAAAGAGCCAGCAAGCCAGAGGACTGCACCAAGCTCCAATGTCTGCTTTGGTATGGTTTCTATAGCTGGATACCCTTCTTAATGCCAACCACTTTACAGAATTTACTGGGTGCATTTTATGTGGCACTAGTGCTAGTGAGGTCACCAAGTAGCTTGCAAGAAAAGACCAGGTTACTTGGTGGTGAGGTATTGAAGATGGTAGTTTTATGCCGGGTGATGAGACATTAAAGTATTGCAGGGGGACAGGAACAGGTGTCTTGCTGAGGAGGAGATACCTAGTTAGGAAGGAAAGAAGATAGTGGTGAAGATGTGTCAGGGCATACACGTAAGCTACAGGAAGGTAAATATAAGAGAAGTGGTGCAAAGGTTTGCACAGGGTAAATGGGTAGGTAAGACTTTCAGTTAAGTGGGAATAGATCAAAAGTTACATGTTTTGCTCAGGAATCCACTAATGGAATACGACAAATACATTGAAACATGTATAAAAAAAAAGTTAAAGCTAAGGCAAAAAATAGAAGATATACTTTACAATAGATTTAATGTTGGAAGGCCTTGGCTCCACTTTAAGGGCAAACTAAAGGAAAACCTCAAACATGCAGATGTTCCTCTTGCCTCCTTTTTTGGAGCAATTCAAAACTTCCAAAGTCAACGATTGATTCATCTTCAAGAAATGAGAACTAGGGTAAAATACAGAAATGCGATCCCAGTGGATCATTGTAATGGTTCTGTGCCCTGTCTTCAGTGTGGAAAATCTTGCAAATCTCTAGCTGGATTAAAGTCACATCAGAGATACAAGCACAAGTAATAACAATTATACTGAGCCCTCAGGCTCTCGTACATCAAAATCGATGAGAGAGTCTGTCATATATATACACAAACACATGTATATGCATATACACACATGTATATACTTGCATAATATGTATATATATATATATATATATATACAGGCCTACATGGGAATGGCAGTCTTGCATGCAGCGACTGTATTTGAAGATGCTCTCTACTGGCGCTACTGAGTTTTCCTTTCTTCAAGCACACAAGTTTCAGCGATAGCAAATGCTGCACCACCATCTGGCAAAAAAATTATCCAGGTGCAGATCCATGCTCTTTCAAGATGGATGGATGCCTATCATTATATATACATATATATATGCATTCTTTACCATTTGCTGCAGACCTTTGTGAGTTTCAGCCTCATGAGATTATCTTTCACTACCTCTTCCCATGTCTTTCTTGGTCTTAGTCCCGAACAAATTTTACCCCAGGAAACTCCCGGAAATTCCTTACCCAACTGTGATAGTCCATATGCATCACATACCTACACCAATGCACTGTTTACAACTGCACACAATGAGTATATATGTAAAGATATCTTTTATCTTTTACTTGTTTTAGTCATCAGACTGCGGCCATGCTGGGGCACCGCCTTCAATTTTTAGCCGAATGAATCGACCCTAGTACTATATATATATATACACGACGGGCTTCTTTCAGTTTCCATTTTGTTGGCTTGAGGCTATATATAGTAGAAGACACTTCTTACCATGTAGTTCTTACCATGAACCCGGAACCGTGTTGCTGAGAAGCAAGTTTCTTACCACACGGCCACGCCGTCCTGTTTTCAGGACATTATGCATGAATGGGTTAAGGACTGAAGTTATTATAATCAATTATAAATTTGAAAGTGATACTCCAGTATGGCCACAGTTCAGTGACAGAAACTAGTAAAAAGGAAATAGAAAAATAACAAGAGGATCTTAGAGCAGTTTTGGAAACTGCTCAAATTTCTCATCAGGGACCAACCAGATTGGAACCTGCTGTTCCAGTTACTCATGTCAATGAGTTTTCAATAGAATGGTTGTTTCAACTAGAATGTCATGCCATGGATCAAAGGTATTCCATCCAAGGCCATCCTGACTTTTTTAAGATGGTAGAGTAAGGTTTGGCTACTATTTCGAACAGTTCAAACTTGGAAGACAGTACTGGCACTCTGTCTGTTATGACGATGAGTGTTCCAGTTGATCCGATCAACGGAGCAGCCTGCTCATGAAATTAACATGCACTCCACAGATACGCATACCCTTGATGTAGTTCTCAGGGAAATTCAGTGTGACACAGAATGTAACAAGGCTGGCCCTTTGAAATACATGTACAACTTATTTTTGGCAGCTGAGTGGACTGAAGTAACGTGAAATAAAGTGCCTTGCTCAAGGGCACAACATGTCACCAGGAATCGAACTCATGACCTTACGGCCATGAGCCAAGTACTCTAACCACTAAGCCACATGACTTCACTCTTGTAAGACAGTAGAACAACTATGTCACTAGTACTAGTTATAGCAGTTTAGAATTTACATCTTTTGGTAGTTAATAATGTAAAAGTATCTACTTCTAATAGATGACTTGTAAGAGCCCACTTAAGTAATTGTTTAAATTGATCTTCATTAATTACACTTTAGATCAACATTTTATTACAGATATTGGTTTTTTTTTTGTTCTTATTTATTTATTTATTTAAACCGGCCAAATCCGGCCCAAATATTTTATTTATTTTAT
>JAOPUL010000001.1:54107556-54119902 GCA_027564515.1 Octopus rubescens | reverse complement strand
AAGATCGAGAGGCCTGGAGAAGAGCCATTAGGTAAAACCCGTCCAACCCATGCTAGCATGGAAACAGACGTTAAACGTGGAAGAAGAAAGAAGTCACAAATTATGACACAAATAAAATAAGTATTTAGGAGTAAACAAGTCTGGTATTTTGGCTATGTGAATATAAGATGTCAGTCATATAGTTTAAATTGAGCTGCTTCATTGTATAAACAGCATTTCAATACCAAACTCCAACTTTATTGTAAAGCATGATGTTCTGAAGTTTATAATTTAAATTATGTGGTCTCCATTTTAAATGCTTTAAAAATTAATTTTATTTCTACATTGAGGAAGTTGTCAAACTATGCAAAAACTAGTTCAGCTTCAGTTATGTTGTTCACTTCAACCAACTGGTCTAATATATGTATATATACAATGTAGGTAACTGAACTGAGAAGAATAGCTTCTAAAACCAAGTATACCCAGGAGTCTTAAAACAGTAATAGATAGAATGCTTTATGGCTTTAAACCGATATAGATTGAAGGACTTGGATAAATTAGTAAGAATAACAAGGAGAGAAGACATATAGTTTGTACGTTAAAAGAAAATAGAAAAATATAATTAGAGCAATATTATAGAATGATTAGTTTATTGAATGGTTAATCAAATATTATTGGATAGTAAAGTAAGTGATTAGAAGCAAGAATATACACATGTACAGTTCAATGTTCAATATTTCAACATAAACTGTGCGATACAGTTTTTATGAATTCTTTATAATTTTATAATTGTTTTAAACTTTTCCTGTTTCCAAATACTCTGGCTTTGGTAGTATTGGTACAAGTAGTTGAAGCTGTGAATGAGTGTGAAATTTCCATCAGGCCTTATATTTCTAATTAAGCTACGCCCTGAAGTTATTGAATCTTTTGGTGTTTTACTGATATTTAGCAGAAGGAAGAGGCTAAATTTGTGGTGTGTACCTTGTGTTTTGTGAGGTTTTTAGTGTCCAATTTTTAAAAACCTTTATTCCCAGAGAGTTTGTATGATATTGAATTGTAGGAGTTAATTAAAGTTGTTGTGATATACTGTATGGCCATTGTTAGTTATTGGTGTTGCTAATTACTTTGTATAGTATTTTCTGTTATGTGGTTTATGTTCAATATGGATGTTTGCCAGTTTTTAGCTTTTCATTGGTTTATTTGATTTATTATTTTCTTGTTCAGTTGCTTGATGATGGGTTTTATTTCTGATGTATTTGTGATGATCCCTAGTTTTTATCCATTTGGTGGCTTCAGTTGTATAATTAAGGAAGTATTTTTCTGTGTTGCTTGTGGATATGTTCTTTGAAAGCCTTTATCATTTTGGTTAGTGGATGGAAGAGTCATTAGTGCATCAGAAAGAATGCTTTATAGTATTTGTCTCATGTTGTTGGAAGAAAAAGAAAGAACAGTGACACTTCTACCAGGAACCATGATCCATATGTAGTATCAGCAATGTAAGAACCAATAGAAACACAAGTTCCTTGGTTTGTTCCGAAGATTGGCTGCCACTATGACAAGTACTACAATATCTGGATTCTATGAACTGTAATTCTATCCTTTGAGGGAAATGGAATCAATGGTTCTTTAAGAAGTTTCTGGTGGTATTTTATTTTGCTCATTGATATGCATGTGTTGTGATGATGAGAGGCAGATGGGTTGAACAGAGTTGCAGGAATGTTTGCTTTACTGTTGTGGTGGCTTGGTGTATGGAGCAGAAAATAACACCTAGAAGGAAGTGATTATACGTTGGTGAGGTATGTGGGTGTGTTGTTTAGAGAATAAAGAATATGCACCATGCATTGAAACCTCCTCTCATGAGAGTAAGTTTGTTAAAGTGTTGCACTTGAAGTATGCAGATTAGCAGAACAGTTGGTAAGGTCTGTGATAGTATGCAGCTGTTTATTATATTAATGTAATGTTTTCATAGTAAATGCTCATATTTCCAGTTGTTGTTGTAACCTATATGTTTTTAAATATCATTACACATCTTCACATAAGTCAGTGTTACACATTTTTCATTCTAAGTTTTTCAAAATTTTGTATTTTTTCTTCTTTTCAATCATACCCCAAACATGTGCTTTAAATTTGTGACAGGACTTTACAAAAGTCTTACACTAAAATATGGCACTTAGAAGACATCAGATCTACTGTTTCATACCAAAAAAAAATTGATATCAGCAGAAAACAAATTTCTTTATTTCAAAATTGAAATATTTTTCTCAAGTCATTAATTTTGACTATTGGCATATTTAGACAGGTAAGCATAAGACACATTAGAGTAGAAAGAATTATTTATAAAGGAAGTCCATTTGACACCAAACAGAGCACTTTCCATTTTTATGTAGTTTATATCTTACTTATAAATATGAATATAATTTAAGAATTAAAATAAAAATTAATTTACCAGGATACATTCTCATGAAACCACTTTGGCTTCCAAAATACTGCCACAGTATCTTTTTATTTTTGTTATAATTATCTTCAAACACTCTATCAAGTTGTGTAGACCATCCTAATCCATTGAGTATGTCTATATCTGTAAATATATATAAAAAAATAAATTCCATTAACTTATACAAAATGTAAAATAAAAAATTGTGATATACATCCATAATAGTTCACTTTAGAATGAATACAATTGTATTTATTTGAAGAAAAAAAAAAAAATAATACACCTCAAAGTAAAACATGCAAGTTTTGTGTATATATGAATATGCATGTATAAATGGCCAGTTTCGGACCAAAGTGACCAAACTGATACTATTTTAAGAAAATATAAAATAGTATTTGATATGTAAAGTGGCAAAGTCATTCATATGTGCACTATATATAAATAGATATCCCATTTCTTTACTGCAATTTAGTAACATTACACTACTATTTTAAATACTACAATAATTTCTCACTAAAAGCTGAGGAAAACGATGTGCCTGAAAACATTGTGATTTATACTTTTACAACACTAAAGATCAAGAAGGTTGCATATACTGAATTTGTGAAACATATGTAGTTTTTTTTCATGCTGAATTTTTTACAAGTTTCTTTGTTGAGAAACTTTATTATATTTTATTCAAATTGAAGAATCGATCAAGACAAACAACTTGTTAAACTTGGTCAGGAAAACTAGTTCAGCTACATAGTTCTCTTGAGTTTCATATGCAATCTTCTTTGACAAGTGATATATTCCCCCCAATAGTAATTTTTTCTAATGATCAGTAAGCAATATAATGTGACCAAGAAAATATCTTGTGCTTTAATTTCCTTTCATTGAATTAAATTAAAATAAAAAAGCAAAAATGTTAGTTACTCTAGTGTAACATGAAGAAAAAAAAATATTGTTTTAGGTTGTACTCTTCTTTGGATACATTAGCTATATAGATTTTCAAGATCTGATAATTAAATATAATCAAGTGTTCAAGGTGAATTAATTACATTTATACAAGTGTACTACTAAGTTATGTTAAAGCAGTATAATCTACAAAATTTGTTTATTTTTACATAATTTTGTAATAATACAATCAAGTGTGAACCCATTTTTGCTTTCCAATTTATGTATTTAGGTTATGCATCTAGTAGTGCCACAAAAAAAAAATCCAATTGGGTTTTACACTTCAAAGAAACAAGCTTGTGTGTATTAGAATTCTTCAAACAAAAAACATTGGGGTGGGGGTTGCAATGCTATGAAACAATCATGTACAATGATTCTTTTTTTATGCTTTATAGATTTATTTTCCTTCAATTGACATATCAAGACATAATTCACATTTGGGAATTAATCAACAACACAATAAGCCTCAAAATATATTATTTTTTTTTACTTTCAAAAATCTATTGCCTGCAAAAAGAAAGGGTGGTCATGGTTAGAGTGCCTTTGTTCATTGCTCTACTCAATCAGGCTAACCTGGAACTGAATATTGTATCTATTTTTATAACTGACTTGCTCTGCACGCAGCAACAATATTTCAATTAAATAAACCCATTACAAAACATTCTCAGTTTTCTCCATTGAGAATGACACCTAAAACTGGTTGTTCAGTCATCTACTATTGTTTCATTTAAAAAGATGGTAAATTATTCATACTGGATTTTAGTTTGGTTGCATATTTCATCATACAAACTCAGCATTAATCATATATAATCTATTTTACATTTCCAAACAAATATCTAAAATAGCTTAGCTGTTATTCTATTACTGTTACTTTTTCTCTTTATCAAAGAAAAAAAGTAAAATTTGAGACTAACAACCCACACTTCATTGATAGACAATATTACGGATAAACATCCATGGAAAGTAAAACTTGAATATGAATACAAAAATAATAGACATAATCAATATCAAGTAAAGGAGAGTGTCTAGAGTTCATAGTTGAGAAGTTCAAAGAACTGTTACCTATTCTGACAGGAAATAGATATTTTTTATGATAAAGGGACAGGCAATATACAGAATCAGCTCAAGTATATTTGATGTAATAAAGTTACTGTTTCTATCCTGTCTAGAATAGAATGGGATAAAAATGATGTGCTGTGTGTACAGTAGAGTTGGGAGGAGTGACTGAATCTAGATTAGCTCCATGGATATTGAGATATTTATTGAAACAGAAAAGTCTATAATTTTAAGGAAATTGAGATAATTTATACTGACGGATTCTAAGGATGAGGCAATAAAGATAGGCTTTACTGAGTAGCAGAAAATATACATTAAAATGACTATAGATGAATTGATTGGATATCAAACTAAGACAAACCAATGGCTTTAATTCAGCAAATATAAAGAAACATAATTGAATATTGGTTAATTGTATTAAGACAAAGTATCAACTAATACTAGTTAGAGTGACAAAACACTAGGGCTAGAGATACATGTAGCTAGTCTGTTTCACAGAACAGCCATGTAAAGATGTTACAGCCTCCAAAAAGTCCTTCAGTTACCTGATGTTAAATTCGATATCAGTTTTGTGTATGAAAAAGCATATAAACAGATATTTTAGCTTTTATCATTTATTTGTTTCAGTCATTGGACTGTAGCCTTCCTGTGGCACCACCTTGAAGTGTTAGTTTAACAAATTGTCCCCAGTACTTTTAAGTATGGTACTTATTCTATATGGGGATGCAAACAAAGCAACATCAGTTGTCAAGTATTGGGAGGAACAAACACAAACACACACACACACACACACACACATATATAAACACAATGGGCTTCCACACAGTTTCTGCCTACCAAATTTACTTACAAGGCATTGGTTGACCAGGGGCTATAGGAGAAAACACTTGCCCAAGGTGTTGTGCAGTGGAACTGAACCTGAAACCATGTGGTTGTAAAGTGAGCTTCTTAACCACACAGTCAAGTCCAAGACAATATTGTAATAAATAAACAAATGTTGATTTTTGTCTAATAAAGAAAAAACATTTAACATAAATAAAGCTAATATGAAGACAATTTGAGGAAAATATATACAATAGCTAACTATATATGGGGAGAAATGTACAATGCATAATTTTTCTTCCAATTAATGCATGAAAATAGTCAATACTTTGAAAAGGAAATATGAAAATTTTTAGATGAAAAATAGTTTTATTCTGGTATAGCTCAAAGAAAGTTCTGTCTATCTCCAGCACTTTTAAAACAATTTACAAAGAAAATTAAAAGATATTTTTAATAAATGCAATTAATTTAATGGTATAAGAGATATTTATATTAGTAGATGTCTTTTTTCCTTTTTAATTAAATATCCAAGCAGACTGGGGAATTTTATCACCAGACGACATTAAAAAACTTAAGGTAAAATTGAACCAAGTAACCAGTGTCAGATCATAAATTTCCTTAGACGTATTGTTGTCAGCTAAAATAAAATTTTGAAAACTTGAGTAAGATTGCAAGGCATTTGTTACATAGTTATGTAATTTGGGCAAAGAACAAAATCTGATCATTGTTCTAAGTTTGTTTTTGGCATGACCACATTTTAAAATTTATTTGGAGGGATAAACTGTTAACTGAAACCAAAAATTATCTTTTATTTATAAATTTTAAAAAATTCTGTTAATTATGTATTATACATTTTCTAATAGTTTTTTAAATGACAAACATAAAATACTCAAAACAAATTTTTTGAAATCACAATGTTTTCATATTTATAATATATATTGCATGCAAAACATTTTCTTTTAATTTATCAATACTCTTCTTCAGAAGCTGGCAAACTGGGATTATTTTCTGTAATTTGAAAGATTTTATGCAAAGACTATATTTTTTTCCCCATGCCACAGATTCTTTTCACATTGTTTTTTGACTGCCTTTGTATTTTCAGGACAAAAATATAAATTGATAAATTTATATAACCTCTAGTAAACCTGTATAAAGTGTTGCCATGTAACATTTTTCACTACACTAAATTCCCTATATGTTATACATAATTTCCTTTTTCTGACATAGATAAAAAGCATATAAATTTATTCATAACAAAAAGTCTTAAAAACCCAACCTTTTTTTATAGAAGTAAAATAACTGAACTCATAAGCTTTAGGACTACCAACTGATGAATCTCAAATTTAAAATCACAACCAGTATTTTGTGGTCTAACTTTATGTACCATAATTTATTTAAATGTTGAGAAGTACCAAATCTGGTAAAGTTATTTGTAGTTTTCTTATAATAATTGTATCATCCAGAGGATTTCTTTTAAATAGGAAATAAATTATGAATAAATTAAACCTGACATACATATCGTAAAACATTAGATATAACAATATGGTCCAATAAATTAAAGAACTAAGAAACTATTATATTTACTAAATGAAAATGCAATAATGTAATTACAAGTAAAATTTCAGAACTAATAAATTCAAACATAGGAATTATGTGATTATATAAAATGATTTAAAATATTAAATAAACTCATCAGAATACCAGAAATATATAATATTCATCAGTGTACTGCAATTAAGAGCTATTATTCAAATATTAAAAAAAAAAGTTTCATCAATTCTGTTAGTCAACAATATGAAAAAAATTCCTATTTTTAAATTTGTTTTTTTTTTGCATAAAGTCAAATGTGTATGAGCACTCAGACTTCATCCTTTAGTAACCTGATAACTAGAATACTTATCATGAGATTGTTTCATTATACACATTTCCATCAATATCATATAGTTTGTGGATAACTCCACTGTGATAGGTTTTGAGCAGTGACAATAAGAAGTCTATGTACATTATAGTATACTGAAAATACTGTTGTGTTATATATAAGAAAATCAAGAAGCTTATCATGGGCTATATGAGATGAGTCAGTAATTATTTTGTATTTACATCATTGAGGATTTTTCATGGTCCTGCAATACTAATGTCAAAATGATGCTCAACAGCACCTATAGAAGAAAGTTTAGCATTTCTTGTATGCTCTACAACTTCTATACATATGAAATACAGTTCTAAATCAAACTAGAAATGACTTTAGTGGGTGGTGAAAAGAGTTTTAAAAAATCCTTGGCATTCAACATAATTTTTAGGAATATATTGAGAAGAGATCTACCAGAGCCACTGTTTGAGGAGAGTATGCAATATCATCTCAAATAATAGCCACTGACCTCATCTGTCAGACACTATATATATATACATTTGAATATGGCCAATTAGTTCAGAATTAGTTTGTTCTCTGTGGCTGTCACACATCTCAACACTCATGTGCTGTTGTTACATTCAGTTCACTCCTATCATCAATGGCATTCCAGCTATAACCATCCCATCCTTTTGTATGTATATCTATCTAGATTTATATTATGCAATATAACCTTCCTTTTTAAGATGCTAGGTGTGATTTAAGGAAGATTTGGTTGCTATTTCTAGCATAGTGAGCAACAATATCGAGGATCCTTCATTAGCTTGTGATTTCTAGCATTGATGTGTTTGGACATCAGTATGAGTTTCAATGTATATGCTTGTGAGTTATTTTTTGCTATAAAGTGTGTAGTGCATAGAGAATAACTATATAGTGTGACAAGCCTACTTTGCATCATATTAAAATAATGTAACTAGAGACCATTCTACATTAGTTTTACTGGGCAGTCTAATATGAAATCATGTTTACTACACACAACAGTACAACAAAGTTTACTACTCATATGTAAAGCATACAGAAAATTCCCGAATGCAACAAATATATTTAATATTGCCTCAAAGTTTTCAGTATTGTTGACATCAAAATGTAACAACATGAATGTAGAGACAGATATAAACAGATGAAAGGTTAAATTATTGCATTAACATGTATATATGTTGTGTAAAAGTGGCAGTATGTAAATCTAAATGTGTTAGTCATGAAATAACAAACATAACATATCTATTCTACTGTATTTTATGATGGTTATTCATGAAAAGCAGGAGTCTATTCTGTGTTAGGCATCAGAATGAATGATATATGCCAGGTGAAAAAGGTGCCACAAGATACTGAGAAATGTAGAAACATATCAAAGAAGACTTTAGGCAAGATCTGATATTAGTGCATGATTCACAAATAAGACACAAACAGATTGAGATAATAATATAAATATTTGGACCATGATATGATGTTCATTAAGGAAGATGAAAATCAAGGAAGGAGAAGTAGGAGAAAATGATGATAGTGAAGGTGGAGAAAATGAAGGTGGCAACAAAGTGATGATGATGATAATGATAACACCAACAAAAGTGAAAAAGATGAAAACAAGACAAAGACGATGACAATGATGACAGTTACAACAAGAGTAATGATGCCAATGATAAAAATGAAGGTAATGCAGCCTGCCATACTGAATATGATGACAATGATAATAAAGTTAATAAAGAAGGAGACAGTGATGATGGTGATGTCAAAGATGACTACAATGAGGATGATAAACATGATGAAAATGATAAAGATGAAGGAAATGATGAAGATGATAAAGAGGATGAAAATAAGCTGACCCTGAACATAACTATATGAAAGTAAAAATGGGAAATCTTCAGTCTAAATATAATCCAAAATACTATTTCTAATAGACCCTACTCTAAAGAAGGCACATTAGTTGGTATTAAAAGTATAGGGTGGGGATTCACAGATCATTAGTGTGTCAGACAAAATGCCTTGCAATATTTGTTCTTGCTCTTTATGTTCTGAGTTCAAATCTTACTCTTCACCTTTTGAGGCAGATAAAATAAAGTACCAGTCAAATATTAGGGTCAATAGTATCGACTAACATCACCCCTCCCCCAAATGTGCCTAATTTAGAGAAAAATTTGAAAAGTATAAGCCTATAAAGCATTTGTTGAAATGACTCATGACCATTCAACCAAAAGTGTAAAAGAAAAATGATATTTAATGTCTTAAGGAAAGTGGATAGTGGTCTAACATTTTTCATAGGCTCACTTACATAATGAGCATTTGGATAGATAGAACTATGATTGAGTTTAAACAAGTTACATTTTATTCCAGTGAGGGGAGAGATTAGAATTAATGTTCTACTGAATAAACACATGGCAAAATAATAATTCCTATCACATATCTATAAAGTCTGTAATTTATTCTTGTTTCAGATAAAATATTATATAAAACACCTTTTATCTTCTTTGAGTAAATAATTGTAATTTAGCATCTCCAAATGTTTATATATCACCTCTTTATAAGTATTAAAGTACTACATTCAATAACGTACCATTACAATTCAATACCATTAATTTATGCAGCTAATTACTGGAGCAAGTCAGAGTTCTCTTTAACAAGGTTGACTGAAGAAAGTAATATGTTTTGTCTATTTTTTAATAGACTTCTTAAATACTAAACTATTACCAGGGAGTTACAAATGTTTTAACATCAATTCTTAAATTATATTAATGAAAAGGATAAATTTTAATTAGAAAAATGTGTTAGATCTATAAAAGCATTAAATTCATAAAATGCTGTATGCCAACTCAAAAAGCAATTTTAATTCTGCTAAACAATTTATGCAGTGAAATTGAATGAAGTTAGAATTGGAAAAAAAACAAAAAAAAAACAAGGCCAAATTCATTTTACAGCTTGCATACTATACTGTATAACCAATCATTTTTTGTTAGTTACTCATCTCAATAAAGTAGTTAGCATATGTCGTGAAAACTCCTCAAACAACTAACTACTACTACATCAAGTATGTAAGAGAGTCAGCAATGAAGAACTATTGTTGGCACTACTGCTAATTCTTGAAAATACCAGCTTTTTATTATTTGACTGAGCTGCAATCTCGGTTGAAGCCGTTTTTCTTTAATTATGTCATTTATGCTATTGAGAAAGGAAAAACATTACAATTTCCCAATTTCCTTCCCCTAAACACCTTTTCAATAATTGTTCAATAATGATCTATTTACATCACATGAATTTTCTTAAACTCTAAATGTATCTTAAAGGACACCAATATGTTGAGCTTAATATATATATATATATCTATATATATATATATAACTGCTGTATTTAGTTGCTAACCTACTTAGAAAATACTGCTCATTTACTTGAAGCCTATCTAAAAATATATTGACTATACCAAATTTTATTTGCAAGTAAAAGAACAGCTAGCAACAGCTAAGATTCATCAGCATTTTTATTGCCTTTACAACCAAGAATGTAACATTAATTTAATATTGGACTGAATTATTGGGCTATTAGAAATGAAACAAGTTTAGTAATAGGACATCCAGTTGTTATAAACACACACAGTGTGTGCATATGTGAACACACACAGAGTTGTGTATATGCATGCATACGCGTGTGTATCTATGTATATACAGTATTGAATCACTTGTAAAAATAATATTCAAACATCAAACACCAGTAAAATTCATTATATAATTTAAGTAAAGAGTTTATATTTTGCCATTATAGTTTGTAACTATAAATACAACTGTAAAGAAACACTACAATTTGGTAAAAAAAAGGAAACATTATAATCATAGTAATTATTTCATATTGGGATCATATTCAACTGAAAGAAAAAAACATACATGACTGAATGGAATGATTATAATTGTGGAAAGAAATATTATTAAAGAGAAGAAAAAGTTGTATTCAAGTATGAGGTAGAGATTATGTTTAGTTGAAAAGATGGATTATATTTGTGATAGAATTTTTAATTTTAGCAGAGAAATTTATTTTATAAATAAGTAACTGTAGTTAATTTTGCTATTAAATGGAGATAGCTGATCAAAGAATTATTTGATTGGTGTTCTATCTATTGCCATCTCATCTTTATGGTCAATATATCAAGATATTTAAAATTTGAAAATGTGATCCCTATGCTAAAGATCAGAGTAACATTACAAGAAAAATATTTATTGACTTCCCTTGTACACTAAATGATTACATAGAGTTGAGGAAAATTAATTTCAGATGCAAGGTAGGAAAGGTTTTAAACTGTGCAATGAGATTATTTTTGAAGCACATAATGAATTGTATCGAAGTTAGAGAATGTATTGCAATCACTTCTAATATGGGTAGTTGATATTAAATAATGATCCATCTGTAAAGAAAAAAGAAACCCTGCTCCCCAGATCAGTTTACTCATTAAGAGCCATAACATTATTTTGGTTCTTTAGTAATATTTTGCTTAGTGTCATTTTATATATAGTGTCATGCTAAATACGAAGAGAATTTTTTTTTCCTTTTGTTTTTTTTGGGGTTTTTTCTCTTGGAAAGAAAGAATGTGTTTAATTGACAGGAAAAATAATTTTAACTGGGCAAAAGGATTGTTTAACTGAGCAGAAGGAATATATTTGACTGAAAAGAAGGATTAGGTTTAACTGAAAGGAACGATTACATTTATGTGAAAGGAACGAAGCATGTTTCAGTGAAAAGAATGATCATATTTATCTGACAAAAAAAATGTGGCAAGACTCCAAACTAAATAACAAGCAAACTAATTTTCTACTTTTAGCTACAATGACACATTTGTAATAACAACAAAAATAATACTGCCCTCCACTATTTACCAAACTTCTTTTATTTAAGCTAATCACTAACAGCAAAAAACATAGCAGTACTTCAATGAATAATGACAATAACTAAAAGAACTTACCAACAAACTCATTTGAAACTCAGTGGATATTTTCCTCAAGGCTTATGTTTAAAAAATTTTGAAAACAGGAAAATCGAAACTTCTATGACTAATTATTATAAAAATGAATAACTTATATTTTCATTATTCTAAAATCATTATAAGATTTAATAAACAAACATTTTAGCATTACTTAGTTGATATGAAAATCAAAATCCACTTCAATTTGGTATAAATGTAAAGATAGAACACATTTTCTAATGTTGCACCTATTACTTTGAAAGTTCAAATT
>JAOPUL010000001.1:54083105-54093691 GCA_027564515.1 Octopus rubescens | reverse complement strand
TACGTTCTGAGTTCAAATGCCGCCGGGGTCGACTTTGCCTTTCATCCTTCCGGGATCGATAAAGTGAGTACCAGTTAAGAACTGGGGTTGATAACATCGACTACTCCCCTCCCCCAAAATTTCATCACTTACCAACCACTTTACAGAATGTACTGGATGCTTTTCTTTTCTTGTGTGTTGTAGTTAGGAGAGTAAAGTACACTCATGCCACTGCCACATAAAATGCACTGGTGCCAGTGCTGCATTGATGCACCCATGCCGGTGGCACGTAAAAGGCACCCTGCACACTCTGTAAAGTGGTTGGCGTTAGGAAGGGCATCAAGCTGTAGAAGCCATGCCAAAACAGACAATTGAAATCTGAACAGCTCCCCAGCTGGCTAACCCATGCCAGCATGGAAAACGGATGTTAAATGATGATGATGATGATGATGTGTGGCACTGGCACTTAGTGATACCACAAAACAAGACCTCTTGACTAAGTGGGGATGCAGTTTTGAGTGGTGGTTTTGTGCCAGATGTTGAGAGACTAAAGTATGATACAGGGATAGGAACAGGTGTCTTGGTGTAGAGGAGATACGTGGCTATACCTGCATTAGATAAGGGTGGATGGGAGTAGCTGGGAAAAGAGATAAAAGTGGTGGCAATGAGGTGTGAAGAATGTACTCTTAAAGTGCAAGGAGATGAATATAAGGGAGAATAGAACAGAAGATCAGGAAAGGTGTATGGGTAAGTTTACGAGAGTGTCAGATAGTTGGAGACAGAGGAGACTGCAGTGAGTGGTGAACATGGGCGGATGCATGGTGAAGGGAGTTGGTCAGGGAGGAGGTGATAAGTGTTAGTACATAAAGGGTGATGGTGAGAGCAACAGCATAATAAAACTGCAGATAGATGAGAAATAGAGAGAGATGCACAGTGACAGAGACGGAAGTCAGAGGTATGTAGGGAGGAAATATAGTGAGTGATGAACAAAGGGGAGGGGCAGTGATGGCAGATGTGAGAGAGTGTTCGGGAGAAATGGGCATCAGTGAAATATAAAGTGGTGAGAATGCAGGATGGGTGACAAAGAAAGTGGTTCCAAGAAGAAGAAGAATAACTGGTAGCACAAAAAGTGGGAATGAAACATGTGTAGTTTTGCTCTTATATAATTACAGCAGTTGAGTAGATAGTGTTGTAGTTAGGAGAGTGATGGAGGGATAAATGTTGATTGGAAATGACAACATCAGCCTTGTAGCTCAGTGATTTTTGGAAAAGTGCAAATTCCACACACACACACACACAAGTCACACATATATATATGTATCTACATACACATCTTATTAACCTACTTACAGTCTCACATAAAGAGATGGTTATACCAACCAATGAACAGCTACACTGTTGCTTGACCAGCTAGAAATAGCAACAAAACCACTCTCAAATTTCACCATACTGTCTTAAGAATGAAACACATTGGCCAATGAAGTACTATATAAGACTGAATGGTCATCACTGGAATGCCTTTAATCATGGGTCTACATCATCAGGGATGACCTGGGGCTAAAAGAAACCCCAACAAACTGGAATGGTCAAGGATGGAACCTCTTTGATCATAAGTCTGCTTGACCAGGGATGACTTGGGGTTAAATGACAATGTAAAAGCAGTTACTCAAATAACTTAATCCTTGGTAACCAAACAATAAATAAATATTAATCCTCCCGCTTTCAATTATCTTTATCTCATTAATCCATGTTTAAAATATTAGGATGTAAATAATGATTATCTGTAATGCAAACAAAGGAATTAAAACAAGTGTTTATTAGTCAGTGAAGATAGCCAAGTCAGCAGTCCATCAACACATGAATGCATGAGCCAACAGAGGAGCCCTTTTATAGATGTGTGATCTGCTAGAAATAGCAGCAAATTTTCCTACTGTCTTAAAAAACGGTGGATTGGACAATGTAGTCCTGGGTATCATATTTGTAAAAAAAACCCCAAAAAAACAGGATACCCTTGATCGTAAATTTGCTTGATCAGGACTGACTTGGTGCTAAACAGCCACAATAACAAACTTGGGTGTGATAGACTTAATATGTCTCCAGGTTTAATGCCACCTGGCCCCTGGGTGTTTTTGATGAAGTACAAATGTTACCATTTTGATACCAACCTGTCTGAAACCAGTCCTGGTCCTATGCTACACATTTTCTGCTTTAACTCTAGCATTCAGATTATTCTGCCAAATATAATTAGCTTATTTATTTACATTGCTTTGAATTAATCATATGTTATGTCATAGCTTTGAAATTTTGATGATATGATTTTTTTTAGTATGGCATTGTAGGGTAGGTATGAGAGGCCAAATCTGGCCAGTTTGAGCATAAAACAGGTAGAATATTTCGGCCAGATATGGCCGGTTTAAATGCCAAAGGGTTAAAGTGATCTAAATTAAAATTCTATCAAAATATCATGTTAATTAATGTTTGAAACACCAGCTTAATAATTCTTTCTACATAGAGGTACAAGGCCTGGAATTTTGAGGGAGGGGGTGGGGGCTAATTGATTACATAAACCCCAGTACTTGGCTGGTACTTATTTTATTGACCCCTGAAAGAATGAAAGGCAAAGCAGACTTCAGCAGAATTTGAACTCGGAACAAAAAGAGCTGGAAAAAATAATCCTTTCTATACTGGGCATCAAGGCCCGAAATTTTGAGGGAGGAGAGTAGTCGATTTTTATCCGGAAGGATGAAAGGCAAAGTCGACCCTGGCAGTATTTGAACTCAGAACGTAAAGTTGGAAAAATTGCTGCTAAGCATTTTTCCCGGTGTGCTAACGATTCTACCAGCTCGCTGCCTTAGAGCTGGAAGAAATAATGGTTTCTGATTTAGGCACAAGGCCAGCCATTTCGGGGGAGGGGTTTAGTCAATTACATCGACCCTAGTTTCTTAAACTTGTACTTATTTTATCGACCCCGGTGGAATTCGAACTCAGAACGTAGAGACGGACTAAATGCCGCTAAGCATTTTTCCCGGTGTGCTAACGATTCTACCAGCTCGCCGCCTTTGAGCTGGAAGAAATAAGGCTAAGCATTTTGTCCAAAGTGCTAACAATTCTGTCAGCTTGTTGCCTTACACCAGCTTAACCCTTTAACATTCAGACTATTCTGTCAATTGTGATGCTTATTTATACACAAAGTCTTGAATTCATCATGCATTATCTCATAGCTTTGAGATTTCTATAATGTGATTGTTTATTTTTAGAGTGACATTGTAGAGTAAGTGTGAGAGGCTGGATGTGGCCAGTTTCAATATAAAACAGAGAGAATATTTGGGCCGGATAACGGTAAAGACCGCCTTTGGTCATGAATGACCATGGGTTTGCACCTAGAAAGTTCCCCTCTTTGATACAAGTCCAGGCAAGGTTGTTTGTGGAAGACCAGCAATCGCCCATGCATACCAGTCTCCCCTCTCCATGCCACTGATGTTGTCCAAGGGAAAGGCAAAGGCTGATACAGCTTGGCACCAGTGATGTCGCAACTCATGTCTACAGCTGAGTGAACTGGAGCAACGTGAAATAAAGTGTCTTGCTCAAGAACACAACACACATATACAATTAAAGCACACTCACTGCCCTTAGAAACCCTTCATAACCAGTTAATTTATAACCCCATACTTGCATTACCTCCCAACCCCTCCTCTACTTAGCATAATCCTTTCTTTCCTGCACACATCATCACATTGACTACCCTACCACACTGCTGCTAATAGCAGGTATATTTTATTTTGTACATCACCCTGCCCCCAGTGGCTAATCTAGCTAACTGATAATTCTAATATACTTGCCCTTCATGCTGTCACACATGGTCTTCACACATACCACTTAGTAACCCCCTTCCCAACACATATTAACATCAGCCACACCTATATATTATCCTCTAACTCTAGAAATGTATATATCTATTTCTTGCCATGATTGTTAGATTCTATCTATCCTCATATTATAATGATCTTGTTTCTTCTGCCTCTCTTCTTTTAAACTTTCTTCTATACTTTACACTAATAGTAGCCCAAAGCTCTCTGCTAAGGTTCTGTCACATTCTCCCTCTGATGAGGAAATAGATTGCTATTATAATGTCAGCCACTGATTATTTGCAGGGAAATGTACCATCTGCACATCTATTCTTGAAACAGTTGTAAGAAACTATCTGCACACTTTTCTTTCCTCCTTGTCATCTATACTCATGTAACAGCACAACCCTCATTTTTAAATATATAAATGCCGTAAACTAACCTGATACCAGTTGTTTGCCTGTTTATACTTTTATTTTATATAATATACACATATCTATACATGCACACATGCAAACACATATATTGATACATTCATACACACCCACACATATGTATATATGCCTTATTTATTTAACAGTATTTTTTCTTTTCTTTGATATATCTAAATAAATATGAAGAGATATCAATTCATCAATAATTATGTTGATTTTTTTTTCTCTAAACTGATGTTTCACCTTATACCAGGTTTATCATAAAAAATAAAGCTTCTGGGTTCATAATCCATGGATTATATTGGAATATTAAATACTATCTGTAAGCTAGTATGTCCATTTAATGAGTAGCTAAAGAGCTTGTGATGTTGAAATCATTATTTTGTGTGGTGATTGCTATGAAGTCATGAGACGGTATTCACTAGCATGTATTTATTATGTTTTTGTATACTGTATATGTAATGTGATGCAAGATAAACTTATTTTGCAGCACCCCAGATCCATTGCTGTCTTGTAACAATTGTAAGCGTTTTTTTTTTCTTGATCTTCATTGCAACTGTCACAGAGATACAACTTCCATGTATTATAACAAAAAAAGTTTTACCTTGTATCAACCACTGATATAGCATTGAAATATTGTTTAGTGCATAATTAATGTTTTTCTATGTTTATCTTACAGTGTATTGAGTACAAGAAATTAAATGGAGCATATATTTAAAATGCCCCTAATGAATCTAAGTTGAATTTGTGGTGCAGATAGGAAGTGTGCTACAGTTTGAAGACATCCTGCTTCCAGCTGACAGATACCTAGCCTTAATAAAGGAAGAAAAGTAACATATGAACAAATACTGTAAGATTTGCAATGTAACTAATTTAGATTAACTTTAATTAATTTACTATGTATACAGCATAAGAAAAAAATTATTCACATAAAAACCTGAGCAAAGCATATTTTAAATGATAAAATGGAAAAAAAAATTTTTTTTTCTTTAGTGGATAAATTAAGTTACAACTAATAAATGATTTAAGAAAATAACATGAACACACACACACACACACACACACACACACACACACACACACACACACACACACACACTTTATGTGTGTTTGAATGAATGTTAACGGATCTGGTTAATAAATTTAATACTGACACCACCCACTTACTCTCAGTAGAGCAAGTCAAGAAGGCTTCCAGCATTGTAGATTCTGATGTCTCAGTGTATTTTTTAAAGATTTTAAATATGCATAACAAAAAGTGGACAGTTTACAAGAAGTGAAAGTAGAAATGTTTTTCTTGTCTCTGCTGTCACAAATTGTTGTGGTAATTTGTCATTTTAAGGCAATTTGTGTAGTGTCACGGCTTTATATTAATTTGCAGTTATATAAACTGAGTCGTCCAATATTCATTGTAAAATGTGTCTCCAGATGTCTATTTGGAGTTATGTAGGATGACAGAGCATGTGTAAAGTGATCTAGCTTGAAAATTCATATTAAGTCTTTTGAGACTTGTGCAGATATCTGCAATATAGACAACATTTCGAAGCTCATAATTGTTATGGGATCAGGGGAATATGTATACCACATTGCTTAATTTAATATTGGTATTCAAATTACAGTTAGAGATGTGACAAAGTGCATAACAAATTGCTTTAGTTTATTGTTTCAACAATACATGACAAGTTAGTGTAGCTGTTGTTTAGCCCCAGGTCAACCTGGTTAAGTAGACTCATGATCAAAGGCATTCCAGTCATAATACCCACCATTTTTTTAGGATTAGTCACACCATTATCTAATGTGTCCTTCCTACTTATAAGATGGTAGGGTGTGATTTGAGGAAGATTAGGCTGTTATTTATAGCAGATTGACTTAAATTGTAATTGTTGTTTAGCTTCAGATCAGCCTTGATAGAGCTAAGCTATGATCAAATTCATTCCAACATTGACCATTTCATCATTTTAAGCATATTTTGACTACATTATCGGTGTTCTTCCCATTTTAAGGCAGTAGGGTGTGGTTTGAAAGAATTTGGTTGCTATTTCTAACATGTCAAGTGACTTTGCCCAAACTCCTTCACTGGTATTAACTTATAGTGCATGAAGCATTGTCTTAGGAGGACTTTTATCACATTAATAATCTATTTTTCTAATTGAAATAATTATCATCACCATAATCACTGCTTTAACATCCACTTTTCTGTTCTGTTGAAAATTGAAGCCCTGGTGAACATCTACCTATACTTTATTTTCTTTGAAATTGCTGTCAATACTGACCTAACAGAACTCATTTTACACATCATAAAAGGTCTGTCATGAGCAATTTATTTGCATTCAATTTGTTTAGTAGTTATACTACATGACTCAAGATCCAACCAAAGACTTTTCCAAAATGTACTGTGTGTTCGAATTCTAAAGATAAAGTAAAACTCATAGATTTCTGATGATTTGGTGCAGGCTATAAGCTACTGCTAGTTTTGTTTTGTTTTGTTTTTTAATTTAGGTTATGCAATGATACTACTGATAAATGTATAGACATAAAAATGTTAATCAAATCTCACTTGGATCAACTTGTTTTTGAGTAAAGTACATGTGGCTGGAATATACTAAACTGTTCATCTAAAGAATGATTGTTTTTATAATTGCAAAGATATATAACAAAAGAAACTGGCATAAAGATAATTATGATTATTAAAATCTTTGATTAAATTTGTTTGCTGCTCATGTATTTAGAAATCTTTTCAGCTTTAATACACTTTGTCTACAGTTTTGCAATATGAGTATCACTATAATGTATACTAACACCTAATGTAATAATTACAATTCTATATGCTTTGTGGTGTTATAACTGATGAACTATTTTGAAACTAATCAATGGCTGTATTCATGATTTTTTGGTAATATTTTCAGTACTCTTTTCAATTCCTAATATTATAGACGTATAATGACATATATGTATAGTTTCAACCTTAATGTTACATATATATATATAGCTACATGTTCGAAATGTGTACAAAATTATATATGAGTAAGTAGAATACCACATATTTAATAAATGTCACAGATAAAATAAACTTAATAAAGCAAATATGTGCATGCACATGCATGAACACACACTGTGTGTGTGTGTGTGTGTGTGTGTGTGTGTGTGTGTGTGTGTGTGTGTGTGTATTCCACATATAGCAAAGAATTATATTATCTGTTCCAGGCTCTCTCATATTGGCATCTATCCAATATTGATAATAAACAATATTATTTTCAAAATCACCAATATTTGTTCATATTTTTTTTCTGAGATGGGTTTCATAGTAGTGACTATTTTCTTGAAATATTTTCTGAACCTGAGACAATCACCAACACATTAAAGATGTGGAAATAGTCCAAAAGGTAGACATTACTAACACCTATTCTTGCACACTCAAATTCAGTTGGTTATGTAACAATTGCTGAAAATCATGAGATAAAATTTAAACAGCATGGACAAGATTAACATTTTTAAGACATGCAAATGAATTCAGATTTATTTTTTGTTTTTTTTATATGCTAACACTAAAATGAGAAGCAGTTTGAAAGTGGAGGATTTGTTATAGTAAAAACAGTAATTTAAAACATTTCCTGAAAGAAAATTGAATTTGAATCTTGTAAAAATATGCTATTTTAATTAAAACAGAGATGCATTTTTTACAAATTTAGATTAACAGAGTGTAGCAAATATAGGTGTTCAGTGCAATTGCCAATTGGTATATCAAATAATCATGGTAGTTTTGAAGTAATTCTTAAGATATACTTCTCAAACATCAGTTTGGTTTATTTACTCTCTAATACCAAAGAGTTTACCTATATATGTATTTAGATAAGTAAAATAAATCACAAAGAATATTTTAAAATTAACAGTTAAATACTAAGATTAAGGGATAGCTGTTACAATGAAATAATCTACAGTCATTACAAAATTATATAATACCAGTACATACTACTTAATTTTATTTAATTTTAACTATTTTAAAAGTCTTCGCTTTGATCTCTCTAAAAATCCCTGAAATCACTTCCCAGCATTGTGGAAAAACTTCCACAGAGTTTCAAATTAGCAGAGGTTTTGCCTCCACTTACCGTCAGTAGGCTTCAAGCCTGGTGTAGGTAAGAAATAACCTGAAAGAAATAATTTACACTCCCACTACAATATACATGTTATGGATAACAGTAGCATTCTTGATAGTTATATACATACAGTCCTTTAGATTTACATGAAACTGAAAAAATATAGCTCCAGAACATATAAAATATTTTCAAATTAGTGGTAGAATATTTTTCAAAAGTTTTTCACAAGTATTACCAGCCAAATTCTGTACTTCATTCACTGAAAAGATTTTTTATATAATTTTCATATTAATTTACATTAATTATCAGAAAAAAAGAAAATAGGTTGAAATCATTAGATTGTTTTGCCTTCCTGTAATTTTGTTTACAATACCATTTGCACAATATTTTAAAATTACTGTATCCTGTTAATTGCTTTAAGCAATAGTTTAAGTAGGGTAATATATAAACCAAGCCACTAATATTGTCTTTCCAGTTATAGAAATATTTTTAGGCTAATACAAACACACTCTTACACACATATTTACATAAAGTAAACATTAACTTGCCACACAACAAAAATATGCAATGCCATCCATGCCCAGAATTCAGCAGTTATAAATCATAAGAAAACAAAATGTAGCACAAGACCAAATAGTGATAAGAAGTGATGAAATTAAGAAGATAAAGGAGTAATCTACTTCTGACAGATAGTAAATATATGCCCATACATGAACACTGAAATCTTGTGCAGAATAAGAGCACAATGGAAGGCATTTACCTTGATTAAAGATGTGCGTAACCCTTTTGATACCAACTCATCTGTGACAGTCCCTGGTTCTATGATATAGATTTCCCATTTTAAAGTGATCTAAACTAAAATTGTTCATCAACAGTTCATTAATTTATGCTTCAAACACCATGTTAATAATGTCAAAGTTATTTTAGTAAATTCTGCATTATTCAAAAAAATTGAAAGCAATGCAGTGTATTTCTACAAAAATAGGGTAAGAAAAGGGTTAAAGTACAGCTGGAAATCCTGCCTGCTAATCTTGTCAATGGTATTACCCTACCTGCACTTGTCTACACAAGTGAGACATGGGCTACTCCAAAATGAAAAAAACAAAAGAAAGAACGATTGGCTACAACAATGGAGTGGAGTGAATGATGTGATCACTGAAAACCAAAAGCACAAGTTCTGCTGAGTTGAACATGTTGCAAGGATCACAGACCTGTGCAGTCGTCAAGTGGTATCCAAGATATCAGAAGAGATCACTTCGAACACCACCAAGATGATGAGAAGGTGACAGTCAAAACATTTGGGCCCAAATGGAAGGTAAGGGTGCAATCAAAGAAAGAAATGAAAGCACATTGTAACCAGCATTGTATTAGGACAACATGCACATGTATATGAGTGACTGTACCTATGTGATTGTTTACTATGCTCAGCTATGGCTACAAATGGTGACACCATCATTTACAGCTCAGCTACAGGCAGTAATGGCACTGTTTGTAGGTAGGCTGCAACTAGTAATGTTTGTTGACATTTATTATCAACTAATCATCTACTCTACTTGTTCTGAATTATTGAATTACTCTGGAATAAAATAGTCTATATTTGGAAAACTGGTTCAGGTTAGTGACAGGAAGAGCATCTGGCTGTAAAAATCGTGCCTCAAACCCCTCCCCATCTAAGTCATGCTTGCATAGAAAATAGATGTTTATCAAATGATTGAATGAGATATTATATACATACATACATATATATAAACTTGTAGTATAAGATATGAATTCAGAGAATCATGTGGCTATCACAGAAAGCTCCTCTAAAGGACACAGCTATCAGACCACATAGTAATCCAAAACAGAGAAGTGTAATGCAGAGTGTCCATGCTGCTGAAATCCAGAGGATCCAATCAATGAAATTACTAGAGTTGAATCGTTGGTGTAACCATGATGGTGATCTGATAAGCTAGCTTGCTTTATTTGCATCAATTTGTGAATATTCAATTGTATTGTATAATGCATAGTATGCACATTAATGCAGACTTGTAAACAATTTATTCCACAATGAAATTATCACTATATGAAGAATGCTGCAAAGTGGCCATAATCCCAAAGATGTCAAGTGGTTAAATAAATATATTCATCTCTCATATCTCCTGACTTTTTATAGTTTTATATATATATATGTATGTATGTATGTATGTATGTATGTATGTATGTATGTATGTATGTATGTATGTATGTATGTA
>JAOPUL010000001.1:54047761-54059752 GCA_027564515.1 Octopus rubescens | reverse complement strand
TGACGGGCCGGGATGGGCGCATACTACACGAATCCAGGCAGATGTGTAAGGAATTTCAGCGGCATTTCGCCGAACAGTGCGGAGCGCGCGGTGTTTCGGAAACGGAGGTGGAATTCACCTCCTACCTCGAAAATACACCTCCTACCTCGAAAATATGCCGCGCCTCTCGTCCAGGGACGCGGAGTTCTGCGATATGCCGATAACAGCTGAAAACATACGAGATGGGATGGCGGGCGGCGCGAGAGAGAAGTCTCCGGGGATAGATGGTCTGCACTTCGAGCTTTGTCGCTATATGCCAGACTTGTACGGTGATCTCTTGACAGACGTCTACCACAACTGGCAGCAGAACGGGAGAATATCCAGTGCTGTGATCCGTGGATTAGTGGTGCTGCTAAAGAAGGACCCGAATAAGGGGGACGTAATTGACAATTTTAGGCCCATAACTCTGCTGAACAAAGATTATAAGATTTTGGCCAAGGTTTTAGCTAAGAGGTTGGTGCTTGTCGTCGATAGGTTGGTCGGTGATGCGCAGACAGGTGCCATCCCGAAATGATCTATCCAAGACAACCTCCACCTCACGCGCTACATCATAGAGAGGGTAGGGAAGTAACCTGGCATGGATGGGGCCCTGATCAACTTAGATCAATCAAAAGCTTTTGATAGGGTAGTAATATTAACTGACACTTCGGAAATCGAGGTGGTCAGCACTGTTTTAAGGGAGTGGGAGGCGGTGACAGGAGCAATGATTAATCGGGACAAGTCAGAGGCCTGCAGCTCGACACCTGGTTCAGTCCAGACATCCACGTGGACAAAAACTGGGGGGAGGTGACGAGCAGGGTGGCCAGTCTCACTCAGAAATGGGCAGAAAGGAAGCTGTCCTTGAACGGTCGGGCTGAAGTGGCGAATAAGTACATCGCTTCCGTCATCTACTATCGCCTGACCGTAGTCCCTTGCCCTGCTTCGTGACTGACTAAGTTGGAGCGATTGCTCTTCCGCTTTTGTGGAAGGGACGTGTTCCGCTCGTCGTGTTCCGCTCGACAGCCGCTGAGTGGAGAACTGGGCATGCCGTGGCTAATGATGCGCAGACACGCGCTGAGGCTGCGCCAACTACAGTGTTGCCTTAACGGTGAAAAGATGTGGTCGCCGTTTGTCAGGCACGATTTTCCGCAGCTCGCCTCATTGCCGGAGCTACAGTCCTGGATCAAGCGTAGACCGAGGAAGGGCGCTTGGCACCTGGAATGCAGGCAAGCGCTCACAGCCCTCTGCCAGTCGGGCAATGCGGTCGGTGGAAGTACTACAATGGAAGAATTATAGGCGGTTAGTGGAGGGCAAGAGCGACGACGTTCTGCGGTAAACTCTGAGCGTCGGGAGGGATCAATTAGCTGGTCTTTTCTAGAGGACTTTCGGGCCGGGGCCTATGGATAAATTCCAGAAATCCCTAGCCTGGCAGTGCTACCGGGGAGCTTTACTGGTTCGAGAAAAACTCTACAGGCACGGATGTGCAGTCAGACGGACCTGTCCGAAATGTGCGCAGGGCGACGAAACCGTGCTGCATGCACTCGCCCAGTTTCCGGGTATCGCTGACTTGTGGAGCTTGGTCGAACAGCTGTTGACACGTCTAGGACGGATCCGGCTATCATCCGAGTCCATTGTGAAGATCGCCTCGCCGCCTTCCTTTGGCCGGGAAAGAAAGGCTGTTTTCCTCTGTCTGGTTGCTATGGCGAAGGAGGTAGTGTGGTGGAGGAGATTGAAAGGACTGATGACAGATACCTTCCTCTTCGGCCAAGCCCTCATCAACTTTCTCAAGTTCCATTTGAAAAGGAAAGTGAGGATGGAGAGGAGAGTACTGAATGTGGCGAGGATGACCTGTGTGAATGGGCCTACTCTGAATTATCGCTTCTAAACCTGAAGGGTTGAGAAGGAGTGAGACACCCCCTGAGGTGCCCCTGGTGGTCGGGGTAACCAGGATGTGAGCGGTTCCTCGGTTGTCTCTTAAAGAAACTCTCCCTCTTTTGTGGAATGTAATTGTTTAATTGTGTTGTTAATCGTTATTGTTACTTTATTTGTACACGACATTGTATCACACCCCACTTCTCCCATGTGTTTTATTGTCCCTATCTGGTTTGTGTTCGGCCCGTGTGGCTAATACAGAAAACGTTATTATTATTATTAATAGTAGTAGTAGTAGTAGTAGTAGTAGTAGTAGTAGTAGTAGTGATTGTGATGATGTGGTGATAACGATAATAATAATGGTGGTGGTTGTAGTAGTAATTGTGATATGGATGGATGTCGGTAGTAGTAGTAGTAGTAGTAGTAGTAGTAGTAGTAGTAGCAGCAGCAGCAGCAGAGACATCTCAGCATCAGCAGCAGTAATGAGTCACGGCATCTATGATACGAACCACAATATTAACGTCAACAACCGCAATAACAATATAACAACAACAACAACAACAACAATAAAAATAACTGCCATAAGGATGTCATGCGTACAAAAATATAATATAACTAGAACAACAACAACAACAATAACAACAGCAACAATAACAACAACAGATGCTAATAATTGAAACATTAAAAGAATCAATCAGAAAATGCAAAAGTAAAAGAAGAAAAATATAACAATAACAATAAAATAAATAAGAAGAAGAACAATAATGAAGAATTATGAAAGATTCCTTCATCAAAAGAATAAAACAGAATGAAAGAGATGAAGAAAGAGAGAGAGAGAAATAAAGAAAAGAAAGAGAGGATTGATGAGAGAAAATAAGAGAGAAATTAGAAAGAACTATAGAAGGGAATATATAAGAAATGGTAAAGAATTTAAGAAATGAAGGAAATAAATAAAGGAAAGATAGAAGGGGGATAGAGGAAATAAGGTGAAAGGAAAAGAATGAAGTAGTTAAAATAAATGAGGAAAGAATGAAAAGAAGAAAGAAGAAACACAAGAAAGATATTTAGGACGAAAGAAAAGTAAGAAAGAACAAGAAAAAGAAAGAAAGTAAGAAAGAAAAAAGAAAGAAAGGAAAGAGAGAGAGAGAGAGAGAGGGGGACGGGGAAAGAGAAAGAGAAAGAAAGAAAAGTGAGAAGGAACAAGAAAAAGAAAGAAAGAAAATAAGAAAGAAAGGAAAGAGAGAGAGAGAAGGAAAAAGATAATGAGGAAAGTGAGAGACAGGGAAAGAGAAAGAGAAAGAAAGAAAAGTGAGAAGAAAAGAGAGAGATAAAAGAAAGAGGATAAAAAGGAAAAAAAAAACAAATAAACAAACTACAATAAACAAAAGAAGTAAAAATAAATAAAAGAAAGGTAAAAAGGAAGGAATGGATAGAAAGAGAAATATAATGGAAAAGTGAAAGAAGAAACAACGCAAAGAAAGAATGTGGAAGAGGAAGTAAAGACTACAGTAGGAAGGAAATAATGAGAAAAAGAGTTTTAAAAAATGGCGAATGAATGCAAGAAAAAGATAAAAGAAATATGTCAATAGTAATATGAAAAGGCTCGGAAAACGTTAATGAAGTTTGAGGGCCTTATTAATGAGCACTATAATAATAGTTGCTGTCAACAATGATTAGTGTGGTAATGATCACTATAATAATTATTACCATAATAATAATGACTCCGTAATAACGATTGCTGTAATAACAATCACTATAATAATGATTAATATAATGATCACTATAATAATAGACATTATAATAATGGTCAATAAAATAGTGATCACTAACTATAATAATGTAATAATGAGTGATGCTACAATGATATCTATAGCAATGATCACGAGTAACGTCTTGTGGTGATTGGTGTTTCCACAGTTGTAGCATTGAGGTCTTCTACGTTCTACTACCACCTGCAGTCACTGACCTCCTGGGATTTCTATTAGATCGGAGATTTTGTCAAGTGCCTCAGGTTTTCATTGAATTAAAATCTCTAACCTCATCCCAACCCTATTTTCTTTGTGGAATGTTTTTATTTCTAGTAGAGCGAGAGGATCACTACCCACCAGAATTTTAGTTCTGGTGATATGCTTGAGATCTTTACTCGGATCATTCTTCACCCGAGGTAAATCAGTAGCATGTGAAATCTTCAGTTCTTTGTGGGACGGTGCAATGCTTCTGGAATAGGGTTTCCAAGTGAAAGATAACTCGGATGTATCTGATCTTATGGGCATGTTCCACAAAACCGATGTCATACCATATGTTCCTTAAGCAGAATTCACCTTGATCTGAAGGTATACGCTCTAATTGGAATCTTTGAGTCTTTTCACGATAACCATCTATATAGAATGTTTTTCTTTCCGTTTGGTCTAAGTGCTGCAGTATAACGAGTGTACGTTCTCTATATTAGTCTTCTGATATGTTTCTTTTCCTCTTTTAAATGTTTATGTTTGTTGTTTAGTGAAATGAACTCAAGAGGCTTGTAAGATTGGTAAAATAAATATTTTGTGCTGAGTTGCCACTGCTATTGTTAGTATCGTCGTTGATTTACCTTTTTGCTTGTTTTTGATGTGGGTGGAAATGATTATTTTATGAGCGCCTGTGATTGACATGGCATTGTTCTAGTTTATGCTACTCTTGTTGCTGTTGTTAGAGCGGTTTTTTTATGTAGCTGTTCCTGTTTTTATTTCTTATGTAGCCGTTCCTGTTATTAATACTTCTATCACTGCTGCTGCTATTTTTAATTACTACTACAGCTGTAGTATTGACTTGTAGGAGATGATGGTAAAGGATGGTTCCACCTTTAACTCATTATCCTACATTTCTCTCTTGCTGGCTGGACAACAAGGATGATGTCATTCTGAAATTTTCTTTAGAATGAATAACAAAAATAGTTTATCAGTCCAGTATGGATCTGTCAACTAAGAAACAAGGTAGGAAATAAAATGAACAGAAACAGACTTCTATAAAGGAAAACTAAAACATGAACCTAGTAAAATGCTAGAAAGTAAGAAATATAAGATGTGGGATTTTAACATTCAGAATGAACAAAGTAATAGAAGCTAGGATGCCTGATTTAGTAGTAGTAGACAAAGAGAATAGAAAGTGCCAGGTAATTGACTTTACAGTCCCAAATGATGAGAGTTTTAGAGAAAATAGCAAAGTACCAGGACCTAGCCATTGAGTTACATAGGCTATGGAAAGTGCGGGTAAAATGTATCCCTGTAGATATAAGTGCAACAGGAACTATTCCTAAAGATTTGAACAGATGGATAGAGGAAATAGGCATAAAACCTAGTCTAGTGCAGCTCCAGAAAACAGTATTATTAGGGACAGCTAGGATACTTAGGAAGGTTCTTGGCATCTAAGGTTACTTGTTGTAGCCCGATATATATTTTTCTTTTCCACCAGTTTTAACCTGTTGTGTGTAAATGTAAAAAAAAAAAATAAATAACGGTTTCAAATTTTGGCACAAGGCCAGCAATTTCAGAGGAGGGGTAATTACATTGACCTCAGTGTTCAACTGGTACTTACTGGTACTTAATTACATCGACCTCAGTGTTCAACTGGTACTTATTTTATTGACCCTGAAAGGATGAATGGCAAAGTCGACCTCAGCAGAATTTGAACTCAGAATGTAAAGATGGATGAAATGCCACTAAGCATTTTGTCCAGCATGCTAACAATTCAGCCAGCTTGCCACCTTAATAATCATAATAATAATCCTTTCTATACTGGGCACAAAGGCCTGAAATTTTCGGAGATGGGGATAGTCGATTCAGTTGATCCCAGTACTCAACTGGTACTTATTTTATTGACCCCTAAAGGATGAAAGGCAAAGTCGAGTCTGGGGGCATTTGAAATCAGAACGTAAAGTCGGAAGAAATGCCTCTAAGCATTTTTCCCAGCGTGCTAACGATTCTGCTAGTTCACCACCTTAATAGTAATGATAATATTAAATGCTCTGATGCAATATCAGGCAGTGGCTCTCATGCCTTCTGATCTTAACTGATTGAAGTGTTATCATGTACATGCTTTGTTTTGGTGTAAAAGATGGGCTACAGCAAATATTCTGCTCAATATCACAGGTTTGTCAGTTGCTTGACCATCACCAGTTGAGGATGTCCCTTAGTGGCTGACCATATGTGCTTCTCTGATCATGGGCAGGAGTAGTGGGGGAGCATCATAGCCATGTGTTGAGAGAAATTCTTTGGGGTTTGAATAATTCACCTCTGGAAACATGGGTGTTTCCTTCATCATCTTTAAACAACCCTTATTCAGGGACCTTTTGAGCAGGATGGGCTACTCAACCTGAAGAAAATTCTAACTGGGTCCCACCTGCAAGGTCAAATACTGTTTATCTTGATATAAGGTCACCATGTTGCACACATGGTTGTGAAGCATGTGCCTGATGTACCCTTAATCACATGGGTAGTGATGATGGGTATATTGGGCTTTGTATATTTGTACCCCAGTGCCACTTTGATGGTGTGTGCTGCTCTCTCACTCAATAATAATAATTATTATTGTTGTTTTAACATCCATGAAGGTGCGTGGCTGAGTGGTTAGAGAATTGGATTCACAATCGTGAGGTTGTGAGTTCGATTTCCAGACCGGGCGATGCGTTATGTCCTTGAGCAAGACAATTTATTTCACGTTGCTCCTTCTACTTGGAGTTGCGACCGATAGGTAGTATTAGCAATTTGAAAGACCAGTGGGAAACATTGTTTCCTAGGGCCGATCTGACGAAAGTCGATTGCCCATTTATTTTTTCTGTTTATATATATATATATATATATAGTGAGAGAGGGAGAGAGAATTTAGGTGGGTACCTGGTAATTTGCCGGGTGAGCACGTTCACTGTGTGCGGCTACCTGATGCCTTCCGCTGTGGACATATTCCAGTCTCTGGATCTACTTCAGGAAGTCCACAGTCTTCCTTGGATATATAGAAATGAATAAGACAGAAGATGGATCAGGAGAGCCTTTATTACTGCTCACAAAGGCGTTTACGACCCGCGATGCATCGATTCATCTCTGCTGCGTTGCTGTGCATCTGGTAGCATCGCATCAACTTATGCATTTTGGGTCTCCTCATGTGAAGCTATGAACATTCGCCATGGGTTAAATATCGCTCTGTTTCTCTCTTGACGTATAACAGTGGTGTTGCTGCTGACGGTCAGGGAAGGACTGCTAGAAAACTCTGTTCATGACAGGATGTGTGCGTATGGGGGTGGTAGATTTTCGTCGAAAGCTATGGATGTGTGTAAATACTGGTTGCGAAGAACGTAGACACGCGCACATACATACATACACACACACACACACACACACACACACACACACACACACACACACACATTACTGAGTAGTGTAATGTTAAATATTATGTTACTGATTAAAGGAGATTATATAAATATCGTTTAATCTCAATTTTTACTAAATCATCTATATAATTCCACACCAAAATGATGAAAGACAAAATTGACCCCAGCAGGATTTGAATTCAGAACGTAAAGAATTAGAAAAGGCATTTTGGTCGACGCGTTACCAACCTGCCCAACCGAACTTTTCTTTTGTATTGTCTGATCGAACTTAAGTGATTGCTAGTATTGCTTTTAGAGCGTACGTGTAGATGCGATTGAAAGTTAAACCATTACATCTAGAATAAGTTTTCAAAGAACTGTACTGTTGAGAGATTTTGTTTTATAGAAAGCAAAAAAGGAGGAGAAGACTTTACTTTATGAACTCCCCAATATGGTACTATAGGTGAAAACGTAGCGGGAATATCACAGAAAGTGTAAAATAGAAACATTGGAAGATGAGAAGAAAAAAATAAGGTAAAAAAAAAAAGATTGGGAGGAGACAAGGAGGGGGTCCAGATAAAATATGCAGACAGCAGAAAATTAAACATTTGATAAATTGGTTTAAAGTTCGTCGAGTACGAAAGAAATTTGATCTCTAAATTTGACGATGGACGCTGTGTATTTACATATGTACACACGAGTGTATGTTTTTTACATGTAGAATTATTATATTTCATGGGGTGATACGTTAACTATTCCCTTTCGATTCTATTTCAAATATCAATCCTTTTTTGTATACATCTAAACGTTCAGTTTAAATTAGGTTTAGAAAGTTTAACGTTGAGATTTGTTTCACAAATAATATATTAATTAAACACACGCACACACACACACACACACACACACACACGCGCGCGCGCGCGTTTATTTATGTGTACGTTTTTTTTTACCGATGTAAACCTGTATGTGACTTTGTGTTTCTTTATGTCAAAACGGATGCCAGCAATTCGATAAACAAAGATCAATAAAATAAGCATGATATTATCTTCTAAAACCTATGAGAGCGGTGCCCCACCATGGCTGCAGTTTAATGAGTGAAACTGGAAAAAGAATATATATTCATACACACACATACATTTGAAATGGTATACAAGGTACAGAATTTTAGCTTAGTTGTGGAAAGGCAAAGTAATTTCACCACAAGTTCTTCTCTCTCTCTATGGGCACAACAAGAGGAATCAATGTAGCTACTTTCCAGTCATCTTGGATCCTTGCCAGAGAGAGAACAACTATCTTCTGTCTACAGGGAACTTAGTACCCTATAACTATTTATAATTTATACAAATTTCGACCCACTAAACTGGGCCGTTTAATTTGCATAGCAGCATATGCACTGATAAATTAGATAATAAATTAACTTATGTACTTCACAGCGTTTTGTAGATAATTTTTAAATGTAATGTATATTTTGTGTCAGTGTATGTAGAGTTATACAAATGAGGTTGGCCAATTTTAGGGTGTGTTCGTAGTTTGTATACACTGTAAATAGTTACTTAGTACTTATTTCTCCGTAGACTGACGATGGCTTCTCTTTCTCTGATAAAGTTCTAAGAAGACTAAAAACTAGTTTGATCAATACCACTTTTTCAAACGCACGTTTATGTATGCATGCATATGTGTGTATGTGCGCACACACACACACACACACACACACACACACACACACACACACACACACACACACACACACGTGTGTATGTAAGTATGTATATGTATGCATGTGCATGCTTGTGTGTGTCTGTGTTTGCAATTGCATAATATCACAGAATACATGCAGTGAGGTTTTTGTCTTTTTCTATCAACAAATCATTTACTAGTTTTGCGCCTTCAAAGATATATGAAATAAGAGATCTCTTACTTTAAAAAACTGGTAAGTGTTAGTAATAGGAAGAGTATCTGGCTGTAAAACAATGCCTCAATAACATATTCATCTAATCTATACTAGCATGGAAAAATGAATGTAAAAGTAAATGAATTACACAAAACAAAAATCCTGTTTGGAAGCCTTAGTTGCATTATTTCTTGTTTTAAGCCTTCTTCTAACTTTGATAAAACATCAGTAAATACATGTAGAATGAGATGGTAAGAGAATGTTTACCAAGAGGCTTCCATTATGAATAAATTTCTGGGGTTTTTTTTTGACATTTTTCTATAGTCTGGCAATAATTTAGGCTCCAAAGTTGCATTTAATAGGTCCAACATATAATGGTATATAAACATATTTCATTACTTAATTAGTGGTTCTTCAGTGGGAACTTTATACAATGTTTAATTTTTCTTGAGATCTATTAGGTTTTTTGTATTATATATATAATCTTCATTTTCACTTCATACACATTCTACCATTTCAAATTTCATTGTTTTTCTCGTGATCACCTTTAAAAACTTAGGATGTTAAATACATAACCTTTTGCTTCCTCTGTCCCATTTGTGTTTGGTTTGCAAAATGTAACAGTACTCCCAAACACTGTTCTGTTGTTAGTTTGTATGTACATAATTTGCATCAGGCTTATAAGAGGATCCTTTATTTCATATATGATGGTAGATATTTATTCTACAAGATGTAGATGGTTTTGTTTAGTCTCAAGTCATCCCTGTGAGAGCAATGCTATGATCAAAAGCATCCCAGGCATTGACTTTCTCATCTTTTTTTGAGGACATTATCCAATGTATCATTTTTCAAAATAGTAGAGTATGATCTGATGGAGAGCTGGTTTCATGAATGACCACATGGCAGTTCCATTAATGATTCATTCTGCAAGATCATACTTTTTAGGGATTTAGAGAAAATATTTCTCCCAATATTTAAGGGAATCTGATAGCTTATTTGATAATATAAGAATAGGATTTCTAATTTGGATGGAGTCCACTTATACACCGTTGTGCAATTGAAGAATATCTCATCTAAAGATAAAGATATCTCATCCAACATAAAACTAAGTAATAAACATGTATGATACTGCATGTGACACTAGAAAATGCTAAAGGTGAATTGGACATCTCTCTGATTTTTTAAATAATAGAATAATTTAGTCCAATGTTGAGGTCAGTTCCTTTTTAAAATAATTACTAATCCCTCCATGTCAATAACAAGAAATCCACTTGTCTCATATATATAAATATTTTTTTATATTTGGAGGTTTTCAATACATAAATCCTACAAATAATTAAGAGTATGCTAGAACCATTATGATTCCTCAGAGCAGCTGTTGTCAAAGGGTCATCAGTTATAGGTAGCGGATTCCGCTTCATCTTTACTGAAGCTGGCACCATTGTTTTCTGAGGTCAATATATCATTTCCATTAATATTTTAGGATAGTATTTGAGTCTTATTGTTGATAGCAATTTGTGTTGTTGCTAAATGTCTCTCAGCCACAGTAGTTTCTTTGTCATCATAGTAGCTAGCAAACACAAGCATAGTAAGGGTTTGCTTGCAAGAGCTCTAACTAAAGGGTCTCTTTTGTTCAAGTGACGGTGACATTTCAGTAGAACTGGTCCATGATCATATAACCACAAAATGCTGATGTCTCATAGATGAGCTATAAGAATACTTCACAAGTCTCTCATGAAAGCACAGTATTAGTTACAGTGCACAGCAACTGGGTTAAGTGGAAAACATCAGTGAGAACAGTTTGCCAACACTGAATAGACAACTCGCGACTTTAAACATTTGTTTTTCAAATTACTCCACTGAATTTCTCAGCTTATCCATTACCCTACAAGTTATAACTAGTGGTTCTACTACATGAAGACATTTATTACAGAAAAATTCATGCACTTCCTGTCTCATAAAATAGGCATACCAAAAATAGAAAGCAGCTGATAGAGACAATGATCGTTGATGCAGTTATATTTACAAAAGGAAACCTAGAATATTAATCCATAATATTAAGAAAATATCGATTGTTGTCAATACGAGGAAGAGACCATTTGAAGTTGATATTTAGCTCTTCAAAAGAATCAGTAACCTTTATGAGATGTGTTTCATTAAGTTGGTGAAAATTTTGGTTTACGTTTTGCACATCCTTTACACAAACCAATGACTTGTCAGACATCCTCTATGGAGTATGGCTTGGTTTTAGATCTCAAAGGCCTATAAAGAAGTAATCCCTGTATGGAAAATGCATCTTGGAGTTCAACCAGAAAGTTTAGGAGAAATTTCTTGGTCAAATTGTAATCAGGTAGATTACAATTTTAGGTAAGGAACTTTTAAAAAGGTCTTAAACTAATGTTTTCATTTCCGAGTAGTCATTGAGGAACTGGGACTAGCAACATGCCACTAGGCCTTAGCTGAAGATACATTCTAAGTTGGTTGATTACATGGAGTACTCAGTTTTTGATTATATTAAGTGTAGAAACTCTGAATAACTTCTAGGTGATTGTTGTGCAGTTGAAAAATACCTGATCTGAATACTATCGTTATCATCATCGTTTTAATGACCACATTTCCATGCTTGCACAAATCGGATAAAATTCTTCGAGGCAGATTTTCTATAGGCAGATGCTCTTTCTGTTGCCAAACCCTCATCTTCTTCTAGACATGGCAGTGATGCTTGTTTACAATTAAAGTGATGGCAAGACAAAGGTACACACACACACACACACACACTCACACACACACATATAGGCGCGGCGTGGCTGTGTGGTAAGAAGCTTGCTTCCCAACCACATGGTCCCGGGTTCAATCCCACTGCGTG
>JAOPUL010000001.1:53960064-53971361 GCA_027564515.1 Octopus rubescens | reverse complement strand
CATACATATATATACATATATATATATATATATATTTATACATACATATATATATATACATATATATATATATATATACACATACATATATATATACACAAACATATATATATGTGCAAGTCTCAGAAGGCAAACTTGCTTACAACCGGTCCAGTCTGCATACGTCGCCACACCTCTATCACCATAGGACTTTTTGAAAAAGTGATGATTGTACGAAGATAGTGTTTTGTCGGGGACATCTGTACTTCGTTGGATTTCGGTGACAAACACTTGTACAACACTTTCGCCATTCTCTAGGTCAAAATAGTAGATTCCAGTGACAAGCAAAGCAAGATGACTAGTACTAAGTTGACTGCAGGTCTTATATTGGAGACCCTCTCCCAGGCTTTTCCTCAAAAGAGACTGCAAGCCAGCAGTGGTAAATCAGTTTGAATTCAGAGTTTTATTGTTCTATATTGGTTGCCTTATTCATGGCTTCATTTCAAAACAGGAGCCCAATCTATTCCTATCACACAGTCATGGCTTTGATAGTGCAGCTCAATTAAGGGGACTGTCATTACCATGACCTGGTTTTATATCAGAATGTCCTTCCCCTAGAAGAGTTGCCTTCACCACAGCTAGCAAGCCCCAACTACCCCACATACACACACACACACAAAAGTATAGAAACAATATATACATATGTACACATATAAAAAAGATATTACATTTAAAATTCAAAAATATAAATAAAATAAGATATAAAATATATATAACAAAATATATATAGGTGCAGGCATGGCTGTGTGGTATGAAGCTTGCTTCCCAACCACATGGTTCCAGGTTCAGTTCCACTATGTGGCACCTTGGGCAAGTGTCTTCTACTATAACCTCAGGCCGACCAAAGCCTTGAGAGTGGATTTGGTAGATAGAAACTGAAAGAAGCCCATTGTGTATATATATATATATATACTTTGATACTTTGATAGGTTTCGGCCAGTATTGGCCCAGGCCATGTCTAACTTAATAGCACCACCTGGTATATATATATATATGTGTGTGTGTATGTCCCCCACCACCACTTATGGCTTTGTTACATCCCTGTAACTTAGTGGTTTGACAATAGACAAAGATAGAATAAGTACTGGGTTCGATTTATTCGACAAAGAATTCTTCAAGACGGTGCCCCAGCATGGCAGCAGTCTAATGACTGAAACAAGTAAAAGAATAAAAGAATACATATATGTATACGTACATATCTACATACATATAATCATCATCATCCTTTAATGGCCGTTTTCCATGCTGGTATGGGTTGGACGGTTTGACCGGAGCTGGAAAGCCGGAGAGCTGCACCAGGTTCCAGTCTGAGTTGGTTTGGTTTCAATGGCTGGATGCCTTTCCTAATGCCAACCACTGGGTGCTTTAACGTGCCACTGGCACAGGATTCTCAGTGTGCTTTTTATGTGGCACTGGCACAGGGCTCTTGCAGACCAATTCTCTTTACCAGAGGATGTGGCCTTAACATTTCTGATGTGGATGGCACCAGGTATCTCGGTCCTTTGTCATTTCATCTGAAAAGTTCAGTGTTCTGAGGTCATCCTTCAGTACTTCGTCCCATGTCTTCTTGGGTCTCCCTCTTCCATGAGTTCCATCCACTTTGAGTGAAAGGCACTTCTTTATGGAGCTATTGGCCTCCATTCACAACACATGACCAAACCAGTGCAGTCCTCTCTCTTGCAGACTGAATCTAATTCCTCTTATGTTTAGCTTCTCTCTCAATACACTAACACTGTCGCACATGTACACTTACATTACACATCCAGTGGAGCATACTACCCTTGTTTCTCTATAGCCTTTGTATGTCCTCTGCATTCAGAGCCGTCTCATTATCATGTAGAATAACAGTTTGTATGCATGCACCATACAGTCTTTCTTTCACTAGGAGAGAGAAACCTTTGGTTGCCAACAGAGGTAAAAGCTCTCTGAATTCACTCCATCCTATTCTTAATCTGGCTAATATATACTCCGTACATCCTACCACACTACTAATTTGGTCCCCTAGGTAGCAGAAATTATCCACCTCTACAGAGCCTTTGGGGCATTTGAGAAAATTAGTTTCCCGAGTATCTGTAGTTCATCTTCCACATATGAACACTACTTTCTCTGATAACTTTTATATAACCTATTATTTCACTGCGCCTCTTGTGTCAATAGCTTACACTGGGTACACTGTATGGAATTCCTGCCTACACCTTTCCTACAAATCGAGCAGGGCTACTTACCTAAGGGGGGTAGGGTCCTGTCTGTTTTCTTGCTTACTAAGACCTTAGTCTTTGTTAAGTTAACCTTAAGGCCCTTAGATTCCAGGTTTTGCTTCCACACCTTGAATTTCTTTTCTAGGTCTGATATAGAATCTGCTAAGATTGTCAGGGACTGCCAGTCTTGAATTCCTCTGTTATGGCCTGGAGGACAACGATGAAAAGTAGAGGACTGAAGACAGAGCCTTGATGAACACCTACCTGTACACCAAATTTGCTGTACTCATGATTAATTCTCATCTTACAGCACCCCTGTACCTAGCCTGTACAGCTTTCACAAGCTACTTGTCTACTCCTAGCCCACCATATCACACAGCGGGGTACTCTATTGAAGGCTTCCACTAGATCAACAAATGCCAAGTATAATGGTCTATTCTTGGCTAGGTATTTCTCTTGCAGTTGCCTGACTGAAAACAGCATCAGTAGTGCTTATATATATATATAAATCCAGATTATACCACCCCTATAGAAAACCTTCAGAGACCACTACCTACGTAAATCGATTATAAAAATCCCCCATGCAAAATTAAATCATTAGTTAAGGGCATTTCTACTAGAATCATACAACTCTCTGCTAGTGTGGATATATTCAACACATATGCCCACTATTATAACTCTGCCCTGTTTGATGCTGGATACAAGCAAAATATTATGTTTTTATCTCCTGATGATAAGGCAACCCATAACAATACATCAAGCAATTCTCAGATTATCAATAATAAATCTAATAACAGAGGAGAACAGGAGCATAGTAAGGAGAAACATTGCCATCATGGGAGTAACTCTAGCAAATATAACTGTAACATGCCTACCTATGAGACTACAGGGGATGTAAAACATAATTGTAGCAATAATAATAACAGCAACGACAATGGCAGCAACATTGATAGTAATTGTGATGGTAATAATAAAGGTCGCCAGACCAACTATGGTAACAATGCAGTTAGAAGTGGGGCTAGTAAAAGTAATAAAAATAACAATAAACATAATAATGTAGTAAACTTTTGCACGATAGAAAGTTTCGTGCAATTACATAATTTCTACTGCAAATGGGTTGCCCTCTAGAGTAGAAAATAATAGTCCTAAAACCCATTTACGAAATAACCTTATGATACAGAATAAGTTTAAGTTGCCCAATACAAAACATAACCGGGTGACCAGGTACCATCATCAACAACACTGCAATAGATTGCATAATGATGATGTAATCTGGAATAATCCTCCGTGCAACACGGCAATAGAGACCAATATATATAATAAACTATTCTGTATATTAGAGAAGAATTTCCCTCCCTTTAATCAATACAACCATATATTCTGTAGAAGAAAAATTAGGGTATCTTACTCCACTCTTCCCAATCTAAGGATGATAATGTCAGGGCTTAATAAGCGAAATGTTGTTTTAGCCCAGAGCAATAAGCAAATTGAAGTAAATAGGAATAGTAAGAAGAAGGTAGTTTGTGATTCTATCGAAATTACTACTACATTAAATTCTGACACGCATAATTCTGGAGGCAACAGGGATGCTAATGATAATATAGGTAGTGACAACAGCATCCTCACTCTTAGCTTTGTATGCTAGCAGGGGTCTCTGTGTGAGTGTGGAGGGTTTGGCAGTTAGTGACTCCTCCATTGACCTAGTGTCATCGCCTGCTGCGGGACTGAATCATAACCATGTTCCACAGTCTCTGAGCAGTGTTGTTAGTAGTACTAACATTGAAAACAGGAATGCCAATAATGGCAGTAATAGCACTATTAACTACAATGCCAGTTATGGCAGTAATGGTAAAATAACATTACTAGCAATAATAATAACAGATATGATGTAATTAATAATAATGTGGCTCCTAAAAAATGCAATTGTCAGGACCAATAATGTAGTCCATAAATGCATAATAAAAACTAGCACAAACACCTTTACATACATAGGTAGCACGGCAAGAGAATTTAAAGCGAGATTGCGTTAATCATAATTCACCATTTAAACAGACATAAGGTTACTTGCACCTCATTAGCTTCTAAAATTTGGGAATTGAAAGACAATAAAATCAAATTTGAGATCACCTGGGAAATTATTAGAAGGGCTCCACCTTATGCTAATAATAGATATGGCTGTAGATTATGCTGCACTGAACTGTATGAAATATCAAAGAATCAGGGCAGCCTACTTAAAAAAGCTGAATTACGTATATTTCTTGATCGCATTAATTTCGGCAGGTATTTACATATCTTAAAACGTTTACGTAATACTATAAACTCTAGCTTAAGTAAGACAATGTTATACACCTGAGTCCCTACACTCTAGATTTTAGGTTGATAACTTTAAATTAACCATAATTTGCGAAATTAGGTAGTAATGAACTTTTAATGCAAAGTAAGGCCAAAATTCTCCCTTTTGCTATGTATGACTGTTTTTTTAAATGTATTTTAATACAATTATATTAAGTGATGATTGGAGTGCATTGCTGTAGTGCGCATGTTTGTGTATATATGATTATATAAGTATATGTGAATTACCATGGTTGTCCAAACATATGTACATAGAGCGAACGGGCAAGTGGTTACAAATCTGTGAGTGTTTACGTGTGTATATGTAGGTGCATATATATGTACTTGCATGTATTTTAGAATATATATAGTCTGCGTACTTGGATATATACATACAGATTTGCAGTGTGTAACTTCGTGTATGTATTAACGTATATAGATACACCTTTATATAATGTAGTGTATACATGCGTATTTCTGTGTATGCAAGTATTTACACATCTATTTTATTGTTTTACTGCTTTAATGCCGGTTTATTCCATACAAAGTGTCAGCATGATTTATTGCTGAGGCGTTTATTATCAGATTTTAATGTCTTTTTAATGTTGGTTTTAATTTCTTTTTAATTTCTCTCATTCTAGATCTTCCACCCTCGATTCTAATTTAGATAAGAAATTTGGTTCCTCACTTTGCTGGCTGTTATGCAACTAGAGAGGCGAGGTCATTTTTAAATGATGCTTGATTTTGAGAGAAATTGTAACAGTTACTTTTTTATTTTCCTTTTCTTTTTATTCACCTGATGAAAACGGTCTTTTTGCATGATGTAACTCTTTTGTTCATCAATAACAGACTCGTCTGAAACAGCTGTAGTGAACCAAAGCCCATCTGTGTTATCATTGTCTTATTCTTCACCAAACTCGGATCTTTCCACACGCTAAATATCGAGTGTGTAATCGACGAAGGAATACCTGCAATAAGTGTATGCCCCCCCCCCCGTGTGATTTTGACTATATAGTTGTGTACATAACTGGAGAGGCATATCCGCATTTATTAAAGTAAATATGTAGTTGTCAGTATACACTGCCTGTACACCCGTACATAGTCCCCAACTTTACCATTTAAATACCTGATTCAACTGCATCCTCAAAATGTTAATATATATATATAAACATACACATAACAGACTTTTTTGTACAACTTCTGTTTACAAAATTCTTCTCAAAAGGTATTGCTCAATCTAAAGCTTTAGTAATGAGATGAAACCTGGAACCATGTGGTTGTGAAGTAAACTTCTAAACCACATGACTATATCTACACATTTATAGGTAGGCATAATTGCATTTAATTCTTTATACACCTCATAAACCTGAAGCAGTTTGGAGATATTCCCATAAAAAGGACAGTGGTCTATTGCAGGTAATATTCCTGACAGTGAAGGAGACAATGTGCATCAAAGTTCTCTAGTCCAGTACCTTATCCAGCTTACCTATAACTTTTTTAATCATTACATCTTCTTTACCTCCTCTCTATAGACTCTATTGTTTTTTTCAGGGAGCCTTCCTACATCTGAAAGATTTGTTTCATGGGTATTACTGCTAACTACTCTTGTACATTTGCTACATACAAACTCCTTTGTCAGCCTGACTGTGATCTCACTGCATATTATCTACCTACTTTGGTTACACACTATAGATTTCCTACCAACCCTATTTCAGCTTATCAATTAAGATTACTTTCCAGATTGTAGTACAATTCTGTATTCTTTCTTTCTAAGACTTTGGTCTAAGTTAACTTTACTTTTAGGCCATTTGATCCAAAGCATAGCCAAGCTTGAACTTGTCCCGTCCCCTCTGATGCCTTGCCTCCCCCTTTTTCCCTACATTTCTTTTCTTTTCCTTGTTTTTTCCCTATTCTACTGATTCCAAGGAATCAACTGTAGTCATTATATTAATTTGTACCTGTATTTGTTATTCATTGAACAAATAAAACTATTTACTTCTCAGTTATAGTTTGAAAAACTATGATAAACAGGAGCCTTGATGGGCACCTAACTGCAAGCTAAATTCCTAAATGAACTCCTCATCAACTCTCATCTTGCTGGTAGTACCTTTGTACATGGCTCTCACATTATACCATATAGGTGTAGTGTGGAAAACAGAAATTAAAATCTACCACTAATAATGACCTAGATTCACACGAACAAATCCGCTTTCATAATGTAATCTTTAGCCAGATCTAATTGAAGGATTACATCATTTTTATGACTTATTTTCTTATAGATATGTAAAGGATATTTATGATAATCTAAATCCCATTAATAAAATAATGAATGAACGTATTGCAGAATCAATGTTGAAATTAATTTATAAGGTATTGTTTTAGCCCGATACTAGATAAAAATTAACTCTTGTTTTTACGCAGTATTTTTCTTAATACTAACTTTCATTTTCTTCAATCGTATTTTTCCATTTGACTTGAATTACTTTAATGTAAATCTCCACAATTATTTGCTTACCTGAGTCAGACTGATATAATATCAATTTTCTTTTAAGTTTAATAAGAATTTTAAGTGTGAAATTGTTCTTGTCAACCTACATTAGTAACAAACCAGCAAAGAAGATTTTCCAAAGTTGCTCTACCTGTTAGAAATAGCTGTCAAACTCCAATCAATGCACACCTCACCATCTTAAAAGGATACATTGTCAGAATAAAAGATAAGGGGGCTATGGCAGGGATGTCTACGACGACAGGTCTGCTCAATTAGAACTGATAGGGGTTAAACAACAACCTTTACAGGTGACAACACAAGTCACACAGTGATAAACAAACATTTCTACATGATATAATTCACCAAATTACTTTAATAGAAGTAAATTGTCCTGTACTATTTATAATTAATTTTTGTAAATTGTCAATAAAAGAACAATATTTTAATTGTTATTGACCCATATATTGCATGTCATCAACATATATTGCAGTGTAAACTTATCAGATATGGACAAATGTAAACATTTAGATTAACATCGGCATGGAGTAGACAGCTTTTAATCCACAATAAAATGATAGACATTAAATATTTTTGCTGACGCTATTTACAACATTTGTTATTAGAAAAGAATCTAACTAATCATAAAGTTTTAAAATTAAAGGCAGTTAAAGTAAGTTATATATATATATGATATAGTGTATATTTATGCCGATGTAAAGAATTTTAGAAGGTCGATTGTTGATATAATCTTAGAGAGAAATCATGACTTTGCTAAAAAATTACAAACAATAATTAAAGACCTACCCATACGTATGTAAATATGTGCAGAAGCAACATTACTTCCATACATGAAGTCGTCTACCACAGACGTTTTCTCTGGGTCTTTCATCGAATTCATATTGAACGAGTTAATCGGAGCTGCCATCTTGTGTCACACTAAAGCATATGATCTGTCAGGGGAAACCCAAAACAAACAAAACACGGAAGAAAAAATTGAAATCATTTTGAAAAACAAAACATATCTATATATATAATAGCAGTTTAAATATTCGAAAAAAATTAATCAAAATCAAAAAAGAAGTAAATAAAAATAATATATTTATTGCCCGTCAATCATCCAGGTTTCCGAATGCCTACGTGTTGGAGGTGAAGGTCTATGAACTTTTGCAACAAATTATACGGAATATACCAAGTTTATTTTTATTGTTTGTGACTTTCTGAAGTTCAATAAATAATTTAGATAACTAACTTTTACTAATAAAAATGAATAATATATTCTTTAAATATAAAACTATATATAGTATTTTCTTTAAATAGAACACATTTACATTTTTTAAAAATGTGAGTTGAATGACATGTTCAATTACAAAGGGCGATTACTAGGATGATTACGTAAATTGACAACGTATATTGTTTACAAAAATAAAATATTTATAAAGGTCAGATTGAATGGGTTATAAGTTCAAGCCAATACCTATTATATAGTTGTTCAGTAAACAACAAGATCATGCTTCCATCACTGAGGTGAAAACAGTGTGAGGCAGAAACTGCGTTTCACCTTAAAGATTTATTGATAACGAGTTGCTTCCCTGTAACGTAGTGACATGTAGTACAGTGAAACTTCTAGATTTTAATGATAAACCAGTTCTGTGACTCAACTTTTTTGTTATAGCTGTTTCACTTTCCTTGTATCGTTAATTCTCTTACAGATGCATAAACCCTATAGCTTCCATTTCTTTTCTTCTCTTTTTGCATGTCAGCACAATTATGCACACATGAGCTCCAATCACGTACCCTTTGCTTTTTCTGTTGTATTTTTTTTGCTTTGGTGTTTTGCATTTTAATATCAAAACTGTTCAGTTTCAATTTTTTTTTCTCTTCAGTGTTTTAATGCCCCACTGTTCTATTACTGCACTAATGCTGTTTTAAATGCTTGCACACACACACAACATCCAACTCAAACATTTTACTCACACTCTCTCACAAACACAGAATTCATTTTCCTGCTTTGATTCGCTGCCAACTTCCTATTCACGCGTGGTCGCTATTTAAAGACCATCAAATGCCACTTGTGTAGTTATCACAGGAGCTGTGTTGGCATTACCAAGGTTCAAGCCGAAAGTGTTTCAAACTGGACATGTAACCAATGCCACTTCAGCTCCGACATACTTAGTAGGGTTGAACCTTGACGTCCAAATCCCCATTGAGGAATTTACCGCTGCCCTTCAGGGCTTGTCCAAGTTAAAGTTCATCAACCGGATCTCGGACCAGTGATCTTTCCAGACTGTTGAAGAACGTCTGCCTGTCCAACAACACTTCGGATTGACAGAAACTGTTCCTATTCCCTCTGGTCTCTCGCCACGTGACGAACGCGAGTACTGGATCCCTCACATCTTCCCTAAAACGGCAGTTCGAGCTGTTCCAGTCCACTCCTACCACTGTTCATCTTAGGTCGGTGATCAGAACAACCCCGAGCACTGTTCGATCACCAAAGGCCGTTAACGCCAAATTCATCGAATTTGACATAAAAGGGGCTGTTCGCCTCCTCTCCTCTCTGTCCTCCCTCGCCCAGTGCACAACAAATTCCCTCAATCGATTGGAGAAGAAACATCCTCCGGCTCCTCCGGATGACTACCTACACTGGCTCGACTCATCAGGTTTCTTACAACCTGTTTTCACCCCCGACAACAACGCCAGGAGGGCGAGTGCATTCTTTCCTGCGGGTTCTGGCGCTGGGATTGATGGTTTGCGGACCTTAGCATCTCAAGTATGGTATCTCTCTGTCGGCCGGTGATGCCGGTCTTGAGCTCTTGGAGAACCTAACACTATTCATCAACATGTTCTCGTTCGGGAGTGTCCTTCCCGACATTCGCCCCCTGTTCTTTGGGGTTAAGCTATTTGGTCTCACAAGGCCCAATGGTGAACTTCGCTCCATAGCAGTTGGATGCACTCTGCGACGGCTCACCGTGAAAGTATCTGTCCTCGGTCTCAAACTGCCTGTCTGCCGAATTTTCCCCTACTCAGTTAGGGGTGGGTACAAAGCTAGGTTGTGAGGCTGCTGCTCATGTCACTAGAGTTTTCAGCAACTTGCCTTCTGAGATACCAAAGGTCATCCTCAAACTGGATCTCAAGAATGCTTTCAATTCAATCAGTCGGGATGTCGTCCTCCGTGCAGTAAGGGAGAATGCCCCACAGCTATATCACTTTCCAGCGTCTTAATCTCGCCATCGCCTGTGATAATGCCGCGAGCATGTTGGCTTGCTACAGTAGGTTCCGCTGAACCTTGCGATGTGAGATCAATTGAGGTACCTGGTGTTGAATTGTTGTTGTTTCTTTTGTTTGTTTGTTTTTGGGTTTTGGGTTTTTTCTTTTCTTTCTTTTTCCTTATTTCTTTGCATGTTTATATATTATATATAAACACTTCAATTTAAATGTTATTTAAGTTCACAAATTGTAGCTGATACTAAAAATATGCTAATGACGGAAAATTTCCATAACACACAGGAATAATTTTGGTATTAGTATTTTGCCAATCTATGTGTATTCTAAATTAGAATATTTTGAGAGTTAAATCTCATTATTCCCCAGGTAACGAATTATAATTATTTCTTTTATCATTTAATCAACAAATTTGTTAGGCGTTTTTGGCATTTTTATACTGTTGCTTATGTTCAAATATAAATTGTTTAGTTCTAAATCTTTTGCATAGATTGTCTGTATGAATTATTTAGTATTTATCGTTATTTATTTTTTGGGTCTCCTATGTATCTAAATATATATTTACATTTATTTCTAATGTGAACTTCTTTTTTGCCCATTAATTTTCAACATTATATTTTTTTGAGTAAATTTGTTAAACAGAAACAACAATTTGATCCCATTTAGATCTTATAGTGTGCCAGGGCTTAAAAGGTTTAGAGATTTTGCAATTTTACTTTCACTGAAACGTGATTTATCTTACGTTTGTGCAGTTATATTCATTGTTTCATTCATTGGAATTCGGCCATCCTGGAGCACCACTTTCAAGGGTTCAGTCAAACAAATCGACCCCAATATTTATTTTTTTTAGTTTGGTATTTATTCTATCGGTGACTTGTGGCGAACCGCTAGATATGGAGACGTAAACAAACAAACACCGATTGTGAAGCGGTGACAGTGGGGGAACAAACACAAACAAAACGACACACGCTCGCATATACACACACGCACACACACATACACACACATACACACACATATAT
>JAOPUL010000001.1:53932344-53943950 GCA_027564515.1 Octopus rubescens | reverse complement strand
AAGAAGAAGAAGAAGAAGAAGATGAAGAAGAAGAAGAAGAAGAAGAAGAAGATGAAGAAGAAGAAGAAGAAGAAGAAAAGAAGAAGAAGAAGAAAAGAAGAAGAAGAAGAAGAAGAAGAAGAAGAAGAAGAAGAAGAAGAAAAAGCATATTCGAATATTTAGAGAACAGCACAGAAAAACTACTGAAAACAGTGAATAAGGAACACGCGATGAAGTGTAGAATAGAAGAAAAAGACAAAAATGAAATTGAAAGAGAGCACGTTAGACAGATTGAAGAAAACCCTTACATGGCCAATTTTGGAAAACCACTGAGGATGTATGTGCAACGAGATCCTATGATGGTTAACAAAATGGTCAATTGAAAGAAGAAACAGAGAGCCTAATTATAGCAGCCCAGGATCAAGCGATAAAAACAAACAACTTGAAAAAAAATGTATAAAGAGAGAATGTTTCAGAAAAATGTAGAGTCCGTGTAGCACACATTGTTGCAGAGTGTCCCAAGTTGGCACAGGAAGAGTATAAGAAATGGAGGCATGACCAAGTTGTTTAAAGTTTTACACTGGAAGCTTTGCCAGAAATGGAGATTCGAAGTTGGAGACACATGGTATAATCATCGGGTCGAAAAATTCAAGATATTGTGGAACTTTCCTATTCAAACGGACAAGAAATTAGAAAGTAATAAACCAGACATAACATTAATAACATTAATAAACAAGGAAAGGCGAAGTTGCTTAATAATTGACCCAGCATGCCCGTTTGATCCTAGGATTGTAAAGAAAAGGACGAAAAGCAAAGAAAATACAACTCCTTAAAATTTGAAATTTCGATAATTTGGCGGATGAAAACTGTAAAGGTTGTGCCCATAATAATAGGTACATTAGGAACTGTAAGCAAAGATATAGACAAATGGTTGAAGGAGAAAATTTGCCTCTTGGGGACAGGAAAGATTATCAGGAGGGTTTTAAGCACTTGAAAGACTATTGAAAGCTTGTGGATACCTAAAGTTACAGGTAGTAACACGCTACCCACAAAAATCCTATTAGGAATAAGACCAAACCTGTGTCAAACCAACAATAATACTTATAATAACAATCCTTTCTACTATAGGCACAAGAACTGAAATTTTTAGGGGACGGGGATGGCTAGTCCATAACATCAATCCCAGTGCACAACTGGTATTTGTTTTCGTCCTCGAAAGGATGAAAGGCAAAGTCAACCTCGGCATTTTGTCCGGCGTGCTAACGATTCTACCAGCTCACAGCCTTAAACTTTCTGATATAAGCACAAGGCATGAAATTTGCTCAACTAGTACTTATTTTATCGACCCCCCAAAAAGGTGAAAGGCAAAGTCAATCTCGGTGGAATTTGAACTCAGAACGCAAAGCCGGATGAAATGCCGCGAAGCGTTTTGTCTGGCGTTAATATATGTTGTGTTTCTTGTCTGCAATGAACAGGCATCTCTAACACTGCTCCAGTGAAGAATTGGATTTACCACGTTTAATTAATTGGGAGGGAAGACTTTGTCCCTTTTTGCCAAGAATGAACTGTAAAATGATTAACAACAAAACATACCATTGCATAGTTATTCGCACTTTAAAAAGCATAAGTAGTGAAAAGTTAAGTTTGAAAATAAAAGCAAAAACAAAGGCAGCATATTATTTGCGAGTAATGTGAGCTAGAAAGAAATATTGATTTTAAATTTTTGGAAAAAAGCCAGCAATTTCGGGGGAGGGGGTAAGTCGGTTACATTGACCCCCAGTATTTAACTGGTACTTATTTTATCGACCCAGAAAGGATGAAAGGCAAAGTCGACCACGGCGGAATTTAAACTCAGAATGTGAAGTCGGACGAAATTCCGCTAAGCATTTTGCCCGACGTGCTAACAATTCTGTCAGCTCGCCGCCTTGAGCTAGAAAGAAATATTGGTTTCAATTTTTGACACAAGGCCAGCAATTTTGGGGGAGGATCGAAATAGATTAAATCAACCTCAGTGCTCAAGTGATACTTATTTTTTCGACCTGAAAGGATGAAAGGAAAATCGATCCTGGTGGCATTTGAACCTAGAACGTAAAGACAGGCGAACTGCCGCTAAGCATTTTGAGAGCTAGAAAGAAATATTAAATGTGGTTAAGGACCTTTAAAAAAAAAAGATATACGAGAGGTATATATGTCACAAAATATTGTGTATCATTGCTCGACAATTTCATCGAAGAAGAAACAAGGAGTAAAGTAGAATAGCTCAGTTAAAAAAGAAGAAAGAAACGGGGGGCGGGGGAGACTTACATACTCTCTCGGAAAGCAGAGAAGACCTTGGTCGACGTGTAAACATAATGAACGCTTCAGCGATCGAAATATTGCTTATGAAAGTGTACACCTGGTCTTTAAAATTGAGGATGAAGCGAGGAAATAGGCGGAGATGGTGTGTCATACTTGGGTCCATAGGTTGGTGCTGCAATATATGGGGAAATGAAACACAAAGGCCACTGTCCGTAGTGTTGGGATAGATGTTGTGCAATTGCGATCATATTTGCAATACAGTAACAGGTAGGTGATGAGTGTAAGGTAGCACACGACAGCATGACCCTCGAAAACCGGAAACTCTATCCCAGAGTCGTGGATGCAATGAAGAAGGAATTAAACAACTGGTGCAGGATAGAAAGTCCAGCTGTTAAGCATATCCTAGGAGTACAAGCCACTTAAAGTCTTTCTACTCAGAGGAGAAGGAGGAGGAGAAGCAGAAGAGGAAAGAAGGGAGCAGACGTTAGTAAAAATAGTAATAACAACAATAACCTCCCAAACCGCCATATCCAAGGCATCACCAGTTGCAACTTCGAGGATAGCAGAGAATAATTCCTGAAAAAAAAAAAGCTGTACGGAGCAGCAGATCATGGAAAGCAATCAGGCCGGGGATGCAGGGTAGAAAGCAGAGTTGCTACACATAATGAAACGAAAATTACTTGAGGAATATTTTCCAGAAGATTTGGAAAAGCAGAAGAAAAGAAAGATAGCAGTAAGCTCCTGACACCAATTTCCAGTGCCTTGTTTTATGTTCCCGAAGCTGATGGTTAGAAATAGTGTCGAGAAGATGAGAGTTCTCATTCCCAGCATAGAATCGACACGAGACCCCAACTAGTATCACCACATCATCGGCTTCTAACGATGGGGAGAAAATGTAGGATAGAGATGTCTGGCAAGCTTTCGGAGCCGACATAAAAGGGACAGATCCCAACCGAAACAAGTGGGACGCAAGAGAACAAGTCAACCCTCCTTGGGACTGCATGAGAAGCACGGTTCTTCGAATTATCAACGATGTCCTAGAAGATCTGCTGTATAACCTGGAAATAGGAAAAATATGATGACTGAGAAGATACTGTGTAATATTGGAATGAAAGATTGTCGGCGAAAACCATACTAGCAGTCTATCTGCATCTAAAATAGAACCACCAAGAAGAAGCGGGAAAATGTTCGTCTTGTCCAACTTCGAAGATGTTTATAGGTGTTTTCAATGTACCAGTTTCTGCTCCAATGAAGGGAAAAAGTCGGCGCGTGGAGTGTATTGAAGCAACATATGTGATCGTTTCTCAGCTGTGTGAATAGATTGCTCTAATTTGATTTTTGTGTATATAGCAGTCTTTACGTTGAAATTCCGCCGAGGTTGACTTGCTTCTCATCCCTTCGGAGTCGATGAAATAAGTACCAGTCAAGTATTGCGGTCGATGAAATCGACTTGCACACCACCACAAAATTTCAGGCCTTGTGCCTATAATAGAAAGGGTTGTTGTTGTTGTTGTTGTTGTTGTTTGTTTGTTTGTTTGTTTGTTTGTTTGTTTGTTTGAAGTGTCTTCAAGATAGCTTTGCGTAAAGTAGAATTTTACCACGACCTTTTGATGACAGAAAAGATTTTTGATTCATTTTCTAAGCAAGAAATTTGGGATGTTAGGGTGTTTACCCCATTTCCTGGGCGAGAGGAAAAGTCTGCTTTAAGATATATTATTTTTAAAAAATGCTGAGTACTAGTAATTTAATACGGCTTCTTCTGGTGTAGTGGGAATAGATAATAGCAACAAACGAGGTAGCACCAATTACGCCCCCAAAGGGTATTAAAAAAGTCAACAAGAAAAAAGGAAGTGAATACAAATGAATAAGCAGACACAGCAGACATTAAATACGTTAAGAAATGAAAAAAATAATCATATTTCTAATAATTTTGACAGTAAAAGGAAAAAGCATCAGTTTTATTGTTAGAGGGAAATAACCAAAATAGGCTACCTCCCGGAGAAGTTTTTGGAAGAGGTAAATTACAGAGGATAGCGCCTTCTTTCCCAAGAAATATTCATCAAGGATAAGAGTGGGGATTCCACATGCACTCAGCGGGATAGTAACAAGAATCCCTGGCCGATGTGTGACTCGATATGTACTCTATTGCCCGGACAATGGCGTATTTAAGCGTATAATTAGTTTTTAAAATCGAGGGAGAAGTGAGGTGACGAACCTAGTTGGCGCACCACACTCACCTACTCATAAATTGGAGCAGTAGTGACGTTCATCCTGGTCTTGTCGTAACCTTTGAGGCACATTATGAATATGTGGTGAACACAGAGGGAATACACAAAGTCGTGGTTGGGTGGGGTTATGTATGAACAAACATCCTGTTAACCCTCGAAAATAGCATAGCTATCCAGAAAAGCACCTGCTATACGTGTAGTAATAATAAACACTTTATGGCCAACTGACTTGGATACCTAATAAAAAAAAACCCGTTGAAAGAAAGTGGCCGACAAGAGCATGCTTCCAAAACTTCCGTTTCTAGAATACCACGCAACTCCGAGGACAACGATTAAAAATATTACTTCCTTCTTGTACCAGGAGCCGACAATCATGAAACTAAGGAATCTTCTCCCAACAATTGCGGAAGGCAAAAAGAAGCCTGGAACCCCCCCCACACACACACACACACACGCACGCACACACAGATTGTGTAAGACGCATGGTGGCGTGGGTATTTTTCAGTCGAAAGTGAAGGATTTTCCTGTCGAAATACATGACAGCTAGTTTAAAAAAATGTATAAATCAAATTAACCTTCCAAAGGAAAAATTAGCTGTTTATTGTATAACATACACGTGTAGTTAGGAATATGCTGAGGAAACGTGATTAAGAATATAATACCAATTATAGCACACAAAAGGGAGTGAGAAAAGTCAGGTGTTTATTTATGACTTAGCTTCCGATAAGTGTGTATGTGTAGTTTGTATGTAAACTAAAGAACTACTTTGCATAAACGAAATAATAAACAGGTTTTATGTCATGTTTACGTACACATGAGAATGAGTGTTTGTATATTTACAAATACTCATTCTCATGTGCACGTAGACACACATCACGACCGCCATCCAGCACAGAAAATAACAGTATCGGCTACGAGTGAAAATTTTAAGAAGGATCAAATAGCACATACCCTTCCCGATCTGACAAACATCGAATTGTCACGTTGAGCATCTAACACCCGGAACTATGGAATAACTTTGCTCCTTTATGTTTTAGAAAACACACCTTGATTCTGATAAGGCAACCATTGTGATTCGCTTCGAAGAAATGGTCGAAGATAATTCTTGCAGTTAGCAGATCAATTACAATGCATTTTCTAATTGTCTTTTATACCTTTCTCACCAGCTACCTCTCTAATCTATTCTTCTCTATCCCTACTTCTATGTTAAACGCTATCGATTTTATTCAAATCGTTCTCGTCAGAACATCTCACGACCGGTTTTTGACGATATCCCCCATCAACTGCTGCGTAATTCAGTCGTTAGACCAGTCACTAAAGGCTTTGCGTACTGGGAACCACACGTCCAGCTATCTATGCTTTAAATCTTGGTAGACCATGCAAATTAGAAATTTGTGCTCTATATAACATTTACATTGTAGACACCTTTTACTAACTCTATCAACTGATCAGATAAATGCCCTATCGGCTACGAGTGAAAATTTTAAGAAGGATCAAATAGCACACACCCTTCCCGGTCTGACAAACATCGAATTGTCACGTTGAACATCTAACACCCGGAACTAACACACCAAATTAGTACATTCGGGAAATCCAGTCGGTATCTGTCAGACAATTGAAATTATCTGCAAAAGTTTACAAAGTTTTTACATCCTGCTCTCCTATCAGCTAACACCACAAAATCTCCGCATGCGGTTAAGATACAAATCCAGTTTCCTACATGTAGTAAAGAATGGAATGTTTCTAAGAACGCATCTGGATGTTTGAAAAAATCCGATCGCTCTTCTACGGTTGGGCATACACGCCACTAGTCTAAAAGCACAGCCCTAATTTTTGTTCACATCCAGTGCTACTAGTTTATTGTCCGGATCCAGGATAATTGCCGTACATCGAGATGCAAACCTTTCCAATGATGGCTAACCACATTAAGAGTTTATCTCGTATTCACATTCACCAAAGATGAGTGCCAATGTGCGTGTGCCGGAAATCTTAGTTTTATTGATGTACCCTATCTATTTCTAGCAGCATGAGGTCATTAAAAGGTACTCTTACTTCCAAGCGTGCCCCAAGCCAATAATACATGCATTGTACTCGGTGTACAACCATTATGTCGGAACAAAGACAGAAGTCACCTTGTTCTTAGACAAAGACGGTCAATTCGGTCTTGTCAACCGCTCGCATGTGCGCGTGTGTGTGCGTTCCTTGAAAGACCACTCCACATTTTTTTGCTTGCCCTAATTCGGAACATTCTGACATCATACTGGAATTTTTTCTTTAGCGACTTGTATAGTTTGATGATATTTTCAGCAGGAGTTTTTTCGGTAGAGTTTTTGGAATGAGCTTACAATACAGCTCATGGAAAATTATTCTTGCTTGCTTGGCTGTTCGTGTTAGTGCTGCTACTGTCGCTGCTATTGCTACTGCTGTTGCTTTTATTGTTTGTGTGGTTTCGGTTTGGATATTCTTGTTGTTGTTGTTGTTGTGGTGGTGGTGGTGGTGGTGGTGGTGGTGGCGGTGGTTGTGTGGTAGTGGGTGGGAGATTTCTGCTTCATTGAATTTATATATCTTCGCGGTTAGGACAGCCTTTTTTTCTATTTTTTTTCTCTTCTCCTCGCTTAAGGTACAGGAGGTAAAATTATCCTTAGACCTTTTCCGAAAGTTTACAAGCTTTGCCGATCCACAAATCTCACCGAGGATAAAAGCCAATTTCTTTACGAGTACTTTAGATGAAGTCTGGGTCCACTTAATTTATGGGTACAATGGTATCTAATCTGCCCGCCTTCTTTACATTCTTTCTTAGTAACGTTTCGGCTTACACAGCTGGGAAAGCTCTCAATCAGCTGCCAGATACACATTGACAAAGTTGGGCACCAACAAGTCTAGCCTTGATAGTAAGATTTGTTGATTATAGTAATAGAATTGATAATAGAATTGATAATAGAATTGATAATAGAATTGATAATAGGATTTGTTGAGCAGATCTTCCAATTCAGGAGACTTGCTGTTAACGCAGCCGCTCACATACTTTTTACTGTAAGTAGTCGGTTTTTCCCATTATTCAGCATCTGCTGTTGAAAAGAAATGTGGGAAGCCTATTCGATCCTTTCTCTAAACAGCTCAGTGAAATGTTGTCTGAAAACGTCGTACCACTGGATCGGATACTATTAAACACTCCCGGCCCAACAGAATGTACAGCGGTTTTGCTGCTGTGAAGCGACTATACCACTCGAACACAGCGCGCAGCATTTCTTGTTTTGAATTTCAGAGTATATTCATTAGTTCTGACATTACAACTTAAAGTTTGATGTAATAGAATGCGTTCAGGCCTCTCCTCACAAGCAATACATCGGATTACTACTACTATCTTTAAAAATCTCTTAAAGCTCCCTACCAGCTCCTACAGTTAATTCCTAATTGACATCCACAACGACCACTCAAGTTCTAGACAGCAATATATTGATTTTACATTGATGTCACAACATTGTTACCCACACGAATCAGGATGACTAAATGGAGGGTAGTTAGCTTGCAATAAGTTTAGTGCCCGGACTCCTTTAGAGTTACCGCATTTATACGAAATAATCTGCAGTAAACTAATTAGATAAGAAAAACTATATAGGCGAATAACAAATCTAATTATGTTTTATAGAAAGCTCTTCTAAGAACCAAAACTTGGTGAGGCTTTAAGGCTCCCATATCCCAAAGGAAATGCTTTCTTAAAATCTTATGAACCTTCTAGTTTTGTCTTCACCAGAAGTGTTTCATTAGTTCTCTTTTGAGGAAATATGTTTCTGTCACCAATTCCAATACTATTTTACTTTGTGTTTTATTATTTTTTAATATGTTTCATCAACTCGTTCTTTTCATCAAGAATTTGAGTAGTCTTTATGATGTTTATAATTAAAACATTTGGTTTCATGTTTTTCGACATCCTGCCTGTTGTTACTAATATTTCGAAAGTATTCGCGAAAGCGATCATCCAGCGGATAGCGATTCTCAGTAATGTTGAGAGGAATTGTGGTGTAATGTCTAAACATAGTTACAGAGGAGAAGGGAAGAAGCCCAACGCTTTGGGTTTAGACCTTTTATCCAGAAAAACAAACAGAGAGAGAGAGAGAGAGAAAGAGAGAGGGAGAAGGAGAAAGGGAGAGAGAGAGAGAGAGAATTCCATGCGTTTTAACTAAAATATATCTAAACACCCACGTTGACAATAAATATTATGTTGCTACTATTTGGATGTGACCTCAATACTATATAGTAGTAGACTATACAAGGGAGAAAGAAGTACAAAAGAATTGTTCGTGATTGCAAAGTTAGATCTTCTAAAGGAACATTTCATTACTCCAGGTTGAATGAAAGTGGAAGGCAAGGAGATGATTGTAGATTGTTAGCAAATTTTCTATTGTCATTTCTCTGATTTGCCCGCCTATCTGTTAATCGTTCTGAGATCTTAGTAGTTTGAGTTATTGTACTTTGCCGAGGAGGTCTACAAAGAAAACTAAATAAACATGGCGGTCAGATACCAGATTCCCACGCTCCTGCTTATCTCTATATAATTTTAGCTTAATTGAAATTTTGGGAGGTTCCTTTCTTATCCTTTTTGAGAGTAATTTTCATTAACACCAACGAATTTCCTTCTCATTGTAGTTATAATTTAAAGCTTCTTTTCGGCTCAATACATTACGTAAGGTAACCTGCACTTAACTATATGTTCTTTATGCTGAAGACAAGCTTTTTGCATTATCTTTAAAACGTGGATATAACGGGTTGCATGGTTACAGAAATTTCAAAGTTGCTGACACTTGTATGTTTAAGAAGAATGGTGGAAAGGAAAGGAAAGAGATAAAGAAGGGATTTTGTTTGGGATACATGTTGTTTAGCCTAAAATCAACACCGAAGAGCAGATCTATAATATAAAGCGCTCAAGTCTTGACCATTCCGTATTTTTTGTTCAAGTGTATTCACTAGAGTCACATTATTCAATCAGAGAAGGCTAATCTTCATTTAGCGCATGTGGCTAATTCTGAAAATTCAAATCCTGGGAGCAAATGAACGCATATAATCGAGAATATTGGAGTAGCAACGGAGAGAATTCATCAACTTCAAAAAGCATTAATCTACTACTACTACTACTACTACTACTACTACTACTACTACTACTACTACTACTACTACTACTAATAATAATAATAATAATAATAACACATTTTTGACAAGTGCTCAGGATGAAACTCTAGCCCCTTGAGTCATTTATGTAGCTTCACGGTTATATATATATATATATATATATCGGCTTGCTCGTCATATACCTGCCAACAATCTTGTTGACTGTTCTTAAATGTTTGACAACCATCACTATAATTTATTTCAACATAGAATGACTAAAGAATGGCGAAAGACTCGAAATTAGCTAGCAGAAGAGCCAATGATAAAAAATAAAATAAATAAATAAAATAAAGTAAAAGTAAAAACAAAAAATCCTTTGATGAAAATGGTAACCGTTTTTCGTGTAATGCCAGATCACACACATTGAAGCATATGAACTTAAGATTGTCTTGCATGAAAGAAAAGAATAAAGAACGAATACTTCCTCTATGTCTGGGTAATGGTGTCTAGTTGGAAATCCCATACGTCCCTCAGGAATAATTTCTTCAAATCTTCCAAATCTTCTGGTGTCAATGTCATTAAATATATTTTATTCCTTTGAGGACACTTTTGATTTCCTCATGGCTCTTTCGTTAATTATTTTCTTCATATAGAAGGCGTTATTGTTGTTGTTTACCCCCAGATCAACGAAGCCATGTTCATCCTGTCTTCTTATTCAGAATTACATTATTCCCCTTGTTTTTTGGGGATTTTTTTTCAGGATGATGGTAGGTTGTGAGTTGAGTATTTTTAGCTACAATTTCTAGTAGGTCGAGCGACAACGTATAGACTTCCTCATTGGTCGCTGCTGCTGCTGTTACTGCTGCTACTATTGTGTTTCCTTTAATCTGGATTACCGATCCTTCATTTTTTGTTATTTTTATTTGCTTATTCAGTAGAGGAAATGCAGCGTTCATGTCCTTTTTCAGGCCCCCGATACTATGTGGAATGAAGGAAGGAAGTTTTTACAAATTTTACTTTTTTGATAATTAAAATGAATTTAAAAATTTATCTAGCAACATATTTTTACAGACGAAAAGAAAGAGGCCAGGCCTGAATGCTTGCAATAAAGGGAAGTTCGCTAATACAACCCATGTTGTGTTTAGCGCAGGCAGTGATTTTATGACTGCTTTAAACAAACATCAAGTACCTCCATACTTGAACTTATGGGTGGTAGACCTAATCATTTGCCGGGTTTAACACCATCACCAGGTCCTTGAGTGGCTTTAGCGGATGTAACTATGTTGCTACAATTCGGAGCAGGAATCCGGTCTGAGAACATCTTCCTTCCACCTTTCCGCCAGCCAGACTCGGAGACCTTGCAATAAATAAATAACTAAATAAATAAATAAAAGATAGCCAGGGTACAATTTTCTCTCCTGGCTAAAAGATACAAGAAAAAAACGAAATACCTGTCAGATTTTGGGACTTGCGACTAATAAATGTAATTTCCTTATGCTGGGTAGGAGCTTCCGTATTATTCCCTTTATAAGGCATGTCACCAATCCACTACGATTCTATGTTATCGCAACTGAAGAGAATTTAGCAAAACTTTCCTTCAAAGGGTTATTAGATGAAGCTGGTGAGATTGGCGAAACGTCAAGATTAATCAAATTCGGAGTTTGCTATTAAAAAAATGTTGTGTTGGTATTGATATTGGCACTGACATTAATCGTTGTTGACAACCCTGCAGCTGTTGCTGTCATTAATTAGAGCAACAAACTTTCACTTGTCTGCGACAATCATGCACGTTACTTCGAGGTGGTCTCTTTTCTCCTACTCACTTCAATCACTTCCCAGGAGCGTATTTATAACGACTGATACTCGATAGTTGTATTCATTTCAGGTTTCGCCCAAAATCTGAATCTAACATTTAGCTAATAATAATAATAATAATAATAATAATAATAATAATAATAATAATAATAATAATAATAATTCCTTTTATTTGCCACC
>JAOPUL010000001.1:53921249-53932244 GCA_027564515.1 Octopus rubescens | reverse complement strand
TTTATATATATATATATATTTATATATATATATTTATATATAGTGCTTAATCCTGAATAGTTTAAAATGATTCCAGAGACTAGAAAACTTAATACTAACATATCAAATCAAAGTAGAAAAGATCCTTTGTATAAGCTTATATAGCGGTTATCCTTTAAAAATATAGACGCTAACATAACTTGAGACAATCTTACAAACGACTATATAGAAAATATAGTGATAAAATTATCATTGACGCTTAAAAACCGATGAGATTATAGACCTATATACTAACTCATCTCAAGTATCATTTGACCAATTTACTTTTACCTTATGATGATTAAAAAACTATCAAAGTACAATATACTGGATAAGGAAGCGAGAAAGAAATGAAAACAGAAATAACTATTTGCGGGGAGCAGTAGGGTCCTCACGTTGGCCGGTTCAATATCACTCTCTAACTTTTGGCTGACTTTAGCGGAATTCACACTCTTGCAAGCATTGGTACCATGCTCGCAGCATGGGTTATCATGATCTTTTGGTGATATTACCCGCTACGCATTTCCTAATGTTTTATCAAAAATCCATTACACATTTCTCCCCACTCTTCTCAAATACCTATGAATATTTGAGAAGAGTAGGAAGAAACGATCCAATCTAGACCCACACATAATTTCCTGCTAACAGATAAACCACACATTCCCTTTCTCTGAGATACAAATCTCTCAACTCTATCCATAACCCATGTCTCCAGGCTACATTCTGTACTGAAACTTTACTCTGAAAGATGGGCTCTGTGCATATATAGATTCAACTCTTCTCAACACTTATATCACTCCACTGATTATCAGCAAAAAAAAAAGACTTCTAGTCACACTGGCTAAAAATATCCATTCCCCAATCTACTAATATATCTGTTTTCTTTACCGCTGTTCGAATTTCAACTACCAATAACTTTCCAATCGTATATCATTGGTGATTTCACTGTTCAAATTTCGGTTCTCGCACTCATCTCATCCCGCTTCTGCTGATGCAGAACCCCAGTCTTTCACAATCTTTAAGTATTTGCAACATTAGTTTCATCCTCTACACGCAAGCATATCTGACAGACACCACTCAGAACTAAACAGCTTTGATAACTTTCGAATCCCCAAACCATAATTATCTCTGCACCTACGAGATCGTATAGCCACTCTTATCTCAAGTACCCACATACTAAACATTCCGGAAGCTATGTCACTTCAAGTCAGCTGACTGGTCGGAGCTGTACCGGTTCTATGCATATGTTTCCATATTGTCATATTAAAAACAAGGCAGTTCATTCGTTGACCGAAACCGTGTAGATTATGAAATTCCAAACCCCTTAAGTGGTTCACTTATAGCTGTGCTGCAGTAGTTCAGACAAAGACATACCCTATTGAAAAAACAAAACAAAAAATACCCCATCCTAACAAACTAGATAACTTTTACCAACCACTGCAATGCGTGCAGGGTTTATCATTCGAAACGCGAATGATGTATCTGACCGCTTTGTATTTAACTCGACACTGCATTCACTAGGTAAATCTCCTTCACCTCACGTACGCATGAACGTCACATACGATTGCTTAAAACCTTCCGTTATGATGACATTTGTGCCTCAGAACTAGCTCCTACAAAATTTTCAATCTCTCTCTCTCTCTTTCTCTCTCTCTCTTTCTCTCTCTCTTTCTCTCTCTCTCTCCACTGACCTATCTGATATGTAGACATATATGCTGCACAATCCCTTTTCCAACCATGACAACTCTGAGCATACCAATGTCCGACCTACTGTTCACATTTCCAACATCTCAAATGAAATGGAGACAGTCATTAACAACCAGCCACCCCAACACTTTAAATCCCCTCCCCAACTTCCTTAATGACTATCAATACAACTTCCATAACGTCAAATATATTAGAGACCCGCTTTCGATGTCACTCGCCAGTGAGTGATGGAAAGTGCAGCAACGTTATTTTAATGAAAATAACGTTGCTGCGCTTGGAACCAATAATGCATTCGACTACGTCAAGTATGCGCATCTTCTTGATAAAATCCCTGCCTATCGGCTCTCGTCTCTTTCATCGGAGACTTTCTGTCAGACCGCATCATCGCAGCGTACGTTTATGGGGCTCTCTTAAGCCCACATACTATCAATTCTTCTTATACGCCAAAGATCACTTTCTCCCACTTCCAACAAAGCCTAATCATATGTAAATGATACTACTCTTCACGCTTACCTAACCTTCCGCACTCAAGCACAATCCATATCGCGCGTAGATTCCTGACACCAAACCGGCGCTGACATTAACAGAAACCTTGTAAATATTATCCCATGGGTCATGTTTCTTTCAACAGCACAATGACTCGATCACTTTATATATATATAAATAAAACAATACTGTAACCAACACACGATAATACCCTATAAGTTGTTACAAACGTTGAAGTTCCATACCGTCTCTGGTGATGCCAATGGTGCTTTCCCATCCTCGCCATAGCAAATTATCTATTACAAAGACTGGTTTCCATCTTCAGAGCCACGAAATACTTCATCTTTCAACAACTATTCATTTACAAATCTGAAGTGAGAATGATAGAATATTGATCTTACAACTGGGATGGTTCTGTAATTACACATATGGTCGTCTAAAAAAGGCCACCGAACTGATTTGTATGTAGTCGCTCGTCAACACACTCTAATTTCTGGCCCATAGACGTGCTGTCTCCTCATTCTGATCTTTTACCGCTAATACCGTGTCCCTTGCTTCTCGGAGCAGGTTGATATCATCCTACCCCAAATCTCACCTCTCGACTCATTCCTCCTTTGGTCATCCATGTTGTATCCACCTTTTGGCTCTTCTTTGGCCACTTCATCATTTCCCTCCTGTCATAACATCATCCTTCCAGAATTACTCCTGACACATGTTTTTTTCTTGCAGCCGTCAATCTGTAGCTGATCAAAAGCAACATGAACTTCTAGACTGGAGCCATCATAAATAGAATCAACATTAGGTAGAGGAAAGCACTGAGAGAAAGGGTATTTTAGTATATAATTCTAATACAGCTTTTACGTTTTCAGAATAACATATATGTTATTCTGAAAACGTAAAAGCTATATTGTACCTTCCAAGTAACATGTATGTAACCTATTCCTAAATAATCATTTAAATAATGAATCTATTCGTCAAACTTGATAGACTAGAACATTTGATACACTGAGTTCAAATATCACCAGAGTCTTTAGATCATCTGGAATCAATAAGATAAACAAATGACTGAATCGATATGCCCTTCTCTAAATACAACTGGAGATTTAGCCACGATGTCGATGAAAAGCGAAATTAATACTGATGTTTTGAGAAGCGGGTGGTAGCTAAAACTACAATGTTTGATTAAGTGATTTAGAATTAGTTTCGTTATTTCTCAGTTCCGAGCTAATTTTGTGCTGAATTTGAAAATGTATTAGTAACACACTGAAGCAGATTTAGCTGTCTAGACTTTGAGCAATTAGTCTTGTACAAAAATCAAAAGATTAGTATCAGAAGAATTTTATTGTATTAAGAATGATGCAGATAAAGAAAGTATTGGAACATCATATACACGTAAGCAATTTGCATATCGCTAATTTTTACATTACTATTTTTAATGCATTATAAAGGAATTGAACATCGTTAAAAAACTGCATTAGATAAGACAAATACTCGAAAGTAATCCATTCAATAGATAAGAGACAATGAAATATTGATCTCCTTTTTTTACTAGACATAATGACTGTTTTTAATAACGCGATTGTAGAATGTTATTTGTGCTTAGTTTATTGACTCCGGAAGAATGAAATGTAAAATTATTTCTGGTGAAATTTGAATTATAAAAATATAGTTTCACCTTTAGCAGTAACTGGGTAGGCAGTCAGCACTTGACTAAATAAAAAACACGAGAAAACGAAGCACGTTATATCGATGTGCCCGTTTGGTTTAAAGTTTATTCAGAAATAAACTTTAAACTTTGCTCCAATGCTGGTAAATCAACGTGAATCGAACTGAAGACAAAAATCTGAATAGGTGAACAATCGAATCTGAATAGGTGAACAACAAAAGAGGGTTTAGTCATTCTAGTTATCTATGGGACTATCACTTTTTGAATAGCAAAGGACAAAAACCCAAATGAGACTAGCTTAATCGATAATTTTCCACAAAATAAATTCTTAAAAGATCTACGTCTTGATGTTATCAAACAGTCTGTTACTTTCGTAGATAGTTGTCACTTTCTTCTGTATAGATGAGGGGAAGATCTATTCCAAGTCTTCTCCATTCCACTTGATATATTTTAGTATTTAATTTAAGTTTTGATTCATATCACCTTCGATCAACACCAAAATCATCAGTATAGAGTTAACAATGGATAACCATGATCAATCTCGAAGCTACTGTCTATAGTTCGGTAAGGACATTGCATACTGTTATTTGTCTAGATGTTACAGACAATATAATTTCGTATCACCTGGTCGGTCTGAAATAGTCTTTCTCAGTAATATCTAAGTTTCTTGGATTTCTCATTTATTACCTTTCTCCGATGCCATCATCTCTCAACTCCAATTTCTGAAATAATCATTTTCTCATTTTTCGTACTCTAATATCACTGGTGCGGAGGCTGAAAAGTTTGTTATTCTGAACGATATGACTGCTTTCTTACTCACAAGCCCAACCTTTACCTTGCCATGACCATCTCTGCAGCCATCGGATCATTTGATCATAGTCCAATCAAGGTAACAAATCTCATGTCTCACTATTGCACACATCTATTGCTTCTCAAACTTGAACCACTGTTTGAAGCTCCACCAGATCTTTGCTGACTAATGGCTCCTGCCGAATTGAAAGTGTAGAGAATTCATGGGTGCTGACTGTTTCCTCGCCGACTCTTAAAACAAAAAAAGATTCTCATTTAAGTAAATTCTCCAAATGAATATTTTAGTGTTAACCGCTTCAACAAGATACATGACACGGTTCTTCTTTTAGAGATAAAGTTTCACTAACGGTTGCGTCATTTATTGCGAGCAAAAATGGAGAAGTATGAAGTGCTAACAGAAATGGAAATCTACTAAGAAAATGTTATGGGTTTGTCTAATGAATCAAACTACAGGCAACTATTTTCCCCCCAAAACAGTTAATTTGATGAGAATATGTTTTAGGTGAATAGTAAACAACTCACCCGAGTTGAGTAGCAGCATGTCCGGGTAACATCTATCTTTAAAAGTCGAATGGAAATATGTTCCATTTTTTTGTTGAAGGTGCATTATTTCACTATTTTAAATTATTTGGAGGTTTCAGTCACTGAGATGTGGTCATGCTGGGGTACCACCTTCAAAACTTTAGTCGATCATATTTACCCCCGTACATACTTCGGTCTGCTACTTATTTTATACGAACTAAATAGTGAATAGACCCAAGAACAGAAACTGGAAATGACCATTGACGATCGATGTGAAGTGATCAATGAACAAATATAGCAGATCCATTTGGCTACCAGTTCAATCAGAATGAAAGATAGGTAAAAGACCAAAGGTAAGAACTTGCCTTTACGTTAACTAAATTTCAAGTAGTTGCAGCAAAACTATATCAGTGACCGAGTTGTGTGAAAAAAATGTTAATATCTTAATAAAAAAGATGAATTGTGAAATTTAACTTTTATTTGTTTTTAGATGGTTTAAATTAATGGTTCTCAACCATTTTTTGTCTGTGAATCCCTTTGATTCTTATTTTACTCAACTAGATCTCCACACCCATTCGATGTTTTAAAAAATCCCATTATATTTTTATGATTAAATACTATTAGGAATTGTATAAAAAGATGGTTAAAATATTTTCTCTATACTAGAAGTATAACCAGTTTATTGCAGATAAATTTTAACAAAATCTTATATGGACCCCCAAGGGTCATGTGGAGCCTGGTTGTGAACCACTGGTTTAAATGGTTCATCAACGATGTCATAACTTCAGCTTCAACAGAGTTTCTCAGATTAAATAACTTACTAGACAAGTATAACTTCAAAATTTATTTTATTGATCACAATTTATCAACTGCTAAGTTTACGGGACGTAAAAGAACAGTATAAATACATTGAATTTAATCTGTGTAAACACAAGCACGCGCGCGCGCACACACACACACACACACATACACACACACACACCAAATTCCATTAACAAATGGTTGGTCGACCTGAGGCCACAAAAGCAGACACTTGTTTAATGTACTCAGCAACTGAATTGAGCGCAGAACAACATGTAGCGAAATGAACATAAAATCACACGGCTATGCCTGAGCCGTTGCACGTTACATGAGGTTTAAATCCTAGCGCTAAGTGAATCCTCTGAAATGTTTTTGAATGATTTAAATTTGTATATGCATTGAATATTTATAGTATTATTTAAATTTATTTGGAATCAGAATCCATTAAAAATGTTGAAAGCATTGCTACATTAATTTTAACGAAAAAACAAAACAGAATAATGATATATAAAAAAAGGAACAGTAGGTTATATCCCCAATCAGTAACTAACACCGGATTACATGTATTTTACAAAGAAATTTGTCATGGAGGAAAAGAGGATTTGAAGGATAAGAATCGAAGAATGGTCGGACTTCGACTGCTCTCAAGAGAGATGTAAATTAAAATGACTAGTCTGATGTCACAGTAACCCAACACTCCGCTAATTGATGGCATTTGTGATGATGATGATGATGATGATAATGCATATGTGTTGTACACGTGTATGTGTGTATTTGAGTTTATAATGTAACAAGCATTTGCCATCATTGAGTTCTAATGCTATTTTATCTTTTCCTTAATTAGACATCCTTTAACGCTTGTCATATGAAAGAGCCCTCCCATCTTTTCATTTTTTTTCTTCGGTTGCACCTGTTTCTTTCACAAAGCTAATATCTAGTACATAATATATTACAGTATTTTTAACAAGCTTTCTTTTAAAATATTCATAGCTTCTTAAACCACTTTTTCTTGTCAAGTGATTCTCAAGTCTCTACAGTAGAAGAGAAACTTATGAATAATTATGTGTCCACTTGTAATTAATGGTCAAATATATATGTAGTTCAAGTTATTAATTCGTGTCGGTGCTAATTCGATATATGGTTATAAATGATATGCGTATGAAAAATGGCTGAACATCGCAGAATCGGTAGACCTGGGGTATTATTTTCTTTTACATCTTGTGTTCTATTTCCGCTGAGTTGCAGTTTTGCCTTCCAACCTTCTGGAGATGGAGTTGAAAGAAATATGAACTAGAGGCGATAACTGACAATACGCTCCTCACCAAAAAGTAACGCTTTGTGCCTAAGTTAAAATGAAATAATATATGTGAATTCGAAGTAAGCTTTCGATGAATTAATTCTTTTGTAGCAAGCTAGTTTCATGATTGAAGCTAAACCCTTTTACTTACACTACCAATACTCTTGGAAACGCATAAATATAATGATTAAAATTAGATTTTTTTTTCCTACTTAATAAAACCCTCTTCAAGAATAGAACTTTCACCGACAGTAGATTACATTAATTTAACCATGAAAAGTTAAAATTTCATGATGATTGACTTTGCAGTTTATCACCTAGATGCCAATAGATTAACTATTTGTATTCTACTGGGACCAATTTAAAACAACTTAACCCTTCCACTCCAAATATTTCCCATGTGTCCGAATATAAAGAAGCTAATATTTCCTAGAAATTATATTAGATTTTGAACCAACCCACTTCCCAGTGTTTAACAGTTTCAAATTATTCATCATGGAAATACTGTTGTATTAAATAATAGCATCTATGAATAATCTGCCAAAAATGTTAATTCCAAATTAACATCTTAATATAGTAGAATATATTTCTATTCAATGTTACAAGAAACAAAAGCGGCGAGTTGACAGAATCGTTGGCACGCCGGGCAAAATGCTTAGCGGCATTTCGTTCGTCTTTACGTTCTCAGTTCAAATTTCGCCGAGGTCGACTTTGCCTTTCATCCTTTCGGGGTCGATAAAATAAGTACCAATTGAGCACTGGGATCGATGTAATCGACTTAACCCACCCCCAAATTTGCTGGTCTTGTGCTAAAATTTGAAACCAATATTACATTAAACAGTATCTTTCGTTGTGTCTAGGCATAATAGCCTTATCATATACAGCTACTTAAATGAAAACATTTTTTGGGGGGCACTTATTTCATTCCTTTTCAAGACCTGTTAAGCAAATATAATACATTCGCATTTATTTTAATTTTACATAATGTAATGAAGTGTTTAACAAAACTAACTGTTTTTACTTGGCAAAAATCTCAATGAGGGGAGATGAATTGGGATGCTATAACGTTAATGCCTTTTTTTTTTCTAGAGCATTAGCCGTCTAAGTGAAATTAAATGACTTTCAAAGTGAAATCGAGACCATATTGCGAGTAGCATGTCAAAACTATACTGAACCAGAAGCTGTTTTTTTTTTTTCATTTTAATATCATTAATGAGATCTGAAGTATTTCTTCCAAATTAGATAATGAATTAATTACCATAATTTAGTTGGCGCCTCACTCTAGAAAGTCAAATTCATATATCAATATCATTATCAAAATGTAGAGGGGGTAGGGAAACAAAGAACGCGTGCATTCAGAAGGCTAATAAAATAATATTTAAATTAAAAAAGAAGTCAGAGAAAAACTTTTAGTTAATAGAGTGCAAATGAGGGGAGTTATGGGGAAATGCCAGAGTGTGAGTAGTGTACAAGGTGAATGAAGGTGGGTTAAGTTAAAAATGGAAGAGGGGTGATGTAGAGTATTATAGCTTTAAAAAAAGACTAAGGTAGGTTTTGAGTGAGGAGGAGGAGGAAAGAGACAAAATAGTTGGTATTGGGAGCAGAAAGCAAAGAGGAAGATGGCACTTAGAAGGTAAGGCGCCGAAAGAAAATTTTGAAGTAGGAATGACTGAACATCGGATAGTAATATCGATCACATATTCAAAAGCAACATTATTGATAGGCATACACTCATGCAATTGGATACATATATACATACGCAAATAACAATTCGTAGGAGTATATGTATTTATACGAACATATAAATACATACGGGACATTTACGCAAAATGGATGAAGGACAATTTTAATTGAAAGAGCAGAGGGCAGGAGCAGAAGGAATTTAGTATAATTGAGCCATGAATTCCATGGCTATTCCACTCAAGTCAGGCTTAGACCACTTTAGCTTCGTAACTTTCCCAGGAGCCAATGTTCATGTTCCATATTTTAAAAGGATGCTCTCACCTGGGTCCAATGAAAGGAATTGCGCGTCTCCGGAACTCATCTACCATGCAGGTTATTGGAATGAAATTAAGAACACTTCCCAGGATCGAGCTTCAGAGAGGGGTAGGCCCTTGAATAATCGGCAACGGCATGTAAAAGTATATGTGTGGATGTGGTGTGGAGAGACTACCAACTAGGCAGTGCTTTCGTGCTTCAGAGTTAGTAAGAAAGTTGAAGAACTGTCCGTTTTATGGCGTCGAGATTATAGAAGTAAAACAGACATCAGAACTCTCCGATGTCGTTGTCCAGTGCGTCGTGTAGAATATATGGACCCAATGGTAGTGTGCATAACATGCTGAAAGGAGGTTTGAAGAATACTTTTAACATGAGTGTAACTAGCAAATTGAGTGTGACGATGAAACACTAGAAGCGAAGTTTGAACCCACTTGGTTTATCTTTTTACAGCGAGGCTGAAATAGTATAATTATTTAAATAAAAAATATACACTTCACATTTCGATCCCTCTCATACAAACAAATGCTTTATAATTCATTGTAAATTAATTATTTTATTTAATCCACGATGTTGGTGAATGCTGTTATGTATATCAGACTAACCAGTTAATCTGAGTCCAAGTTTGTATAAACTATAAATGGATATAAACCAACTGATCTTTTCATGGACTGACGATGGGTATCGTTTCTCTGATGAATGTTTAAGAAGACTAGATACTAGTCGCATTGAACTTTCTATGTTTACAGAGAAGAAAACCTGTGCTTCAACAACTTTCTTCGCTTTTCTAAAGCTAAAATTGTATGTTTATATTAAAATTATATCTTACATTTGAAAATATATTTTAAAATGCTGTGTAGAGCACTACAGATGACTTATTAATTGTTCAAAAATTATAATTATCAAAAATTCTCTTTAAGGTGTGGTTTGAGGGTTATTTGACTTATTTCTCGCTGAGGAAATAACTGCGTAAGGACTGCTTCACTGGCTTGAATATGTTGCGCTTAATTATGATAAAGAATTCCAGAGGAAGCTTATTGAATGAATGTGAAAAAAAACAAAAAAAACTCTGGTATTTGTCTTTATTCCTTATCTCGATTAGTACGGTGTGGTTAATTAGAGTTGTTAAGAATTTAATAAGTAACTGGTTAATATATTATTACAATTATGGATCTATACAGGCAAATATTTACAAAGAACGCATCCCAAAATTAAAAAAAAAACACATACGCACGCACGCATAAACACACACATTCATGTACAAACAGTCATACTTGAAGGTGTACGCCTGTTTATGTATACATAAGCGTGCACATTTCAAATTGGAAACATTTCTTTGTTAAAAACAGTAAGCTAAAAAAATTGTTTTATTATTGGTGCGTTTCTGGAACTCCTCTACCATGCAGGTAAGCGAGATGAAGTTGAAATCGCTTCTTCATAAAATATCAGAGCAAAGGGCACAATAATTTAATTACAAAGAAGCGGTGACCGTATAATTAAGTAATTAACGGGGATTTGATTGTTCGACCACAAATTGATGTTAGCGCACCTATAATTTCAATTCTGATGTTGAAACAGTGGAAATAATGAAGCACACCATTTTATCACAATAGTTTGTTCTAAACATTTTCGTAAATTATTACATACATACATACGCACACAAATATACATACATATACATACATAAATACAT
>JAOPUL010000001.1:53812778-53824472 GCA_027564515.1 Octopus rubescens | reverse complement strand
ATATATAAACAGCTGCTTGCCGACTATCGAGTTAAAGTCCTGTACAAATGGTAATATATTTTTGAAAAAATTATAAATAATGCATAGTTTTATGTTATCGCCAGAGGATAAATAACACCGCCTTTGTCCTACATCAGGGCCTCCAAGACTAGCGTCAGTGAGGAAGTTAGCGTCGGTCCGAAGACCTGGCCCGAATGCTTACAAGAGAGCGTACTTCTCTAAAAATATCTATTGGACGGGTGCTGTGCTATAAAGCAAGTGGATGATTAAAATCTGTTCACTTTGCCTTATTCTTTTACTTTAACTTCTCCGGTGCATTCCGACCTTTCAACGCTATTTTTTCTCTTCTTTTTTTTCTTTTTTTTTTCAATCTGTTTTTTTTAAAAAAAAAAATTTATGTTTAGTTTGGTTAAAAACAAAGCAATTTTTCTGCTTAAAAAGATATAAAGTTGTGCTACATTTAATGTGCATCTCTTCCCTTCTCATTTCTTTACAAAAGCTGAAGAACTAAAAGAAATATTACCAAATAAAATCAGGATATTATTCTTCACATATTATTCTTCACATATTATACTTTGCCCTATTAAGTATGGTAACTAATTAATATCTAAAATCAATTATGTTGACACAAACGCACTTCGTTAACTGATTGTTTTCCCGTTGACTTCTTTTTAAGGATAGCCATAGTTCAATAAGTATCTTTTACTCTGAAAAAAAATGGGAGCGGCGTTCTAGCTTGATAAAAATTTAAAAAAATTAAAAATACAAAACATTTGTTTTTCTTATCATTGCTCGCACATTTATACTTCTTACTTCAGTAGTTTCTGAAGTAACGAACCAATGAAGCAAACAGCCAACATATGACGCGAACAAACTGAACAAAAAAAATTGTATCACCTTTTTATTATGCATGATATAGATAATAACTCCTGCTTCATACCTTATTAGTGATGCTGTCCTCATGTTAGTTACCTGTATAATGTTTCTGCATTCAATTTGGATTTTAACGGATTTTTTCTGTTGCTGTCACAGTTTTTGAATCTTTAAAATTAAGTGAAAAGTTTCAAATTTGGTATATTGATGTAAGTTTTCACGCTCATTCTGATTTTGTTATTCCCTTGTTTCAGAAAAATTTTAGAAAAATGTTACAGATGTTTAAGGTTTGATAATGTTTACCCAATCAGAAAACAGGATTTGGAAGCTGGCCTTTTCTGCGTGATAGCTGTCTATCATAACATTACGACGACGAATTATTATTAAACAAACTGTACGTTATACTACTGCAGTAATAATTCATTTCATGTAAACAATTAATAAATATATTTTAATTTAACCTCTAGTTCGGTATGCTTTCTTGGTTTATGATGTCTCATTTTATTCTTCAGTATTGCCACATGCATTATTTATCCATTTCATCAAAATACGTCAACTGATGTAAATTGCACTGAAATTTTGTGAGTCTTAATATAACTTAGTTTAATTTATATTCTTTGTTTTTAGAGCGACCTTGACACTCTTCTTATATCTCATTTATTTTCCATGACTTTACAAGGTTTGTATTAGAGTAGATACATTTAATTGTGGGTATATTATGTATTTCTAGAATAATTGCTGGCCTAAAGATATATAACCGAGAAATATTATTAACGTTATTAACATTCAGCTATAAACGTTATTGATTGAGCAGACATATATGTTCAACCTGCGAGAAAGATTTTACTGTATGAAAAGTTTTATTTTTGAATTATTTTGCAGAGGAGACTACAGAATGTTTATCCCAATACCTGAGGTAAAGAAAAGGTTTGTCTTTTAGGTATTATTTTATTTACATGAAAATTCTTTTTGGTGTTAACATTTTTTAACGTCTTCTTTTACTAGAGATTGTAGTAAGACAGTTTAAAATATAACAGTTGATTCACCCCCAGGCAAATGTTGAAATAATTGTCGAATGTAAGCGAACTGAAGAAAGACAAACAGAATTTAAAAGAAAAAAGATAAACTTAAAAATGACAAAGAAACAAGCCTATGTACTCACAAACATAAGTAGTTACAATTTGACACGCGAAAACGCTGATTTGCACGACATAAGCAAGTGTTCAGATAATATCATTGTCTACAACAACGCAGACCGGTGGGATATTAACAGAGGTAGTGTACCGGAAACGGCTCTTTTGCTAACATTAGAAGACAAAGGAAGATTCTAGACATTGGTCGATTTCAGTCAATGAAAAATCGTGGCAACTGTGTGTCAAAAAACAAAAAAAGTCTATTTCCATGCTTGAGGAAATACGAGCAAGTAAAAAGAAGACATCACTCTATTTCCGAAGATCGGAAGAGATTTCCGTATACCATCGAAGATAAAAGAAGCGCTAGATGATATGTTACATGATAGGAGTAAGGCATATCCTTCATTACTTCACCACCTCGTGGTACTATCACATGTACTGATTTCATCTTCTCTCTCTTTCTTATAAGTATACTACATTTCCTTATCCAAAATCCATTCCTATGTCTTTTCTAACTATACAAACAGTTTTAACTGAATAGTTTAAGATCGTCCATGAACAAAATTTTAAATTGTTTCTTGCCCTATTCATACCAACTTCTGGCTTTTGCAACATCAACATCATCGGTTTATCGCTTGGTTAGAATAAGGGGAATATCATCTTGGAAGATTGGTTTTCTTTTATGAACTTCTCAGACATCTCCCCCGACGTTGTAAATTCAGTCTTCCATGTAAGCATTCTACTTCTGATGAAATCTATTATGCTTTTAGCTAATCCATATAAATAGGTTCATGAATTCCATTTTGCAATAGTGAGGTACCGTATCGAGCACTTCCTTTTGGTCTATCCGCGCCTTCCCTAAATTGTTATGTCTTCTCTTACAAACTTTCAGTAATTATTTGTACCTCTCACCTCTGCTGATTTTATATCAGTATTTGCTCTTTCTCAAGAAAGAAATACATACTTTCTGAAATCATGTCAGTTTGCAATTTCTACATAAATGGAAAACACGATTTTGGACAAAAATTGTGTATTGCATTTTCTTTTTCCGGGTCTTTTAAGCAGAAAATGGTTCTTCCCATTTGTCATCCATGGAGCTAAAAGTCTTCTGTTATCCAATATATTATCTACTGCAAGCCAGTTCTTTCGCGAAGGGGTTCTGATACTTTCCATTTGGGGATATGCAGCATTGCTTAATACCATCATTTTATTAACTCATATATCAATTTGAATTGTAACGACAATTTTCATAATTTAATTCTTGTAGCCATTTAGCTTCCACACAATTTTTTCCCTCCCACGAAATGTCATTCTAAAGCTTCTTACTTCTGCGCCAGGAATCATCACTGCATCATCACATCAGGAATCATCACATGCATCTGATGCATAATTTTTGTCTGATCCATATTGAATATATAGTTTTTAAGTGGTTGCTCACATTCTTTAACCTTACTTGTTTACACGATCATTTTTTGCTTTAATTTATAATTTATCTATAATCATTGCTAGATCCCTTTCTTTATATTAAATATGTTGTATTGCCAAGCTAGTTCACTATGCTGCCCCAAAATGTTCAATTGATCTTACCTTTTCTTTCCAAAAGGATTAATCCTTTTCAACACTTTTATATTCCCTAATATTCCCCTCTTCCTTCATGGGTTAATTTCTACAGTGTCCTTTCTTGTATTGTTTAAGTTTATTTAATTCTTGTATTGTTTAAGTTTATTTCATTGCCGTTCTTAACAACTTGTTTGTTACTACTAAAATTACTGTTGATAATATATTCGATGACTCTATTAATCTTTGTAGTCTCATTCAATTTCCCTCTTTCAATACTTTTAAAATACTTCTACGAGAAAAAGTCATTGCATTTTATAATTCGAACAATCTGTGCCACTACCTTTTGATCTTCTCCATTATTCGTAACTATACCTCCATCCTCTTGTAATTCTGCCTCTCTATTGAGGAAGAGAAGAAAAAAGGCATTCGTAACCGGAAAAACCTGCTGAGCAGCAGCAAGTACAATAACGACAGTGAAGCGAAGAGTGCATCAACCACAGACACCGATGGCCAAAATATCGGTTTCACATTTTGGCACAAGGCCAACAGGTTTGGGGGAGGGACTAAGTCGATTATATCGATCCTAGTGTCCAACTGGTACTTATTTTATCGACCCCGAAATGGATGAAAGGCAAAGTCAACTTCGGCAGAATTTGAATTCAGAACGTTAAGACGGACAAAATGCCACTAAGCATTGTGTCCGGTATGCTAACGATTCTTCCATCTCACCACCTGTCCGATAGCCGAAATATCAACAACACTAGAATGAGTCTAGCAATAACGCAACAATAATACAACTCCGAAAGGGAAGAGAAAAGAGTAATTACTACATCACCGTCACCAATCGATCAAACACGATATTAAATATAAAAACAAAGGATGCAGCACTAAGGCGAAAACAAGTCAAACTGTTTTCCCCCAAAAGATCATTTGGTCGGCCAACAACACATCCATCGTTACTTGAAGCAATACTTTTTTCAATTCTGCCATTACCCTTACCACAACCACATTCACTGTAGCCATCGAAGCCACAAACAACAATACAGCAAGCATAAATAACAAACACATCAGAAGCGCTGCCAAGGCCTGATTCTTTGTAAGAGTCTCACCTTACAGTGAATAGTTGAATAGATTATCCTGGAGGAAAAACGGACAAACTTGAAAGAGGCCCAAAGCTCGTTCGAAGAGGCATTAAGAGAGCCGCTCTGGCCATGCCACCAGTGCTCTTGAGCAAACAGATGACAGTAGAACCATGATGTGGTGGTTAAAAACACGGCCGAATAGAGTTGTACATGAGAGAGATATAGACTGCTACTCAGGTCAGGCATTATAGGACTAAATGTGAAAATGTCTCACTATGAGAGCTCCCAGAAGTTAATGTACAGACACTTTCTACAGTTCTGTACAGGAGTGAAAATTTAAGAAAAGATGCGAACATGACACAAGTTATTGGCAATTATAGCCCATTACTCTATTGAATTCCGAATTTAAGATTTTGATCAAAGTGCTTGCAAAGAGGATAAAGTTTGTCGTCAATGGCGTGATTGAGACGCATCAGACATTGGGTCTCGGGAAAATCTATCTACGAAAATTCTACCTCATGCGATACACCATAAAGAGGGCAAATAACCAACTTGGTTTCGGTGGGGGACCTCATAAATCTTGATCAATGGGAAGCTTTGATTATTGATAATCGTTACAGGATAGCTCTCCTCAGAGAAAATAATAAATCTCGTTTTCAGAGAGTGAATGGCCTCAATGTACAACGGTATATCTGCGGTAGTCAGACTAAATGATCACTTATCGAATCACACGCTCGGTCTATCAAGGATGTTCTTTCTCATCTCTTCTGTTTGTTCTGGCTCATGAGTCATTAATATTGGAAGTATTCACGGATTTCCCTTTTGATCTGGGACACATGAAACACTTGTCGGTGTATCCAGACGAGGTCACTATAATGTGTTGCACACACAACGGAGATCGAGGCGGTTAGCAGATTTCTAAAACAGTATGAAGCAGTGACAGTTTCAAGGACCACGCTGGGTTGGTTGGTGCGCTTACGCCGGTTAAGTTGGTGCAACTAGAGTGAAAACTCCCTGATGCCGACTATGTGGTAGGGCGCTAGACCGGACAAATTATGTTGTTTGGAGTCTGGTTCAGTCCGGCTATATATTTCCGCTTCACTGTCATGACTTGTCGCAATTCTCGCCTGACAAGAGCAGAGAGTTTGCTCTTTTGCTTTTTGTGGCAATATTGTGTTCTACTGGTCAGCCGGTCCTTCTGCTACCAAAACCTCTGCGCAGGGAGTGCGATATGCTGTTGTGCACACAATCGCTCACTCAAGTTGACTTGTGGTGTTTTGTCGAATAGCTGTTGTCTCGTGTAGGAGGGATCTGGTTATCTGTCAAATACATTATGAAGACTGCCCGCCAGCTTCTTTTGGACCGGTAAAAGCCGGCAATTTCCCTCTGTTTTATGACTATGGCGAAAACATTGCGGTGGACGCCACTGAAAGGACTGAAGACAGACACTTTCCTCATCGACCAGCCCCCACTGAGTTTTTTGTTTGTGTGAGAATGACAATCACAGTTAGAGTAAATGGCTACAGTTAGGGTAAATGGCAGGAAAAGACTTGGACGAGCTGATGCAGTTGTAGATTCATTGGACAAGAGTGTTTGGAACTGCCGATATCTGAGCGGGAGAAAAAAAGGTTAGGGTCTTTAGGTCTCTGGACCTCCCTGTTCTGCTCTATAATTGTGAGACTTGGACACTATCAGGGACCCTTAGGAGCCGCCTGAACTCCTTTGGTACCAGGACGCTTCGCAAGATTATGGGTTCCCATTGGTTGTATTTCGTATCGAACCAACGACTCTACTTAGAAACTGGGATGCATCCTGTGACTTGTATGATTTGGGAGCGCCAGCTCAGACTGTTTGGTCATGCTGCTCAATTTTCCGAGTTAGACTAGGCTTACCATGTTCTCTTCACCGAGGATTCGGCTGGATTGACGGCTCGTGTTGGTCGACCACATGCAACATGGTCACGGCAGATGAGGTGCTATCTCGCGGAGATGGAGACTGACTGGGACTCTGCTTTATGGGACGCCCGAGAATATACTGATAAATGGCGAATGCCTCAACACGCTGCAACAGCGCAGGTCCCCTCCACCTGGCTTAACCTGTCAATGACATCGGTGACTATGTCGGCCCCTGGCACAATATGCGCAGGTGATAAGTACTGACGTGACTTTTGGCGATATGTAGTTCGGTGAGGAGGTCACTGTGGAATACACTAGGTAACAGGTTTCCGTTACCTCAAATTTTTGTCTATATGTATTTTTTTTTTTGGGGTTCAAAAATTATCTTAGTTTGTACATGTCATCCAAAATAATTTTAGTTTTGTATTTTCCGAAATAATTTTAGTTTTGTATTTAGTTTCTATAAAATGTAAACTTCACTTCACCTAGGGTTTACTGATGGCTTCATTTTTATTACTATGTTCAGAGAAAATAAGTTAATTTCATGTTTAATTTTCACAAAAGTTTTCAAACAAGTGCATTTTACAAATAATATAATGGCTAAACTTAGAAAATATGGAACAATTTAAAAATAAAGCTAAAAGTGCTTTGAACATTGCATATTCTTTTGTTAACGCTTTTCTAATGTAGATGTGCAAGTATGTATATGTATGTTTATATGTGTGAATGTGTGTGAATATGTGTGTTTTACGAGTGTATATGTCTGCTTTTGTGTGTAAGTGTACATGTGTCTACCTGTGTCTATAGACATATAGACGTGTGTGAATAACGTGTAAATATGTATGTGTGCTTATGCATATATATGTATATGTAACTGTAGCTATATGTATGTGTATTCAAATGTATGTGGCGTATGTATACACATGTATATGCAGATATGTAGATATATGTATACGTAGCCAGACACGCGTACACACATATATACTTGTGTATATTCATATGTATTTGCATCTATCAATGTATGTATGTGTATATGTATGTATGTGCGAGTGTCGAGTCGCTTTGATTGCTACTGTTAACATGTATTCGAGTATAACCTGTTTCACGCTTGGTTGGTCAGCAACTAAACCAGCGCCTCCACTAGACAAACTTGATGAGGATGGTTGATAGAAAGCCCAGCAATACTATAACAAGAGCTGTCAAAAAGACTGATGAACCCAGGTCGAGTCAATGAGCATCTTGAAATATTGTGTATGGACGGCAAGCTGGCAAAATTGTTAACAGGCCGGACAGAAATGCTCATCAGCATTTCTTCCGGATTTACGTTCTAAGTTCAAATTCCACCGTGGTCGACTTTGCCTTTCATCCTTTCAGGGTCGATAAAATATTATCAGTCAAGTACTAGGGTAGATTTAATTGACAAACCTGCACCTCACCAAAAACATTTCAGGTCTTGTGCCTATATTAGAAAGAAAAAATAGTATTAGGTATAGGAAAAGAGACTTTCAAGATAATGAACGAGCAGCTACAAAACCAATTTGTAAGCGAGGAATTCCTAGTTTCTATCAGATCCTCTGTCTAGAAGAGTGACCGCTAGGTCTCTTTAGACCTAGTGGGGCGACCTATCGGCATTGCACTGGTGAGTTTTTGAGACGTTCAGAAAGACGAAGACGAAGGGAATGCACACATGTAAAACAAGATATAAAGGTCAGCTTTTAAGGTTGTTTCAAATAGCCCGGACTTCCGACAGCCTCCTGTAGCTGAAAAGAAATATCAATCATTTTGGATCACGCCTTCCACTAGATCTATTTCCTTCACAGCGAATATAGAGATGCTGCGAAATGTGCACGCTCAACGATACTGTAAAAGCTTCGTTGCTTTTGTATGTCCTGCAGTGTAGATTATGGAGGTTAAATATCTGCAGTGGTCGATATTATTGCGGCATCGGAGTATCACACGCATCTACGTAGATAGAATACTACCACTCTTGCAGTTTTCTGACTCACGATGACACACGATGTTGCATAGGCTGTATGCCATTCTCCGATCGTCTACACTGTAAGTAAGAAAACGTATATGCGAGTGCAAGTGTATAAGTGACGGAAAAAATAGGTGTGCCGGTGAGTATGTGTGTATGTGCCAAGGAGATAAGTTAGTAGATGAATGGCGATACGTATGTGATTGTGTGTATGTATGTGTGTGTGTGTGCGCGTAGGTATAAATGTGCGAAAAGTAGATGTTTGTGGGTATGCGTGTGTCAACATGGCGGTGTTTGTAAGTATGTGTGTGAGCGTGCTGGTGTACATGGAAATGTCAAGTGGACATGGTGGGAGAGGATATGAGGGGTGTGTATGTGTGTGCGTAAACAAGAGATGTGAGAGGTGGGGTGGCGGTAAGAATCTTGTGTATGTGACAACTTTTTAGTTGTGAGGGTGATTGTGAGAGTGGTGTGGATGTGAGTAGGGTCATGGGAGTGGCGTCCAAGAGGAGAATGAAGAGACGGGTCATATGTTGAGTCAGCTTCTGGAAGTCGTGATTGCAGCTACACAGGGATCGGAGAGGGAGGAACTGGGAATAGAGGAGAAGTCAAGGTAAGAGTGGGAGTCTGAAGTTTGGTAGAAAATGGAGTTGGAGTGGGTTAGAGTAGAGTGATTGATGGAGACGATAACAGCGAAGAAATGAAAAGTGGTATTGGAGATGGAGGACGTAAACTGGAGAGAAAGGTGAAAAGAGTCGATGAAGGAAATTAAGGTGTTTAGATCCTCGCGAGAGAGAGAGAGAGAGAGAGAGAGAAAGAGAGAGAGAGAGATGGCACCGAAACAGTCGTCAATGTAACGGTCGTATAGGTCTAGATTGGGATATGTAAACTGGGTGAAAATTTGGAACTCAACGTAGCCGACAAATAGGATGGCAAAGTTGGATTCGATTCTCAGTGATCGAGAAAAAAAAGTGAACACGAGTTCGGCTAGATGAAGGACAGTAGAGGTAAATGGACAGAGAGTAGTGTGAAGATCGATGAAGTGTTTGAAAGCCCAGAGGCCCTTGCCATGAGGGATAATGGTGTAAAGGGACTTGATCATGGTGAAAGTGGGACGAAGGGATCGGAGTAGAAGGAGAAAGAGCGGAAGAAATGGAGAGCGTTGCTGGTGTTATGGATGTGAGAGAGGTGAGCAGCAACCAGTGATGCAAGAAGGGTACCGACGTAAGAGGTAATGAGTTCAAACGGAGATGATGGGGCGGCCGGGATTTTCGGTTTCATGGATTTTGAGGAGCAACACCACTACCCCTGGCTAGATAAAAGACGGATGCAAGCTAAAGGGCAGCCTAATTATTACTGCTACTACTACTGTTCCTCCTTTCACCACCAACAAACCCACCTGATACCATTCTCATCAAGCGAGGGAAACAACAACCAACAACAACGATTCTACGATTACGACTACTGTCCTTCCTCCTACAACCAACATATTTAACTGGTTAACACTACCAACTAGCAACAATCAGAAGGACACGAAATACAGCACTATGTGATCTCTATTAGAAAAGTATATGAACTGCCAGAAATGATATTATGAAAGTTTAATTTAATTTATTCCAATTTTTCTTTCCATTTTATTACTACGTGAAGAAGTCTTCTTAAACGGCCGAAACCAGTAGCTGCTTACTTTAAAATATATGTATGTTCTTTCTGCTTTCCATGACAAAGTTCTCTAAGCGTTTTCTTCTTATTTTTTCAATATATATATATATATAATATATATATATATATATATATGGATTAATGTTCTTCCCATGCATTAATGTTCTTCTTATGCATTAATATTCGTCCCCCACCTACTGACCTCAAACTAAGACCCATCATTGCTGGGCCAGCTTGTGAAACACACCATTTGAGCAATTTCCTCGATATCCTCCTTAAACCTTTCTTAAAATATGTTAAAAGCTTTATCAGGGATGATTTAGACATGCTCAACAACCTCCCAAATACAATAAATGAAGGAACCCTGTTAGTTTCATTCGATGTGGTGAACTTGTACACCAATATCCCACACGATTATGGTATAAAAGGAATCACCTTCTGGCTAGAAAATGACCCGGAAGAAATCCCAGGATGCATCATCTACAACTTAAATACATTAGCCCTGAAATTTATCTTGCATGACAACTATTTCATGTTCGATAAAATTACTACCGACAAAAATGTGGAATTGTAATGGGAACCCGAGCTGCTCCAGTGATTGCCAACCTTGTAATGGGTTATCTAGAACTCAAAATTTACCAATCGTCACAACAAACATTTGGTACCTCATTTCATTGTTTTTTAAAGGAGAACTGGAAAAGGTACTTTGATGATTGTTTCATACTTTGGAGCGATAGCATGGACAAACTCCTCGATTTCAAAATAATGCTCAACAATATAATTAGTAACATACAATTCACCGTAGAACACAGCAATAAACAACTACCTTTTCTTGACATCCTAATCAAAATAGTTAATAACCACATCGAAACGGACATATTTTATAAACCTCCAGATTCAAAACAATACTTCTTATTCAACTCATGCCATCCCAAACAATTAATATACCCTACAACCTAGCTAAAAGAATTTGTACTTTAGTTTCGGATACTAATACCCGTGAACTAAGACTCCCTAAACTTAAATCAACACTTATCAGGAGACATTACCCCCACATCATTAATAGATGATGGGATTAAATGAGCACAAGAGGATAGACTTACAAACATTAAGGGAAGTTAACCGAAATACCACACCAGATTTAAAAGTACTCCCCTATATGTCCACACACAACCCAAGAAACAGTGAAGCATTCAACAGCATCATCCCAAATCTGACCATTCTCACTGGAATTAAAACAACGAACAAAATTTTGGGTTCACATAAAATCATAAAAAGCAAAAGCAACCGAAATCAATGAAAAAAATACTAACCAGTGCAAGACTGTACACTTTAAAAACGGAACCAAACGTAGGAAAATGCAGGAGGCCCAACTGTGGCACATGCCCCCACCTTTCGGAAGGTACAGGATTTCTCAAGCATATGCATGTCCTTCTTACGGACACACAAATATCTGAAGCACGCACATATATCATATATTTATATATGTAGACTCACGTACAATAGATGTA
>JAOPUL010000001.1:53713160-53726920 GCA_027564515.1 Octopus rubescens | reverse complement strand
TCCTGTCTGTTTTCTTGCTTACTAAAACCTTCGTCTTTGCAAGGTTAACCTTAAGGCCCTTATTTTCCAAGTTTTGCCTCCACACTTGGAATTTCTTTTCTAGTTCATCTATGGAATCCCCGAGGAGGGCAAGATCGTCTGCATAGAGCTGCCCGTCTTGAATTCCTCTGTTATGGCCTGGAGGACAATGATGAAGAGTAATGGGCTGAGGACTGACGGTGAACTCCTACCTGTACACTGAATTCTTCGCTGTACACGTGGTTTACTCTCATCTTACCGACAGCTCCTCTATACATAACCTGTACTGCTCTCACCAGCCATTCGTCTACTCCTAGCTCCTTAGAGCCCACCAGATAACACAGCGGGGCACTCTATCGAAGGCTTTCTCTAGGTCAACAAATGCCATGACTAGAAGTTTGTCCTTGCATAGGTACTTCTCTTGTTGTTGCCTGACTATGAATATGGCATATGTAGTGCTTTTCCCTGGGACGAAGCTGAACTGCATATCATCCAGCCTAATTTTATTTCTGATTAATTGAGCTATAACCCTCTCTGTAATTTTCATCACCTGGTCCAGAGGTTTGATGTCTCTATAGTTGTTCCTATCTAAGGCATCTCCTTTACCCTTATAACAGTTAACTATAATGCTGCTGCACCACTCATAGGTGAATAACTTGCTGAATAATATATTATACTATATATATTATTATACATCTTTATGTAAATTTATCGAAAGATTAAACAAATCATAAAACTGAAATTTTGACAGTGCCACAAATGTTTAAGGAACTTCGTCTTAACCAATCAACACCTACAGATGCCAGTATTTGAAAATGCTAAATTGATCTGATTGGAGTTATCTTCCTTACTTTAAGTATTCTTAGAGGGCGCTTTTGCCCTACTTATTGCTTAGATAATTTCAGTTGGTGAAAGTTTTCCAACTCACTAAATCACATATGCGACACTTTTTTGTCAGTTTAGTAATGTTATACAGCGTTGAGCTAAACAAGACGGAAAGTAGCTTCTCAACGACCAAAGATAACTGAGCTGGCATCGACTGCTATTAAAATTACGTCTGATCGCCAGCTGTAATGTTATCCTCCCTATGGCTCTCTAACATTAATTAATTTATGACTTATAGGCGCTATTATAAATTGATTTTTAAATAGGGATTCCGAGAAAACGCTTAAATTCAGGGGCGCAGCAAGGTACTCTATTGTGAGTCGAAGAGAAGTATTCGCTGGCGACTTGAGTTAAACTAGTTATTCAGTGTTGTTACAAATTAATTTATTACTTCAAATATTCCATAACAATATTCACAAGAACATGAATTTTGGTTGTAATATATTTTGGTCTCAGTTGGATTTTGAAAATTTAGCAACACATGTGAGACGTCTTAAATCAAATCATATGGAAGCTGGAAAACGACAGGAAAAAGCATTTGCCTTGAAGGCAGTCGGGGTTGTATGTGGTTCTTTGATTTGTCTTATGTGGCAATTCACTTTGGGGGATGTTTATAATAAAGATGGTGAATGGCAAAAGAGGTTGAGTGCCAAACAAAATAACTTGCAGTATTTCTTTAGGCTTTTTTTACGTTCTGAGTTTAAATACCGCTCAAGCCAACTTCGCTTCTCGTCTTTCCAATGTCTGTTGATAAAATAAGGTAAAATACTGGGATTGATGTAATCCTCTCTAAATTTTTGAATTTGTTCTTCAGTTAGAAACTATTTCAAGACAGAATTAGTAGAGTGTGGAACAAAGCACCTTCGTACAGAGTTCGAATCCGGCCAAGGTTGACTTCACTTTTTATCCTAAATAATGCGTAGTTTGTTGTTTAGACACAAGTCAGACTTGACTGAGCAGACCTATGATTAACTGCTTCCTCTGATCAACCAGCCATTTTGTTTTCGATCAGTGAACTACATTATCCAATGTTCTTCGACTTTTAAGATAATAAAGTGTAATTTGTGAAAGATTTGGTCACTATTTCTACCAGATCAACATCCCCTTGTTTGTTTGATAACTTTTAGTTACCTAGTGCTGTCAATTTAATCAACTAAATTTCAACTACCAAAAGTTTGTTGTCCTGTATCAATTATGACATTGATATTTATGTCACCAGCATCATTGTCTTGTATCTAGGTCAATATATATATATATAATAGGGTTCGATTAATGATCAATATCATTTATAAATTTGGAAAATGTGCAACACACATATGCAGATATATGTGTGTGTATGTGTATACACACGCACTCACAAGCATACATATACGTATGCATATTCATATACACACGCACACATATACATAAGTCTGTTTCGTTGTCTTTATTGAAATCCTTAAAACTATTGAAGAAAATATTACAGGCTAAGTTACTGTGAGTTTCTTTGTTGAAAAATATTTCAGGAAAATTTATAATATGAAAGCGAAGTGTTACCAAACTTTCCACAAAGCCTTGAAGCATACAAATACAGGTATACACGATCTTTCATATTCTGATTTGTAGGCTGGGGAGAGTTTTAACATTCCTTAACCATTTCGAGTCGAGATAATTATAATGGAAACAACAGTGAAATATTGTAATATAACATCTAACTGTAGAGCTACTTGTCAGAAGTTGCGTCAAAAATTTGTCAGTGTACAAAACACACCTACACCATTAACCTACAGTAATCTACCAGTAAAAGCAATGGGCGTCAATAGTCAGTATTTAAAGTCATTATCCTTGACTGGAGGCAGTGGATTAAAGATAAGCAAAGATCGTAATTCTTCAGAAAATTCATCAGAAAGAAAATACGATTCATTAAATGAAAGAAAAACAAAGACTTATGAATGGCGGCAAAAGAAAAGGCAGCAGAAGATATTTAAAGCGGTACCTCGGCACTTATCTAGGTTGAGTGAGAGGAAAATAAGTGACATTTTATCGAGCAGCTGTTCTACAGAAACATTTCTTCTGAAGCAATTCGAAGATAATGTGAAACAACGTCAGGAATTATTACGTCTTTATAACGAATGGCAAATGCATGTTACTCTTCAATATGAAGAAACAGAACAAATTAATAAGAAATTGTCTGGCCCAAAATATTTTAAATTATCCAAGTTTAAAACTTCAAAGAAACTGCCTAAGGTACCGAATGAATGCGAAGTAAAAACCAACGAGTTACTGAGATTTTTTAAACTGCTCCAAAGCGATGTTGTTGCTTGCTTTTTGGAAAGAGATTCTTGTTATCGTCTCTCTGATAAATATCTTCTGGCAGAAACATTTGTGTATTTTAAGCGAGCAGGTTATTTGGCTGATAAATATACCTGTTATAACTTTTTTGTGGCTCTTTATCTTGCTAGTGATATGGAGGAAGATGAAGAAGAACTCAAATATGAAATATTCCCCTGGGCCTTGGGGAAAAGCTGGCCGACTAATTTTTCACGTTTTCTTAAAAAACGGGATCAATTATTCAAGAAAATAGGTTATCGTGGAGTAGTTAGCCGAGTGTGTTGTGAAGAAATAATGACCATACTACCAAACAGCCAATATTGGCAGAGAGAAAGACCATTACATCATGCTGGAGGTGTAAGAAAAACTCATTACTTTGATTCCGGTGTTCTGGAGTGCAATAAGAAAGATGGTTATTACTATAAATATGGTGTAAAAATGCGACCGTTCTGTTTGGCACCAAATAAAGATGTCATTTCTTGTCTTTTATGTCACCCAGAGTTAGCACCAACTCCAAAACAAATAGCCTTTGTGGATCCTGTAAAAGTTTGTCATAGTGAAGAAAATCAAATTTCTCCAATTGTATCTAATTGATCAACAGGAGGCCTTGAATAAGGGGGTATTTTTTGTTAATGTCAAAATTTTAAGGTTAAGGTTAAAATGTTGTTCTCTTGTACCCACATTTTTATGATTCTTCAAAAATTACTTTGAGGTTATTTCATTTATGAATATATTATTTACTGTTTTGAAGAAAAAAAGTAGTGATTCTTTCATTTTAAAAGTGTTTTTCTTCTTGAGAAAAATTAATAAAAAAAAATTAGACATTTATTGATGTTATTGTTTAACCCCAGGTCAGCCGTGATCAAGCAAACATTTATGACCAAAGATGTTCGGGTTTTTTTAATGGTGAGTGTGATGTGAAATTTGACTGTTATTTCTAGAGGCTCGAGTGGCCACGTAAAGTTTCCCTCGTTAGCCCGAATTTATTATGAATGTCATCGATCATGGTCTCTAAGCTCACTACCTTAACGATCTATCATTTTTTTCCCCAGTGGTGTAAACAACCTGATAGTAGAGTTACTAAGTAGACATACACATGTAGGCATGAAAATTTAGCATATTTTAAAAAGCAAATCACTGAGGTTAATTATTTTAAAATGCTAGCCATATAAAAGACAGTAGTTAATGCAATGTGGGAACTGTTTGTCCTGTTATGAACCTGTAACATACGAGAGAAAATTGTTCCCCAATGACCAGTCTATTATCTTTTCCAAGCTCAATACCAACCAGGTCAGTCAACATGGGTCTAGCTACAAACCCATGACATTCCACCTCCACTGGAAGCAATGTCATACTTGAACTTCCCACAACTCTCTAAGCAATATGTATCCATTCCAATTTACCTTCCTGTGGTACAGTCAGCTCAGCTACCAGGACTAAACTGTTCAAGTATGATTTCCTCATTTAAATGTATTAAATTCAATCTGATTGAGCATTAACTTAATTCATTGACCTTTTCTATCTAGCTACAATATAACTGGTTACAACTACCAAAAGCACTATTAACTATTTAGAAGCACACATATGTATATAATTATTTATTAGCTGTGAACTATATAACTCAAGGGCCTAGTCTTTTGTGTCAGATCACTTGACAAACTGTTCAGAACCACTTATGATGTAGCTTGACTTCAGTTTTTTTCCCAATTGTATAACCAAACATATATATATATGAGTAAATTTGAATGTACAGATATATATTTATACATATGTTTAATTCAGCAAGCTAAGAGAGATAGAAAGGAGCTTCAGCTGGTCTGAATTTGCCAGTCAAAGAAACACCTATGAACCAATTCCAGATGCACAAAATATTGAGTTTTATGTATTTATTTGTATTCCAAGATGTATAATAGGATTTTTTTCATGCATACCATACCTAGGCACAGTGTTCATGTGGTTTACAACCAATAAATTCACAGGCATTAGACATGGTGGCTATGGAGTTAATATTTAGAAGTACAAGAAGCTATTTGTTAGACCAACAACTGTGATTTGGCAGAAAACTTGAAGGTGTGGTTTTATCAGTATGCTCTTATGGCTGCTGCAAGATCATGAGGTACTGTTGATAAGAATGAAAGAAATTAAAAAGTCTGCTAGTATGTTCCTACAAAAATGTCTTTGTCTCTTGCCATGCTTCATAAGAACTGGATAGTATTGTACCATTGCAAAACAACAGCTGTCTTTAAAACCATTTGTGGGGTAGTTTAGTGTAGCAACTGGGGATCCTGTATTGTTTGTGTAATACAACCAATAATATTGGCAGGAAGAAATTGTTATATGAGAGATGATGTTGAGATGGTAAAGTTCAACCTGGAATTTCAAGAGGTGATAGGTGCTGTTCAGAACATACAGGCTGGACAAAAACTGAAATGTAACAAATACATATCCTAACAGAATAACAAGGATAGGCAGGATATTGTCATCAGAAAGATCCAGCAAATGACAAAGTAATAGGGTTCATGGACAGCATAGAAGATATTTGAATGAAGGAAGCAATCATGCAACAAAGTGTGGAAAATGGACCAGCCAGACTGTGATTCCTTTAAAGGTTGATTAATGATATACGAGGATGGGCTGACTATGAAGGAGTGATGCTAGAGCTGTAAAATCTTGCATGCATTAATTTAAATTCTACTTATTGATAACTGCATTGTTTCTTTCCGGGAAAACTGGCATCTGACTGTTCAAAGAAGACTTCAAATGTAACTAGTAGCAACTTCTCTTGAAAATGGACAAAATTTGGTATCGTGGTGTTATCAAGTACCTGCAGAAAAAGGATTTAGCCCCCAAGGACATTGTTGCTACATTAGAGGATGATGCTCCAGCTTTATCTACAGTGCAGAAGTGGACAGCCAAATTTAGGAAGGGTAGGGAGAGTCATCCATTGCGAATTATTCATGGAGACATAACCAAATCCTGAATATCCTTGTTAGTCCACTAAAAACAATGAAGCATTATCAATATAATGAGAATCAACACTGACATATTCCCTGTAGTTTTCTTGAGGAAGGTAAGAAAAAATAATGCAAGTGCATAAGCAACAAAGGAAAGTGACAACCCTTTTGTTACTATATTTCCATTGAAAAACACATTTATTTTAATATACTTTGAAAATTATGAAAAAAATTAATAAAATGACTTTGTCAGTCTTTAGCTAGTATTTGGAACATAAATTAACATGAAATTTTGGTAGGTTTTAATTTAGATCTTTTTAAAACAATAATTTTGTACCAGAGAACCAGGGGCAGTTTCAGGTGGGTAAAGACTTCTGAATAGTGCTTAATGACTGGAAGGTGCTGGTGGCTTTGTAAAGAGCAATTGAGTTCTTAAGCCACAGTGCACTAATGAAACAATAGTCTAACCTTATGACTAGAAAAATTAAGTCCTGGTAGTTAAGTTGACTGTACCATGGGAAGGAAATTTGAAATGGATACATATTGTTTAAAGGGCCATTTCATGAGTTGGTTCCCCCATGCAGCTTAAATTTCAAATCTTATTTTGCAAGATAATTTATGTATTCTTTGTCATTAGTGTCCAAAATTTCATTATTCGAAAGCCTTTTCTCCTTAATTTGTGCGTATGTGAATTTTTATGTGCCTGGTGATGAAAAATATTCCCATTAGTGTTCCCGATGTGACACAGTCAAGTCCTTAAAAATAATTATACTTACATATGATATATATGTAAGTATAATCAGCTCAGAATACATGATTATTCAGATAAAATATATGGTATGATTTACTTCATGTCACAAAGTCAAATCTGAGAAAAACACCACTTTTCAGCTTCACCTCCATTAATTTTGCAGTTATGCAGATAAGAGTAGTTTTATTGCTCCACTACTCACTACATTCACAAGTTTTGAGATTTAAACCTCTAATTCAATTCTCAAGGGTGAATGGAAACCCTTGTCATTATACTTGATCTTTCAGTTTCTATTTTTCAAGTAAATTAGGTCATGTCCAGAACATTCCAAACATGACATAGAATAATGTCTATGGTTTTCAAGTTATTACAATGTTTAAAGGAAAAATATCTTTTCTCACTTTGATCCCTCAGAGTGATTTGGGACATGACAAGGATAGCATCTTTTTCTACAAAATGTTTGTAATCAACAATCTGTGCAGTAAAGGGTTTGGTACTGAATGGACCTACCAGCCAATTTAAAAACCAGTATGCATTCACAAATTTATTATTTCATCAAAGAGATAATGGTGCTTCAGCTGACTGGAATGTTTGTTACATCGCATGGAAAATGGGAGAATGATGGAGTGGGTGGTGATGAGAAAAATCTTGCAGATGAGGGTAGTTTTTATAAATCTGGACGAATTCATTGCTGTTGCAAAAAAGAAGTTTCCAGCATTTGTTATCGCTTCTTGTCCATCAGAACAAATTAGAAGCAACACAAATTTTTTGAAGGAAAGAATGGCAACCCATTCAAGATGAGGAACAAAACACTTTCACCACATTGAAGTAGTTATTAGAACTACTGTTGGGAATTTATTGTCACTTCCCTGTCTATGTCATACAATGGTATCAAACCAGAATGCAGTAAATTCTATCTGGTAAAGTACACATTTGAATGTGAAAAGGGTGGTACGAAAACTAAAGTGCTACCAGCGATGTGTGAAAAAAATGATCTGGAAGAGCACCTATTTGTATTTTTAAAGCAAATATCACCATTGACAACATGGAAATATGAAGATGAAATAGTTGATCTTTTGCGCTACCCTGATATGACAAGTCATGGAAACTAAGTTTGACAAGGAATTAAATTTATTTTGCTTTCACTTTATTTTGGTGTTTAATTAAATCAAATTTTTTTGTGATTAGCATTCTTTGGGATATTTTCATGTGAACTGGACAAGTTACAGAATATTTTTGAGAGTATCAGAGCACTTTTCATACTTCTTATACAGTGTCACATCTGGAACACTATATAATGAAGAATTATGGTCAACAATATTAGCTCAAATTACAGTTTGAGTTTGTAAACTTTCATAATTTCACTTTTACAAATGTAACATTTGTTTTCAATTTAAACCAGCGTCTGAAGAACAATATTTTCTGAGAATTTTTCTTCAAAACATGCTCAATACAAAAAAGCAGACTTTTGCATGTCACGTCTGGAATGCAATTTGTTTGCCAAAAAACACTGGTGAATAGCTTTCTCTCTAGAATCTATATATTAATATGCTAAGGTCAAATGCATTACGCTGTCATGTGGTTAGTTGAAGGGAAAGGCGAAGAGTGAGAGAAAAAGAGGGAGGGAAAAGTGTTAATGACATGAGGTAGTTATTACACTAAGACTGAATGTGTGATGCTGTCATGTGGTTAGTTCAACGGAGAAGCGAATAGAGAGGGGAAGAAGAGTGTTAGCACTGAGAGGCAAGAAAAAGGTATTGTTATTATGTTGTGTGGTTAGCTAGTTGAAGAAAGAGGTAGAAAGTAGAAAGAGAGAGATATAAATATGTTAAGTGCAGGGGTATGTGGTATAATTGAAGCAAGAGAATATTGTGACACAATAAAAAATAAAGTTTAGTTGTTGTTACAGGTTTTAAGGTTCAACTGTTTTTATCTCTTCAATCAATTGATGTATCTATGTGGATAGAAGATTGAAAGACGAATGGCTAGATATCATCATCATCATCATCATCCTTTAACACAAAGTAAAATAACTTGTGCAAATAGCTGTGGGTGTTACTTTTACCTTTTTATGTGTAGCAGGCCATGCTGGGGCACAATTATTTAGGGTTTTTTCATTTTTAGTTATTTGGTTTAATTGTTTATCTGTATTGTTAAAGTAGACAGATACATACATCATTAGAAATGTAAGAAGAATATGATAGATAGATAGATGATGGATAGATAGATTAATTGATTGATATTTAATACTACTTATGTAGATTTTTACATCTCAAGAATCAAATGTTTCCGAAAAATAACTGGAATTTCCACAGGTACTGCTAATGTATTATTCATTTATATTTCAGGTTCATAACAGAACAAACACTTCCCATACTACATTAACTACTGTTTTTCATATGACTAGCATTTTTAAGTAATTAACATGATTTGGGGGGGGGGGGGTTATTAAAATATTCTAATTTTCGTGCCTACTTGTGTACATCTACTTAATGACTCTATAAGCATTACACTGGCAAACATTGGGAGGTCTATGCTCTTCTGAGATGGTCTGTTAAGACAGAAATATGTCCAGAGTTGTTTCTCACTTGCTGAAATGATTAAAATAAAATTACTCATTGAGCTCATAACTCTATCTACTCACACTAAGTTTGTTGAGGGATACAAAAGAAAAGGAAAGAAAAAAAAACTAATGAGATGTTGTCCCAAAACCATAAACCAATTAATACAACTCTTAAAAGAATTTCAATTATATCTATCAAGGAAATAAGAAGGAAAAGAGTTCCATAAGGTAGAAGTTTGAGGAGATAAACTACTGGAATAGAAATACGAGGGGGAGAATTAGTAGAAAGATGAGTCACTCCATTAGTAACCTTAAGAGGAGGTACAAGAGAAGAAAGTTCAGCAGAACAACAACCATAGGTAATTTTAGAATAGAGATAAAAAAGTAATATCCTGGTAATGAGAGAGGGGTTGAAGTTTAGCAGCCAAAACAGGACAAACAATATTAGAAACTCAATTAGGAAGAGAAAGAACATTAGCAGAGGTGCCAGCCCAGCAGTGACAACAATATTCCATACAAGGGACTTATAAATAAGATAATGATGAGCTCAATATATTTTTAAAATCCTTCATAGTGGTTGATTGTGGAATAGATCAACTATAAATCTTTAGAAAAAGTTAAACCTAAAAGATGAAGACTAAAAAACCCAGGAAGAACTAAATCAAATATAGAAATAGGAATATCATCAGAGTTCTTGAAATTATTAATGGAACTTAAACCTTGGTTAGCCATTAGCATGCCAGGGAAAATGCTTAGCGGCATTTCGTCCATCTTTACGTTCTAAGTTCAAATGTCGCAAGGTCAACTTTGCCTTTCATCCTTTCAGGGTCGATAAAATAAGTACCAGCAGAGTACTGGGATCGATGTAATCGACTTGCCCCCTCCCCAAGGGTGTTGGCCTTATGCCAAAATTTGAAACCATTATTTTTATTCTTATGTATTTCTTCAGCATATTGTTTTTCTTATTAATTCCACTTCTGATAATTTGAGAAATGTAAAGGAAATAGTGTGAGTATCAAGTTTGGTAAACTATAATAATATATATTGCAGAGAAAATACAAATGTATTTAAATATTTTAGTTTAATAAAGTGCCGTCCAACCCATGCTTGCATGGAGAAACGGACGTTAAATGACGATGATGAAAGCTTATGAAGTACTGAAACTTATTTTTCTCTTCCAGCTGTAGTGTTGTAGCTTTCATCATTCTTTTCACTGTGTTTATGATTTGTTCCTGTAAACTACTGGATCCTACTTAAAATATGTTTTATGTGCATAGCTGAGCTTCTGTGGATATCATTATCAACATTGTTCTCTAACTTTATACCACAAGACAGTCATTAATTTTAGCAGTTCACTTTTTGGGCTATGTTTAGTAAACATTAAGAAAACACCTGTCCACAATGATTGGCACAATTTGCCATATATTCTTATGCCAAACACTTGGACCTTTTCCTTTGTTATTTATCCCCAAGGCATTTTTATATATTTAATAATTAATACTTGTTTAGAAATCGTAAGAGATTCTTATGTGAATACTGAGATGTGTCAATGAGATCACCAGGAATACAATTACTTTCTTGATTAAGAGGTGGAGGCTCTAAGAGGTATTAGTTAAGTACCTTAGATAAAGACTGGAAGAAGTTAGTTTATTGTTGAGGGTTGTAGAGTTTGGTTGCATCAGCAAAAAAAGAGCCCAAAAAGTTTAGTGACTAAAATATATCTATATAAAGGATGATGATGATGTGTTGAACTTTTGAACAATAAAATTGCATTTTCAGGGAGATATCAAGATTGCATAGAAAGGGATTTACTGGACTACAATACTCAAAAATGAGTGAAAAAGGAGGTTTTATATAATAATTATTACCATTTATAGGCGATGGATTGGCAGAACCATTAGAATGTCAAACAAAATGCCTTGCAGCTGTTTTTTACAGCTCTTTACATTCTGAGTTCAAATCCCACTGAGGTCAACTTTGCCTTTCATTCTTTCAGGATCAATAAAATAAAGTACCAGTCAAGTACAGGGTTCATTGGTATTGATTAACACTTTCTCTTCAAAATTGTTGGCCTTCTGCCTAAGGTAGAAACAAAATTGATAAGCAGAAGAGATTTTCTAGTCTTCTCTTAGTTTTTCACTAAGATTTATTGTCCTAGAGTTAACTAAGATGTTCTTCAAAATGTTTGTTGATCCATTTGAAATGGAATTACTTTTAAACCCATGAAGGATTAAAAATCTAGAGAAAAACCCAGTGCTGAATTTAGGACAAATGAAGTCCTGCGCTAGTTAAGTTATGAGGCCCCTTACTTGGGCAGTCAGACATACATGCTCAAGAAATTTAGGAGTAGTTAAAATATTACATATTACCAGATCAATCATTATTAGTCAAATTTTTGAATCATCAGGGCTCAAGGAATGTTTTTTTTTGGGAGTTTTATGGATACATTCAGGTTTAGACTGTCTGGGCAGACATGTACATTGCAACAAACTTGAAGCTATTATATATTAACCAAAGTCCTAACCCACCTAACACTGTCTTATACAGGTCACATGAATTAATCAAACTTGATAAAAAGAGAACAGTCATTACAGTCAACATCATGTAACGTTTTAATGTTTGAAGATTGACAACATTTTTATTCTTAAACTTTATTTGAAAATAGCAATCTTAAATCATATAATAATGATTGATGAAAAACACTGCGTTTGTTTTGGTAAATTTTGAAAATGTGAAAAATTTAGCAAAATATATTTGTCATTATTAAGCTGATATTTAAGGCGGCGAGCTGGCAGAATCGTTAGCACGCCAGGAAAAATGCTTAGTGGCATTTCTTCCGACTTTACATTCCGAGTTCAAATGCTGCAGGGATCGACTTTGCCTTTCGTCCTTCCGGGATCGATAAAATGAGTACCAGTTGAGAACTGGGGTCAATAAAATTCACTACTCCCCTCCCCCCAAAATTTCAGGTCTTCATGCCCAGTATAGAAAGGATTATTAAGCTGATATTTGGGATTAACATGAAATTATGAGGGAAGATTAACTTTTTTGTTACCATATTTCTGCTGAAGCATACTGCCCTTGTTTCAGTAAATTTTGAAAATGGTGAAGAATTTAGCAAAATAAATTTGTCATTAAGCTGATGTTTAGAATATAAATTAACATGAAATTTGGTTGGAAGATTTTAATTTAGAGCACTTTAAAACTGGATGTTTGTACCATAGAACTAGGGATGGTCTCACATGGGTTGGCATCAAAAAGGTTATGTAAGTCATTTCAAATAGGATATTGGTATCATAGAAGTAGGGATGGTCTCACATGGGTTGGCATCAAAAACGTTAATGTTAAGTCATTTCAAATAGGATATTGGTATCATAGTACCAGGGATGGTCTCACATGGGTTGCTTAAATATTTAATATGGTGCTAAATGACAGAGTTTTGAAATTGTTTTTTTCTTCTTCAGGAATCCTATATTGATTTATCCCTGTGAAAAAGGTCATGTTATGTGCCTTGACTGTTTTAAAATTTATTGCCACCAGTATTTGCTTGAGAAGAAGTTCCGTTTAACAGACAATTGTTACTCCATTAGATGCCCAGGTGAGTGGTTCTTTATCTCCCATTACTCATGTTGCATGTTGGAGGAGGGAAAGAAAATTGTGTGGAGATGGTGCAGGTATGACTGTGTGGTTAAGAAGTTCCCAACAATGTGATTTCAGGTTCAATCCCACTGCATGGTACCTTAGATAAATATCTTCTATATCCCTGGGTTGACCAAAGACTTGTGAGTGGATATGGTTGATAGAAACTGAAAGAAACCCATTGTGTGTGTGTGTGTGTGTGTGTGTGTGTGTATATATATTAATGTTTGTTTTTTTCTCAAATCATATATAAAAGCAATTTAACATTAAACTGAAAGACTACTCAGTATTTTTTAGTAGAATACTTGCTTATTAATCTTTATGTTGGAAAAGGTTGATAGTGACTTCAACATGTTAGGATATGTCCATATATACATTGATATATGCGTCAGTGTCTGTATACGCTATTTGTACGGCTATGCTAATCCCGACCCTGACTTGGTGTCCTTATTATTAAAAGACCTTTGAATGCATCCTACAAACTATTACTATATATGTATATATATATATATCTAGGGTAGGTAAAATTCCCAAGATCCATGGACTAGTTCTTTCCAGCGGTCTCTGTCCTTCATCATTGCTGCCATGTCCTGCATCTCCCAGAGACCAGTGTCTGTCCTTAAGTGTGTGTATGCATATT
>JAOPUL010000001.1:53689104-53710979 GCA_027564515.1 Octopus rubescens | reverse complement strand
ATCACCCATCATCAGAATGTTACTGGAGTTATGTTTTGAAAGGAAACCTTTGGTTCTATCAAGACACTCCTGGAAGCGAGGTAAGGGTGAATGTGGGGGTCGGTATAGCACAATGATTGTGAGATTGTTTGTTCTGTTATACACAATCACCGATATATATATATGCGTGTGGGTGTATGTGTCTGTGTGCGTGCGCGCGCATACAAGATCCCCACCACCACCACCACCACCAAAGTGTATACCTTAACAGCTTAAATTTCATTTCTTTTAAAATGTAACCCATTAGAAATAATAATGGGATCCAAACTAAACTTCGATCAAAGGTAATTTTCTCTATTGCGCTACTGGAAATTTGAAAAGGCATTCGAAGTGCAAAGACAGTTTAATCAGGCGTTTCAAACTGACTCACCTACGTGATTTAGAGATTACGTTTGAGGCCAATGGCACTTTTTAGAATCTCCACAAGAAACGTTCCGGAAGACCACGGGTATCGACGAGCCCCAGAAAGCAAGAAAGGTTATACTAGAAAACTCGCATCAAGAGAATTATTTTGATGGGGATACTTAAAATATAAAGTTTATAGTACAAAAACGGGCAACAGTCGGTGAATTTAGGCAGCCATTGAACGAGAATGTGTACAAATATCAAACGAAACGACTCTTGTTATTTGCAGTTTCATTCCTTTGTATTATAAAGCAGCGCCTGATTCAGAACGACCATATAAGGTTGAGAACAGGCGTTCATGAAAATAAATGAATAAATTCTGTTTGTAGATTCTATTAGATTTAAATTTTGAAAATGAAATGTATTTTAACAAACATTGATTTTATAAACATTCGATGTGTGTATTCATTATTTTCGGACACCCTGTTTGCAGATAAATTGAGACACGCTTTACGATGCATAAGACTGGTTATAAATACTAAAATAATGGTAGTAGACAGATATAATTTTATTGTAACATTTATTACAACAAAAACATTTATCACTCAATATGGCCGCCCTTTTGGGCAATTACTGCCTCCACACGAGAACGAAATCTTTTTGCAGCTGTCGCAACTTCCGCTTTTTTTTATTTTACGTGTCGCACGCACGATGCAGGTCTTCAAATTGTTGACACTCGAGTGTGGCATTAGTCTTTGCTTGAAGTACGCCCCATAAAAAGTAATCGAGAATGTTGAGATCTTACTGGGCCAGATGTTGGCCCTTACAAAAATGGCACCTTCTCACCATGACATGGTGCAGAATCCTGGATATGCACCACATTGTCAAACCAACTTCTGCTCCATCAAAGGTAACAGAGAGTTCTTCAGGATATCCAGATACTCCTTTGTGTCGATCGTCAATCCAGACTCAATGAAGCGTGGATCCATGACACTTCCATCACTCACCACGGCTCCAAATATCACCACAGAGGCAGAATTCTTAGTCTCAGACACAGGGGGCACGCCAGAAAGGTTGTATGCAATCAGTCGAGAATTTCTGCGATTCACCTCAACGCCCACAGTGAACTTCTTCTCGTCCACAAACACAAGAGTTTTTCCTGCACCTTGATGATTGATGAATGACAGAAGCTTTGGGCATCTCTCGGCTCTGATTGCTTTGGCCATGGCTCTTAGGGGGTGACGGCGTCGTCGAACATAGCTAGTCATGCTAAAAGTTCCTGTTCACAGCTCTGGACAGCGTGGAAAGGGACACATTGCGTTTCTTTGCAAGAGTTGTCATTGATGTGGATGGGTTGGCTTCAATCGAGCGTTTGAGGCCAGCGAGAAACTTTGAATTGCGCTTGGAATCACTTCTTCAAATTGTTCATACACACGTTAAACTGTTGGTTTTGCAAGTTTCGTCAACTTAACAATTTTATTGGCAGTGTGCCCGGCGCCCGCCAAAACAACAATGGCGGAACGATTTTATTGTTCCATGACTTCCTGATGTCGAATCAGTTCGCTATTTACCTGATAAAAATAATGAGTAGGATTAGGTTTTCAAGCAAGCAAGGTTTTGAAACGTTAAACCCACTAAGTCAACTGCTTAAAATAGGAGATACGGTCTCTGAATCTAGAGGGGTTAACGGGTATACTCCCGGGAAAGACCTGATTAGTACCCTTAATTCCATAGGCCTTAAGATTACTATAGAAATAAACCTCTTAGTAGTAAATGTTTTAGACGTTACCCTAGATATAGACTCAGGCACATATAAACCCTACCGTAATCCAAATGAAAAAGAACAAGACAGACAAAACTTGAAAAATGTATGTTTGTACCCGCATGGTTTATGGGTATGTTTAAAGAGAGGAGGAAAATTCATTCTAATGTAGAGATATTACCTTAATTCCATTGTCAAAGAACAGGTAATCTATGATTTTAGTTCATCAGATTACCACCATTACTTTTAGACATGGGCAAATTTTGATATGTCGATATCTCCACTCGTCTTCATTGATTTGATTCTTATTGTCATCCGAGGGTTTTTTGCTGAACGCGTGCATACAGTCAAGTGCATAAAAACTAGGTTATTTAAATTCTGATCTAAGCGTTTATTTCCTGCGATTTTGAAAATGCACAATTGTCATTTGCATCTACGAACGAGGTATGTCGTTTATTCATTCATTTATGAGTTCTATAATAGGATGTAATGTAGCAAATAACTGTAAATAAATACTCCGTTTCTTTTTTCGTCATTTACAATATGACGAGCACAAATAAACCTCAATCCGGTATTTACCACTTCAGTCGGATCTGTTTGAACCGTTGGATTATAAGGCATTATTATTCACTTCGGAATTTAAAAAAGTTACGCAAAATTGTTCATCTTATTGGGCTTTTATTGGTAATAAGAATATGTGAAAGCATGAATAAACATAGAGATCAATGTCTATGCGTACATACAAACTTGTGCATGAATTACACACACACACATACACACACATACACACATACACACTCACTCACACATGTTATATATATATATATATATTAATAACCATATATGCTTCGTGTATTTGCCGGAGGGTTGCAAATGGCGTGGTGGAGAATAAATCTCGCAAAGCACCGGGTGATAAAACACCTTAGAGTTATGGATGGCCGGGATAACACACCTTCAATCCCATCTAGGTGTGATGTTTCGCCATTTTTGTGGCTTATATATATATAGCATATAGCAATTGGCAAATAGTTCGCCCAAAATTATCTATTACAGATACGAGCAGTATTCATACTGAATGTTAATCTCTAGTGCCAACTAAACATGGGTATTCTTTAAAAAACGAAACTACTGCTCTTTTAACCCCAAGAGAGCGACCTTTCCAGCTGGTTAGTCAGAGCGTCCTACGCACTCGTATATTGCAAAAGAGGAGGAAACTCCTGTCACAACTCGATTCAGAGATCACTATATCACGTGATTTCGATCTTATTAGATCATCATCAATGATGGATACTTGTCACCGTTTATGGCAGTAGACTCAACTCGTTTGAAATATATGTAATTTCAGTGTAACGCCATCCACTTATTTTTGCAATTAGAACATAGCAATTGCCAAACAGTTTGCCAGAAATTATCTATTACAGATAAGAGCAGTATTAAGGGCTCTCAGAGAGGGGCGGAATATGCTAGAAATAGGAGTCAAATTACCCCAACCCGCAAAGATACATTCTATTTTTAGATTGACAAGGTGATGTAACCCTAACCAGAGGAGCTGGCTGGCTATATGCCTGTGTTGAACTCAAGTTTCAAGGATTTCACCTGTTATCAACAGCGCTCCGTATGCCCCTCGGCATTTAAATATTAATTTAGATTCCTTCTTGGTAATGTATTGCGATCTGTAAGTTGTTTGGCTCTATATAAATTTAAATTATGAATTGATATTTAATAATATCAGTAGACGAATATCGTCAATATTTTTATATAATGGATGACAAGAATGTAACCACTAGCCAGTTGCCAAGAGGCATACGGTGCGCTGTTGATAATAGGTGAATTCTTTGAAGCTCGAGTTCAGCGCAGGCGTATTGCCAGCTCCTCTTGTTGGGGTTACGTCCAATTGTCAAACTAAACATAGAATGTATCTTTGCAGGTTGGGATACTTGGAATACTATTTCTAGCAATTCCTTCCTCTCTAAGAGCACTTAATTATAATTCATGATAATTTAAATTCCTTCTTGGTAATGTTTCGTGATCTGTAAGCTGATTGGCTTTCTCTCTCTCTCTCTCTCTCTCTCTCTCTCTCTATATATATATATATATATATATATATATACAGAGTCTTGCAGGAACATTGAGACCAATTTTAAGCAGTTGACTTAATGGGGTTAACGTTTCATGTTTTGACAATACCTTGCTTGCTTGAAAAACTAACCCTCCTCTTTATTTTTCAGGTAAATAGCGAACTGATTCGACAACAGAAAGTCAATGAACAACAGGTTTCTCGCTGGATTGAAGCGAACTCATCCACATCCATTGCAATTCTTGCAAAGAAACGCAATGTGTCCCTTTCCATGGTGTCCAGAGCTGTGACCAGGAACCTTTGCATGACTAGCTATGTTGGACGAAGCCATAACCTTCTAACAGCCGAGGCCAAAGCAATCAAAGCCAAGAGATGCCCAAAGCTTCTGTCATTCATCAAGCATCAAGGCGCAGGAAAACCTCTAGAATGTATTTACTTCATTAAAATTCATTTAGTTCATTAAAATTATTATTTCTATATTTCTATTTTAACAATGGTTTTTCTTGAAAAAATTAGTGGGTATGTGAAAGCCAGGGGCAAACAGCTTGAAAACTTGAGTGATTAATAAATGTATTATTGTTATGTTTATATAATCAATTAAAAAAATATTAATAATGATTTTAATGAGTTAAATGGATTCGAGTATTAAATTAATCCTAGCACCCCTATTATAATACAAGTATCTACTTTTGCAGCCCTCTGTAATAATAGAGTGTCAGTGAAACAGTACCCGTCTGCTGTAATGCAGAGTGTGTCTTACCTGTAACTGAAAGGCACAGCTTTACCACATTCTGTCACGCTGAATCTCCTTGAATCTCCGTTAAAGGTATGCGAGTGTATGGAGTGTTCAGTTACTTGCACGTTAATTTCACGAGCAGGCTGTTCTGTTGATCGAATCAACTGGAGCATTCATTGTTGTAACCGACGGAGTGCTAAGCTAGGCAGAGTATGTTGTATTCTTAGCCTATAAGTTGGTTCACTGAACGAGTTTCTTTGCTTCTAAACATGTACTATGGCATAAATCATCACAATAAACAGTGACAGCACTGAACATTCCGAGTTTCATTACCTGCCAGCAGGGCCAGCAGGGCCAGCAGGGCCAGCAGGGCCAGCAGGGCCAGCAGGGCCAGCCTAACATGTACGGGCCCAATTGGGAAAACTTTTGGTGGGCCCCAGATTCCCAGTCAACTTGCACCAAGTTCTATAGAATCATAGAAATATAAAAATGTCTATTATGGATCTTATCTCTGTGATAGAATGAAAAGCAATGAAAATGTGCACTTAAAAATGCTTGCGACTTAATAGACTTGTAGCGGTGCTGTCAGGTTTACCAACTAAAACCACCAGTCATGTGGCCAACCGTTTCAGCAGCAAGCGGGAACGTGGTGTTTCAGTAGTCAAAAGCTGGAATGTAGTCCCGTACTCCTGGCTCACTGACATGCTTGTGTTCCCCGCTACATCTACGCTACTGTCTTATTACTAGCGCTTCTGACAGAAGAGACAGAGACAGCAAGGGACGTTGCCTCGACAGCCGAGAAAAGCCAGGGAACAGGTGAGACGTCACTTCCACCATCGAAATGCTTGCTCATTGTCGTTTTAACAAGTCTACCATACATACACTCGTATATATTGAGAGTCCTGTCTTGTAAAAGTAACACAATAAATGAGTAATCAATTTGAATACGAGTACGTCTTCATCCATCACACCAGCCAACTACTAACATCAGCACTACCATTTTAATATAAATTGCACAAGGACGGTCGAGTTGGGAGAATCGTTAACACGTTGGACGAAATGCTTCATTGTATTTTGTTCGTCTTTACGTCCTGAGTTCAAATTCCGCCGAGGTCAACTTTGCCTTTCATACTTTCGGGGTCGATGAAATAAGTACCAGTTGAGTACTGAGGTCGATGTAATCGACTAGCCCTATCTTTCAAATTTCGGGCCTTTTACCCACAGTAGAAAGGTATATAAAATTGCATAAATATAAGTCTACAAGTAAAAACCAAACTTGTATATCAACTCTGAAAAGTACATAGTCACAATACTACTTGTTTCAGTGACAATGAAATGATTTACTAAAAATATTTTTGTGCACAAAAAAAAATAAATCAATATTTAAATGCGCTGTTGGAAACTAATTCTTTTTTAACATCTAAAAATCACCTAAAATTCGTAAACTATAAAAGAGCCATCTTACCTTTTATTATGAGAAAATTATTTTTCTTGCTTTTAGAACGTTATTTACATCCAAACTCCTGCTAATTTTAGATTCAATGGACATAATTGCTAAACTGTTCAAACGTTCTTGCTGAATTGAAGATCTCAAGTAAGTTTTGATCAGTTTCAGCTTGGAAAAACTTCTTTCTCCAGATGCCACAGTCACTGGGATTGTCAAAAAAATCCGGAGAGCAATAAAAAAAAAATTGTAAACACGGTAGACCTGTTGTTGCAAGCAAGGACTTCAAGCATTTTCTGTGGGGGCTTTAATCCTTGATGGCAGAATTGGCTTTAATGCCTCCATTTCCTCGCAAAGCATGTATCTATTTATATCAACCAGTTTTAGGATATTAAATTGATCTTTTTCCTTTGCCGGTTTGACCTCTGTCAATGCCACTTCCAGATCTGCTGCACATTTTCTTATAGTGTCCTTGGACAGGTCTTGAAAATTGTACAAAAATCCAAATAAATCATTATACTTTTTCAATTGTTGAAACTGTGGTTCAAATGTTTGCAGTGTTTTATCTACCAGTTGATTGAAACATTGTACTCTGAAAGCTGTTCTTGGATCTGTCAAAGGTTCAGTTGCAGATTTGTAATTAAAAAGTCTACATTTTCTGCAGCGCTTACGCTCAGTCTTGAACATAGGACCATTATCCAGGTCGTTGGCAAGTTCCCTAGCGTCAATCAAAGCTTTGTCAAAACCCTTTTCCCTGTATGTATTTAACCAGTTACAAAGATTTGAAATGAAGGAAGCCCTGTAGCAACATCCATGGTATCACTCTGGAGTTCTTTACTCACATAATTTACTTGAAAAAGCAAGCAGTGCCAGAAAACCAATGAAACTAGGAATTTGTAATCCCTCAGTTGACTAACTAATGATTCAGCATCGCTTTATGCTTGTGCATCATCAGTGTTTTCTTCTCACTCTTCTAGTGCATTACAAATTTCAGCATTGACACTTTCTATTCTACATTCCCATCGTGTTTCAGAGAGAGGTTTTACAGATAGATCTGTCAGATATTTTTTTAAAACAGCCCATCTTCTGGTAGATGATGAAAAAAAAGGGTGTAAATACGCCGCAGAGTTCCAAAGACAGCCATTGCCTCTGGAGATGTCTTTGCTATGTCTTCCAAGACTATGTTGTAGTTGTGACATGCACACGGTGACATGCACACGGTGTAACAACAGCTTTCTATAAAAGCCGTGCCTGCACCCGTGAGGTATGTCCCCTCATATTGGCACCGATATCATATCCTTGTCCACGGATATCTTTAACATCTAAACCTAATGTTTCAAGTTCATGAAGAAGGATCTTATACAAATTTTCGCCTGTGCTGTTTTCCACCGCTAAAAACTTGATGAAATGTTCATATACTCCTGATGGAGCATTTGATTGTACATCATCTGCTACATATCTAATTACCAATGACATCTGTTCCTGATGACTGGTATCAGGAGTGCAGTCGAGAATTACTGCAAAATACTTAGCAGCCTTGATTCGCAAAATAATTTCCTCTAGAACAGCCGGACCCATTATATTGATAAGCTCATTCTGGATTATTTTCTCTAAATAATGATCATGTATTTCTTTATTCTTAATTTTTTGCAGATGATCTTGCATTACTGGATCAAACTTTCCTAGCAACTCAACAATACCAAGAAAATTTCCACTATGTGGTGTTCCTATATGTTCCTCAGTCCCCTGGAATGGTAAATTTCTTTCTGACAGGAACTGTACAGTGGCTACCAGTCACTCAAAATCTTGATGCCAGCATTTTGCTTCTTGTCTGATTAGTTTTTCTACCACATCATCAACAGTATTTTTAGTAGCTAATCTTTGCTGCAGTTCACAGCAACTGAGCAAAGCTTGCAAGTGCTTTTTGGAGTTCTCATGCTCAGCTAGTCTTGTATAAATGTCATGCCAGTTAAGCACTTGCTGTATTATCAAAAAGCTTACAATAGTAACAAAATATTTTATCATTTGATACAGAATATATTAGCCATGGACGATCTACAGTCTCACCATTTGGTAGTTTTCTTTTGCAATGAGATTTTGAAAAGCGTAATCCACTATCATTTTTTGGGAAAAAGTCTGTTATAATTGTTGGTGGTCCTTTTTTCACTAAATAGTCCCTGACACTGACTTATCATTTCTGGCCATTGTTAATTCTACAGGACTGGCAGATTTTAACTTCCCATTCTCCCTTGCCTCAGAGGCACCAGCAGACATGTCAACAGGCGAGTTTCCTTGTTTGTGAATGCTAACACTTTCGAAATGGCCGATCTTACATTCAATAAGATTATCTTCATTGTCTTGCCTAACTTGTTCCGAATAACTTTTTTCAGTGTCATCGTTTTCACTGTGTTGTGGCTCCACTTGCTTTCCTGTATTTTCTAAGATAGTTTTACTGATATACTTACTTATCTAATGCACCCTTCTCCTTTTTTGATTTGGCCTTCTTTACCCTCTTAAGTATGTTCTGCCACTTAAGTATGTTCTGCTGATATATCTTTTACTCATGTTTGAAAAACCTAAAAAAGAAATATAAAATAAAACTGACATTCATTGCAAACCCGATAAAATCATATTATACTTGTACTTAATATCCGTAACTTCCCTATTGGTTGATAGAAAAAAAATTGGTATTATTATAGTTTAACACCCAACTCGATTTCGGTGGGAAATAATTTTTTCATTCGTTTCTTTTTTTCTTGTGCTATCAACTAATCTCATCTCCTAATATACCACAAATCTCATTTTTCCACGAAAAACGGAGTGAGGTGAGGTGAACTTAAAATTTCAATCCCCCACCTCCACCACATTTCTTCTCTTTTCAGAATTTTTTTCAGCGAAATACGTAGAAAATTACGGAGATTATGATTATGATTATGATTCTTATCCACATGCTAGAAATAACAGCCAAACTCTTTTGTTTAATATCGGAATTTTGGGGGAGTGCGATAATATAATGAAAGAAATCAGTTACTAGCAGCCCTTCTTCAACTTTTCAATTTTTATTGAAAATGTGTATGCCACTTTTGTAACTTTCATTTTGTAGAAAACACTCAGTTGTAAAACAAAAACAAAAAAATGAACACTTGAAATTCACTTTCTGTCATTGTATATATACCCAATTTTATCGTGGGAAATTTCTCTGAAAGAAATCTTTGCAGAAAGGTGAGTATTTTAAAAGAAGGGTGGAGGGGGTAGATTATGTATACTTCATCTGCACCCTTTGCATTATATTAGGAGCCGGGATTAGTTGATAGCACATGTAAAAATAAAAAAAAAAAGAACGAAGCAAAAAAATAACTCTGAGGTGAGTGAGGATTCCAATGACCTACCCCAGTCCAATTTCGGTGGGAAAATGTCATTAGCGGTATATTAGGAGATGAGATTAGTTAATAGCACAAGAATTAAAAAAAGACGTGGAAAAAACATTATTTCTCACCGAAATCGAGTTGGGTGTATTTAAACTATAAATTTAAATTACATCTATGTCTTTAAAAAATATTCTGGCTAAAATCGGAAAGAAATTTAACAAGATCCCAACGAAACTTATATTCGTTGCATGTTGTTACGCTAAAAGAGATATGCAAATTAATAATAATTATTAATTAGAATTTTTCGAAAGCTGGTTATATATACTTACCGATTTTTTTCTCTATAAGCTCTGTTGCAAGACACAGTCTTGTGTGTGTGGCAACCAGTGTGTGACACCAAATGTCTCCCCGTGTGGCTGTGTTTGTACTTCTCCAAAACATGAATGGGTGTCATCGCAAAGAGATTTTCCCCTTTGAACAAGAAACAAAAAATGTTATCTCACCTCCCCCATCTTTCTCTCTCCCCTTATACACACACAAACAAACATACGCACATTCGCCCACATACATACTTTCACAGACACCCAAACGTCCCCATAAACACTCCCATTGACCCTTAAACTAAAAATACAATTCTTCAAATTCAGCGGTTGACCCAAGCAATTTTGGTTGGAGTGAGATTTATCTTTTGATATTGTAGCAACCTAAAGTGTAGAAAGTATGTTTTTTTTTTTTTTTGAAAGACCGTGTAGATTTTTTTAAAATACTTCAGGAACACCACCTTTATAAATTGTCACAACCGATGTTGGTGTGTTTACGCCCCCAAAATGTCTTGAGTTTGGTGCCCGATTGGGAGCAATCAGTAAAATCGGCTTAAGGCCAGCTCTGCAAACCATTGATGTAAAAACCCGAAAGATAGTGACTGGCACAATTAATTTTCCCATCAACAGTGACGTACACTGCCTCTACCTAAAACGAAAATAAGGAGGCAGAGCCTTAACATCGATTCAGACAGCTTTTGAATGTCACATCATATTCCTTCAGTAACATCTTTTAATCACCAAGTCTGCATACTCAAGGCAGATAATATCATGAAACTTATAAAGTAGCTCCTTGAGAAATATTCCGTTTCATAATCTTGAATGCATGCCCAAAGAAGCTGATGACTCTAGTAACATACCATCAGATGAATGGATGAGTGCATATCAGCAGAAGATCCTGCATGGATATGTTAGCAGAAAGCTCCAGGATGGCAGCAACATTATAATCAAAACAGTCTTGGACCAACAACCGCATCACTAACGCTTACTTTGAAGGGTATGGATTTGCAATCCAGGAACAGGAAATAGCTACCAAATTCCTGATGCACAAAAGGGACAGAGGTACAAGAAAAACACCAAAATGTGATAAGCAATGCAGACTTTGTGGAGTTAATACTGAAGATATCAGCCACATCATAAGCAGTTGCCCAAAAATGTTATCACATTATTATCTACCATTGAGACATGCTGTTGGAAGGACAATCCTGAAACCAAAGATATAAGAACCTAAAGGCCATAATCATTTGGGCAATTTTTTTTTACCTGAAAAATTGCTTGATTTTAACTTTATTTTTATACTTTTTTAACCTTATTTTTTAACTTTATTGACAGATTTTTAACCTCATTATTAATAATAAATCCATAAACATTGGGAAGTTCACTCTAGTTTTGATTACTTTATGATATACAAGTATTATCAAAACAATTTAAAAAAATAACTATTGGGGAAATTTAATATAGTACAATATGATATAATGCTTTATATTTGTAGGCAAAAAATTTCTGCCTTTTGCAAGGATTTTTTCAGCATCGAAAAACTGCATTCTACAGCAGCTGATGTCACTTGGTATTGTATCAGATCTGCATATTCCACAGGTGAAACTTCAGGGTTCATTAGTTGAATTATTGAACTGATTTGGTATTTATTGAATCTAAAATCAATGTAATTCATGATGCAATATGGGTCTTCGTTGAATTTCAATTGTTTGAGGCCTTTGTAAGCGCCATAGATGGTGAAGGCTGTTGACTCAGCTTTCAAAATCAATTCTTTTAACTGCAGATAGGTTGAACAGATTTGGGTGAGGTTAGTCCTGATCTCAGGATTTTGCACAGCTTATTACACTCTCTGCACCAAAATACTTTCATCCTCAAAACTCTCTACAATTTTTGTAACTTCTGCAAGGTTCTTGACATAGTAATTGCAGGCATCCAACCAGCTACCCCACCTGGTCACAATTGGCTGAGGGTCGGGGTGGGGGTATCCAATTGTTTTGAATTGCTCTCAATGTTGTTTGTTTTTTACAGTAGCTGCCTTGATGGTGGCAATCAGACAATTAACTGCAGGATAGAAAGCCTTTATTTTTAGAGCATCGTTGGGAAGTAGGTGGGAGAAGCAGGTTGCATGGAAGAGCTTAAAGTATATAACTTGCAATGTTTCACCAGCAGCTACACTATAATGAGCAGCATCAGACAAAAGTAGAAAATTTTCTCTTGGATCCGCCATATTTCTTAGTGAACCACCGATGATCTGATTGATGACTGCAACAGTTAGAGCTGATTTGAGTGGCAAACATTTTATTAAGAACGTTTTCTGAGGATTTTTAACTGAACCAATAAGTACATTAATAATTTTTTTGTCATCGATCTCACTTTCATCATCAATTAAAATTACATTTTGATCAACCAGGCAGCTCTTGCAATTTTCAACCATGTTTGCACTAAGCATATCAATTGAGATGGCAGTGGCTTATTGATAGAATCAAAGAAACTTCTCAAACTTGGATTAGTGAGCTTAGTAAGGCAATGACAAAAGAACTCTACAATCAACTTCAAAAATATCCAGCAACACAACAGCGAAAGAAAATGATTCAATTCAATTAACCTCAGATAACAATTTACATAATAGTTAAGAACAAATTTAAACGATTCATAAAACATATATATTGAAATATTATTGAGAAACAGCTAGCATACTGTACATTTACATATAGTGAAAAGAATAGCAAGGAAAAGTACTTACTTTCAATGGTAAATTTAAAATTCTTAAATAACAGGTGCAAAGAATTAAAACTAAGTAGATACACTTACAGTTGGATGGTAATAAATAATTCTATTCTTAAAGAGATCTGTTTCATGAATCGGAAAAAATGATGCAACTAATCAATATTAGCAGTTGGTATCAATCACCAATAACTGCTATTGGTAAAAGTACCTTGAAGTCAGAAATTTGTCGTACAGAAAAACTATACAAACATGCTAGACTTTTGTTTGTGTTCAAATGACTGGACTCACATGGTGTCAAATAGTTTTCAACATTGAATGGTAGGACAAGCTATAGGGAGTGTTAGAAATAGCTCCGAAGAGGTAGTCCACAGCTTTACTAAAACCTAACAGAAATATATATCAAATTTAGGTTTAATCAATACATAAAAATATATATCAATGAATTTATTTATTCTTTTCAGTATCTAAATAAAAAAAAATTTCTTTTTACTGAAATTTCATTTTTTTAAACCTTATTTTAACTTTATTCACTTTAAAAAGTGATTAATTATAAAAAAAATGATTAATCATAAAAAAGGTTTTTTTTATCTTTGGTTTTTAACCTTGAAATGAATGTTTTTATGAATTTTAACTTTTTGGCAAAAAATTGCCTTAATATGAAAGAGTACTCATAATATGAAAGAGTACAGGAGGAATCTTCCTGTGAAAGCCTCAATAAAATGCACACATAATAGATCAGACATTGTGATTTGGAACTGAAAAGAGAAACTATGTATAGAACTGGAAATCAGCTGCCCAGCAGATATCAACATAAAACTAAAGATCAGTGAAAAAGAAACTCTGCTAAACTATTGAGAAATTTACAGATATTCCACCTAGACTACAAGTTTAGATTTATGCTTGTGATTATTGGGAACTGTAAAAATATGTAAAACTTACCAAAAGTAGCATATAAGTACATATGCATATGCCTATACAGGCAACTATATCATCATCATTTAATGTCTGTTTTCCATACTGGCATAGGTTGGATGGTTTGACAGGAGCTGGCAAGGCCAAGAGCCACACCAGGCTCCATTGTCTGTTTTAGCATGGTTTCTATGGCTGAATGCCCTTCTTAATGCTAACCACTTTACAGAGTGTACTGGGTGCTTTTTACATGGCACCAGCACCAGTGCTTTTTACGTGGCACCATCACCGACAGGGTCACCAAGTAATTGCAAGACAAAAAACCCTCAACTGGGAGTGGGGAGTAGTATTGATGGTGGGGGCATTGTGTCAGTTGATGAGAGATTAAATGTATAGAGCAGAGATAGGTGTAGAGTAGATACATGGAAACCCCAGCTGGAAGAGAAAGGAGAGTGAGTTAGAGAGTAAGATAAAGAGAGCAGGTGAGTCAAAGATAAAGTAAGATAAAGAAAGTGGTGTACACATCATCATCATCATTTAGTGTCCATTTTCCATGCTGGCATGGGTTAGAAGATTTGACTGGAAAGTAGCAAGCCAGACTCCAGTCCGTTTTGGCTTGGTTTCTTCAGCTGGATGCCCTTCCTAACACCAACCACTCCAGAGAGTGTACTGGGTGTTTTTAATGTGTCACTGGCACAGGTGTTTTTAACATGTCACCAGTACATAAGCAAAATATACAGATTTGCACTTACAGACATCAAATACTTGCACATGTACACACAACCATGCATAACTACCCTGTTGATGTTGAAAAATCAGTGAAAGAGCCTTGTATCTAGCTTAGAAACTGGCTCTTTCTCCATTGGCAAGAAATCCTAAAATAATACTACATACATGCATCATACATACATTACATAGATACATGCATGCATGAACAGCTAAACGTGTACATTTCTACAAAGTGTTTATAACAAATACAGATATGGTGAAAGTACTAAAGCAGAAAATAGCTTTTGATGTCCATGCCAGGAAACACACACTGATGTACTGCCAATTATATTTGTAGATTTTTCTTCTTAGTTGGGTGATGAGTCAGTAGAAATGGTTGTGTACTGATGTAAAGGCCTTATAGTATGTCCTAAATCTAAGTCCTAGTCCTAAATCTAAGTTCAAATGCCATCAAAGTCAACTTTACTGTCGTTTTTCCAAGGGTCAATAAAATAAGTGCAGTCAAATACTTAGATCGATCCAGTCAAGTACATTCATCCTATCAAAAATGTGTATTTTTGTATATTTGTTAGAAATCTGAAATATTTTTCTGCTCATCACAATGAATGTGTTCACTGTGTTTTAAATAATATTATCTACGGGACAAAATCGAAGATAATTGGAAATGTTCACATAATGAAACACATTTCAGTATTACGCTTTAAACAACCTTAACTATGTACGAGATGGCAGATATAATTGGAATCTTTAACACAATGTAATCCTGATGCATCAAAATAGAAACAATTTATAAAACGTGGAATTTCCACAGTCCTGCTAGTCTTTATTATTGCTTCACCTCTCATTTGTTTTTTTTTATATAACTATATTTGTATCTCCCCATATACCTTGCAAACCTTGTCTCACGTTTTCGACATATGAATGGGTCCTGATAACAAACGAACTATTATAATTATTAAAAGGGTGTAAAGATACAGAATCGGTAAAGCGGCGTGAAAATGTTTAGTAATTTCTTTTGAGTTCCCATCCTAACGAAGTCAACGTCCATCCTGTTACGCGGAATATACGAAGTCTAATCTATCACAATATTTAGTTTCGTTTCAATTGCAAGGATTTCTTTTCATTCTGTTGAGTCTGTACAATAACTGGAATATCTATTCAGTTGACAGTACAGTTATAAAGGCCTCCTCTACTACAAACAAACAATTAAAAACCGGACTTGCATTTAGTCAGAAAGAATCATCGCAATTACTATAATTACATATTTGAACAACACAAGTCTTCTTAATTGATCTCACAAAATATAATTTGATTCATTAATCCAGAATGAAAGAATATGTAATCCTGTTCACATGAGAATAGTATCCCATATAACATTGCGCTACAGATAATGGCGGGTGAAAGACGTACTGGATTTACTGATACAGAAAAAACAGAAAATACAGGTAATTTTTTATTAATGAATACAACTTTATCTATGTATATATATGATAAAAGGTAATTATCTAACTATACTTCGTTATTTTTTACTATTTCAATGCAGAATATATTGATTGCGATTTCCTTTGAATCTATACGGCATGTTACATGTTAGATTTCCTAAACAAGAACATTAGCATGTTTGTTTATTTTTTGAAATCTTTCTTAAAAAAAAAAGTTCCTCTTGGAAATATATTTTACATGTAATCATTATCAAACGAATTGATAAACTATGTAAAATACACAATAACAAACTCCATCGTGTCGAGCGAATTATTGGAAGCAGTAATTTAAATTATCTAGTTATTTACAAATAAATTTGACCGAGCAAGTATCTATCAACTTGGTTCTTGGATGTTTTCTTAGTTTGGTACATAATTGGAAATATGAAAACTAGTCGGTCATATTTTTTAAAACTCACTTGTTTTGTTTTTGTTAATTAACAAAGACATTAAATATCTATGGTTAAAACAATTGTAAAAATAACCGATAAATAAAATACTGTTAAATTGCCTAAATCTCTTATTAGCCAAGATGGCGCGAGAATATTCTCTTTTATCTAATGAACATCTGTGTTTTAGATAGGAATCATTAGACTATGATAAACTTAATTCGTATTAATTGATACCGAAATGAATAGATGCATCTTATGTTCGTCAGCTAACAATAAATTTCTATATCACTTCTTTTGGGAGGTGTACATCTACTGCTGTATTCTTCTTGTCTTAGATATTTAAAACAATTAGATTTAATCATTTAAAAAATTTCAGAACATCTTATTATTTGGTTTATTTTGTTCAAGATTAATGGAAATTCTGTTATATATATATATATAAATAAAATCGGTCAGTTGTTCATAAGTCCGAAAAAAAAGTACACTAAAATCTTTTGAACTAAGTTAATCAACAACTGCATTTTATATATATATATATATAGTTGATATATATTACATTTTGCACTAATTCGTTCAAGGTCTTCATTAATAAGTTTTTGTTTGCATCCTTTGTTTTCATTATTTATTAAATTTGTACAAAATTGTTAGAAATGCAGCCAAGCTTTCTAATTTTACATCCTAATTTCCATTGTTGCTTGGACATCACAAATTGAAAAACATTACAAACTGAATGAATAAAAACAATTCAACTCAGTTGAAAGTGTGAAGAAAGAATTTTTTTAAATGGAATTAATTAGAATAAGTTTTGTCTCGTTTAATAAATTGTTCGCGCTGTGAATTTTAAGAATGTTTTTTTTTTTTTGTGCTAACATAAATCAAAAAGTCCTGTTTTCTCAAAATTAATGGTTTCTGTACACATATTAGTTTCTTCAAGAGCTCAGTGAGAATCTTCGAGGAAAGGAATTTGACTTAATAATAACATATTTTGACCGGTCAAATGTCCTTCCCTTGTGTAAATTAACATGAATAGGTCATTTTTATGTTAGAAATTTCTTCATTACAGTTATAATGAAACAAAACACGAGTGGACTGTTGCCGGCATAAATCAGTTACTTGTTGTTCATAAAATGGATCGAGCACCCAACAATTCGTTTCTTTTCCGTTACAATTTCATTCATAGCTTGGATACTTTATAAGTTTACGAATGCCATTCGAGTACTACTTTTAATCTTCCACGAAACCCATATGCCCGCCGAAAATTAATGTTATCATTAGATTTTTGTTCTAAGTTTTACTTCAAAAAGCTTAGTTATTGGATATCATACTTAAACTAAACACTATAATCCAAAGTTGTTTTTTAGTCAAGCAAAAACAAAAAAAAAAACTTTTAATTGCCATATTCTAATTGAAAAGTAAAATTTCAAAATTTCGCGACGAACTTTCAGAATAGCTGTCCGGTATCTTTCGTCATTTCAGAATATCTCGCATTCTAAAACACGTATTTTGCATTTAGAAACATTTTTTTCCCCCAAAATCCACGTTTTTCAAATTTTTAATTCCTCTACCCCCTTCTTCAAGTCTTAGGATAAGCTGTCACGATTGAAATGATTTTTTTTTCTACGGTATTTTTCATAATTTTTAATACCAAACATTCTGAAGCCTTGTAATTCACGTGTTTAAAAAAAATTCCTTTCAAAAATCCATGTTTAAGAAAAAAAAATTAATCCATATAACATATTAAATGAATTAAGCTACTCGTTGGTCGCTGGTGCTGCGATTTACACAAGTTGTGTAAATTTGGAATTTTGAATGCAGTATCTGAGAGGATAATTTCAGTTTGAAATGTAAAGAATATTTTTAATTGAGAAAAGTATTATGGGACAAACAGTTTTGCTTTTCATCTCCCTTTAGCAAGTTAGTTGCAGCACCGTTTCTAACTAAAACGGTAATTTCTGTTTCTATTTTCTCTACGTTTTCGAATTAAATATTTCTTTTTTGCGGGGTGAGAGATCTTGTCGAGAACTATTTATTGATGCCCTAAACTGATCACTAGTGACGTAGAGGATAACCGATCCACATGTCTGAGATATGAAAAAAACGGCATGTAAAATTCAATTTGATATGAATTATATCGATTCCTGTTTGTTTTTGTTTGCACATTTTCTAATGTTCGCTACCGTTCGCTTTTAACAATATATACGCACTAATTTGGGGGTAAAAAACCCCCAAATCAAACACGTGCAGTGTAGTAACTGTTATTTTTAGCAGCTCCAGCGACCATGGCAGCTTCATAAATTCATTTAATTTTCGTGTCGTGTAGAAAGTTTTTCAGAATGGCAAAAGTGTGTGTGTGTGTGTGGGGGGGGGACGACATCCGATGGAGTTTTGAAGGTTTTTTTTCCCTTCACCAATGGTAATTTCATGCGTATAACAAACTTTAAAAAGGGGTGAGGCACAATGAGAAAAACTTAAAGAAAAATATTTTTTGCAAATGTTCACTACCTTACAAAAACTCCATCAGCTAAGCAAATGACCTCTAAATGTATTAAAAGCAATATTACATATTCAGAACACTATTTCAGAAAATTATCTTCGTTCTCTTTGAGCAATATGTAAAAGAAATATTTAGGCGGAGCAAAATGAGTAAGACAAAAATAAGGTAAACTTATTTCTTCAGTTCCCTAGAATTACAATTGAAAAAATATTTATACACATCAATACCCATCCTTAGACATCAAAAAGATCAGAAATGCAACAAAAATTTAAAATATCTAGGTTAAATGAAAGAGGATCATGGAAAAATGGTACATGACATGAAATTAACGAAACTCAACTAAATCTAAAAATTCAACATAAAATATTCTCTAGCTTCTTCACGATCTTCATGATATATTTATGCATCATGCAATTAAAGAGAAGAAATTATTGAAATTAGTCATTACTCATTTTGCGCCACTTTAGACATTTATTTTTTGAAAATTATCAAATTAAACATTGTGGGAAAATTTTACTTGGAATCCAACAGAGAAAAGAATTTTGATAGTCACACTAAAAATTATCCAAATATTTTATTAGTAACCTCAATTACAATCGAGTCAACAAAGTTGAGGAAAGATTTCTTGGGGAGGGGGATACCTGTTACTTGACTATGTTTCAAACTCTCAACTTCAACAACTATGCTGACCAATTTTTACTCCCAAAGATAATGATGCAATATTTGCAAACAGTTAGGAAGAAAATATTGAGAAATCAGAAATTGCTCATTTTGCCACCCATCCCACTGAAAAAAATTCTTTTTCTTTTGCGAATTGTATGTGTTTTAGATGTGGAGGTATTATGAAATTTCATTTTATTCGTGACAGTTATTGCGACAGTCTGACAAGTTGACAATATTTTATATACTTCGTTTTATGATCCAAAATGTGAAATTTGAAATGAAATAAGTGATACAAACCCGATGTAACAGCATGATAGTTGTAAAATCCTATTTTGTAAAATAATTTTATTCTTTATGAAATTAAAATATAAGAATTAAGTAGGATAAAAGTATCGACGGTATTTTATTTTATAGTTACCCATATATACAGTCAGCTCATCGATGTTAATGTTCACAATTCGCACAACCACTTGTTGTAAAAGGGTCATTCATTTCCTCTATACATAATTAAGTAGTTTCACTTTCTGGATCATAAAACGAAACACCAAATTCTGTATGTGTGTGTGTGTGTGTATATATATAATGTGTATATATGTATATATATATGTATATATATATATATATATGTGTGTGTGTGGCTGTGTGGTAAGAAGCTTGCTTCCCAACCACATGGTTCTGGCTTCAATCCCACTGCGTGGCATCTTGGGCAAGTGTCTTTGTATCTGTGTTTGTCCACCACCACTTGACAACCGGTGTTGGTTTGTTTATCTCCCCCATAATTTAATGGTCTGGTAAAAAAGGACAAATAGAATGAGTACCAGGGTTTTAAAATAAGTACAAGGATCAATTTACACATATACAAGAGTTTCTGTCAATTTCCATCTACCATATCCACTCCCAAGGCTTTATTGGTCTGGGCTATAATAGAAGATACTTGCCCAAGCTGTCAAGCAGTAGGACTAAACCCAGAACCATGTGGTTGGGAAGCAAGCTTCTTACCACGCAGCCACGCCTATGTATATATATATATATATATATATTTATATGTTCATATTCAAAATAGAGGCCCAAAAGGCCACAAGCCGTAAAACTGAATTACCAGGTAGGTAAAAATTATTATCAAATTAATGAATAGAGGGCTCATGGAAAGAGCCTGTATTACTAGAAATAGGAGCCAAAGCTCCCAGCTTGTTAAATTATAGTCTGATACTGTATTGAGAGGGACGCAACCGTCCCCATCGGTCAAGACAGCAACACATATACATGTATGTGTGTATGTATTTACATCATATATATATTCAATGCCATCACTTAGTTTAAAAACAAGAGTGTACACTGATGATTAAACATTAATTATTTTCATTTACTTAATCACTAACAATCCATGCTATACATAATTAAAAAGAGAATTTTTATTGCTATGTGATGTAAGTTTAAATTTTTAAATTTTAATTTGCAGAATGCAATTATTGATAGTTCTTAGAATGCCATAGAAATATTTGTGATATGGCTGTTGTCTTGCTCCAGGTCAGTCTTGATCAACTATGGCCAATGGCCCTCCAGTTATGACCATACCATATTTTTGAACTTCTAGGACTGCATTTGCCATTGTTTTCCTTCCTACTTTTTTTTAAAGACAGTGGTATTTATTCTAGGCAACACTTTACTTTCTATTCTTACTATCTCACTACTACTACTACTACTACTGCTGCTGCTGCCACCATTGCCACTATCGCTGTCACCACCACCACTATTAGTACTAATACTGCAGAGGAGTGGTGGGTTATGTACTTTGTAGTTTATAGTTTTCAGCCTTCTTCATTTCAAGTTCAAATCCTATTGACCCCCAACCTTGCTGCTATTCCCATCTCTGATACAGATAAAGTAAACACTGCACATGTTCTAGACTTGATTCAATTAACTATACTCGCCACTACGAAATGTGTCATAATTATATGTAAGTAGCAGCAATTCTCTACCATACCAGGGTTTATTTATAGAAATTATGGAAAAATGTCACTTAGAGTATGTCCTTATCCTTGAAAAGATGTGCCTCTGTGTAAACTTTCATTCCCAGGTGCAAAATTGTAGCCTACAACTTGGAATATGCGTACATACATTCACTTTTATACATTAGATATCCTATATAGGCTTTAAAGAGAAAGAGAGTGCATGTGTGTTGCCCTTTTGATACCAACCTGTTTGAGGTTATCCCTGATTTATTATACAAACACATTGCTTTAACTCTTCAGCATTCAGATTTCTTTGTCAAATGTATTGCTTATTTATTCACATTATTTTGAATTAATTGTGCTTTATCTTGTAGCTTCAAGATTTCAATGGTGTGTTTGTATATTTTTAGAATGACATTGTAGGGTAGGTGTGAGAGGTT
>JAOPUL010000001.1:53663382-53677155 GCA_027564515.1 Octopus rubescens | reverse complement strand
GCCCGAGGCTATAGTAGAAGACACTTGCCCAAGATGCCACGCAGTGGGATTGAACCCAGAACCATGTGGTTGGGAATCAAGCTTCTTACCACACAGCCACGCTGCGCCTATATATATATATATATATATATATATACATACATCATCATCATCATTTAGCTTCCGTTTTCCATGCTGGCATGGGTTTGACTGGAGACTCGCAAGCGGGGAAATTATTTATAGAATAATAACATAATATTGAATTAAAGGGGCAAATATGATTAGAAATTTATACTAATGTTGCTTGTGTTTTTAACCTGAAGGGATGAGTTTAGACCATACATGGTCATAACTCCATACTATGATGCTGTTAGGCCTAACACCACACTTCCTGCCATTTACGTTTACTTACATTATTTTAAAAATAGTAATTTACTCCAGTAATAATTCATTGCTTTTCCTAGCTAGGTTTTCACAGAAGGAATTACTTTTCAAATTAACTTTAGTTTTAACTTCATTTTTACTAACTATTAGCAAACCTAGGTGATAAATTGACTAATCTAAATTTTATCTCATTGAAAATATTTTCAACCATAATGGAAAGCCGTTAGTGTTTATTTTAGGACCAAGCCTTTTTATTAACAATAACCAGTTACAACATTATCCATTATTATAAGTGGTTTCTATTGTATTTTTGATTTTGTCTTTAGTGTCAACAAAACAAGTTTTATGTATTTTCCATTCAAATCTTAAATATATTTAATTGATTTTTGTATTCATTAATTATTGAAACTAAAATAACTTCTGTTTTTTTAATCACAGAACAATGTTGAAGATGCGCAAGAAGCATTTGATGCTTTCTTTGATCATTATCCATATTGTTATGGTTATTGGAAAAAGTTTGCTGATATTCTAAAGAAAAACGATGAGGTGGATAAAGCAATTGCAGTAAGTCGTAAATTTTTACTTAAATTTGCAGAAATTAATTTCAACAGTCAATTATATAGCAAAATTAGTTTTAAACAATACTCTCTAAATACTTTCTAATTACTAAGTTTCAATATTTATTTTATTTAGAAACTATTTAGTCTTTGGACAATATTTATCTTGATTAACCACTGAAGTGTTTAAATACAAAACTTCATTTGAAATAAGTATATAACTGAAAGATATGGGATAGATTTTCCTTAATATCTAACCCTTGTATGGGTATGTTCCCTTTTTTGTGCCAAAACGAAGGCTAGTTTCACCTCAGATTTTTTTTATTTTACAAAATAACTTTTTTTTAATTTACATTTTATAAAAAATAATTCTTACCATCTGCAGTGTAGCAACATCAGTAGACTTCAGTTTCAAAGAGTTAAGTAGTTTTACAAATTAGATAAGGCTTAAGTAATTTCTTATTTTATAGACCTTTATCTTATTGCTCTAATAATTCAAATGTTTTAGTACAGAAAAATATATTTAAGACTTCTATTTTATATTTTTATATACAGGTCTTGAGTGGTTGCTCTTTTTGTCTGATGCTTAACATTTGCAACCAAGATGTATAATTACTTTATAAGTAGTCAAACTCTGTTGCAGAGTTTTAACTTTTGGGACATTGCACTAATTAATACTTTAATCATCATTCTACTGTATATATCAAATGTTAGCCTTGTAAAATATCCATTATAGGGTTTTGAGTTAGTAATATCGTAACCATTTTCTTCTAGTGAATGAAGTTATTTAAAATATAGAATTTAAGCAGTAATGGTATTTACCATGTAAGTTTTAGTTCAAATAGATTGGTTCCACTATTTCAGATATTTCTCTTTGAAGATGAAAAAGAGAATTACACTTTTCCTGGTTATAATCTCTGAATTATGGCCATAATGTGAACAACTTCAAGAGTATTTTAGTCACTTATCTCCCCCAATACTTTATCAATTTTTTTTAATCAGAAAACACGTACACACACACACACATGGACTTTTACATAGTTTCTGTCTCTCAAATTCCACCCAAGACATTGGTCAAGCTGAGGCTAGACTAGGTTACTTCCTCAAGGGTGCTGCACAGTAATTGCACACGGAACTTTGTGGTTTTGAAGCAAACTTTGTAGCCACATGGCTATGCCTAAAATTGCTCTGTAAATGTTTTTAAACATTTGTTTCAAAGAAACTGCGTAAAACTGGGTTGAAAAATAATTTGTCATAGCCGAGAATATTAGTAACCCTGTGATATTCATCATCATCAAACATCCGCTTTCCATGTTAACATGGCTTGGATGGATTTGTCATGATCCAAGTCAGAGTTACCTCCCTCCTAGATAGGTTGGAGGCCACATCTTGTTCATAAATTTCATTTTTGGCTGGTTTTCTACTGCTAGATGCCCTTCCTAATACCAACAACTTTATAGATATGTAAATATACAGAATTTTTTTAGTAAAATGGCATGAATTTCTAAAACCTTAATATAACTACAACCACTCCAAGTGGACATTATTCTGTACATAACTTTTCTTTGGTTATCACTTACAAACTTCCTAGTTGTTGAATATCCTTGATTAGATATCTAGTTTTGTAAATTTAAACTGAATTTCCATGGTCTATCAGCCCTCTAGCTGTGGCTTGCCTTAATTTAGTGTAAGCTTTAAGCATCAACCCTTTTGTGACCTAATTTCAAACAAGAATATTTTCTACCTTTTAAAATAATCAATTATTTTTGAAATAAAAAAAACTTTCTAATTAAAAGACAAATACTTAAATATTACAAAGGCTCTCTGTGGGTGAAATAAAAATTAAGCTCTGATGGGCTATTTTGTGGTTTGATGACCCTTTTCTCTGAAATGTACCCAGTCTCCTAACACAATCAGTAGCTCAGCTCAGCTGTTATATAAAAGTCATAAATTAGGTTAGCACTATGGTGAATAGCTTAATTTGTATATTTGTGCTTTTTCCAGCTTGTCAAAAAGTAATATTGAAATCTAATATTTTAACCTTTTTGCATTCAGATTATGCTTATTTATTCACATTGTTTTGAATTAATCATGCCTTATCTTGTAGTTTCGAGATTTCAAAGATGCAATTGTTTATTTTTAGAATGACATTGTAGGCTAAGTTTGAGAGGCTGGATCTGGCTGACTTAAACATAAAACAGACTATTAGTGTCAGATATGGTTGATTTAAAAGCTAAAGAATTAATCTGGTGAATTGGTGTTGAAAGGGATGATGGTGAAGAATTTATCAGAAGGAAACATTAACTTCATTGAGTAGATCAAAAGTTGGTAGAATGTTTATTTTCTATTCTAAGTAGTCAAGTTTTATTGAAACACTATTATAATGTTTTATTCTAATGGAGTATTTCAATAAAACTCTATTGTAATGTTTTATTATCCTTTTTTTTTATTCAATAGCTTTTCTAAAGATCTCTTTTCAATTGTTAATTAGTAAAAATTTTCAATAGACATTAATGCCTGCAATTGGTCTTAATCCAGCATTTATTCATTTGTTGTTTCATTATTATCCTTTTTTGTTATCTTAGTTGCCTTCACTCTTAGCTATATTAATGTTTAAGCCTTACCACTGGATTGGGATTTCTTTTTTCTAAATTCTGAATGAAAGTATCGGTTTTGGTGATTTTATCGACAGGCAGTATTTTATTAAATTCAACTTGGCATTTGTTGATCTAGAGAAAGCCATTGATAGAGTACCCACTGTGGGATATCATGGGCTCTGAGAAGGGTGGGAGAAGACGAGTGGCTTGTGAAAACTGTACAAGTCTATGTACGGGGGTGCTGTCAGTAAGGTGAAAGTTAACGAGTACAGCGAAGAATTTGGTGTACACATAGGTGTTCATCAAGGCTCAGTCCCCTACTTTTCATCATTGTCCTCCAGGCCATAACAGGAATTCAAGACTGGGAACTACTGCTCAATTTGTAGGAAAAGTGTAAGCAGGAATTCCATATGGTGTATCCAGTGTATGGACACAAGGGGCGTAGTGGAATAATAGGAAGGTTATCAGAGAAGGTAGTGTTTGTATGTAGAAAATGCACAGGAGCCATAAAAACTACAGATACTCAGGAAACTGATTTTCTCAAATACCCGGAGGCTCTTTAGAGGTAGTGGATAATTTCTGCTACCTAGGGGACAAAATTAGTAGTGAAGTAGGATGTACGGAGAGTGCAATAGCCAGAATAAGAATAGGATGGAGAAAATTCAGAGAGCTTTCATCTTTCACCTCTGTTGGCAACCAAAGGTTTCTCTCTCCAAGTGTAAGGAAAATTGTATGATGTGGGCCCTGAATGCAGAGGACATGCGAAGGCTAGAAAGGAATGAGGCTAGTATGCTCTGCTGGATGTGTAATGTAAGTGTACATGTACGACAGTGTTAGTGTATTGAGAAAGAAGTTAGGCATAAGAGGAATTAGATGCAGTGTGTAAGAGAGAAGACTGTGCAGGTTTGGTCATGTGATGCAGATAGAGGCTGACAGCTCCATAAAGAGGTGACGTTCACTCAAAGTGGATGGAACTTCTGGAAGAGGGGAAACCAGGAAGACATGGGACGAAGTACTGAAGGACGACCTCAGAATGCTGAACCTTTCAGACGAGATGACAAAGGACAGATACCTGGCACCTTGCTGTACTCAAGAAGACCCATCCTCCACAGCAGAAGTGTTAAGGTCGCATCCCATGGTGAAGAGGATTGGCCTGCAAGAACCCTGTGCCAGTGTCGCATAAAAGCGCTCGTGCATGTGGCACATTAGAAGCCACCCAGCATACACTGTAAAGTGGTTGGCGTTAGTAAGGGCATCCAGCTGTAGAAACCAAGCCAAATCAGACTGGAACCTGGTGCAGCTCTCCAGCTTGCCAGCTACAGTCAAACTGTTCAACCCATGCCAGCATGGAAAATGGACGTTAAGGATGATGATGAATTTAAATTTAATACTATTTAGTCTCATAGCTTTTTGTGAAATCTGATCTTCATAATTAATTTTATTATTTTATTTTAATGTTAACATAGGTTAAACAGTTGACTACTCAATGTTTTTTTTTTTATATTATAACTAGTTTTTCTTGGTAGGTAGTTTATCTTTCTTTTGTTGTCAATCACTGACAATTTAGTAAAAAAAAATCTTAGTTTCTTTTCTAAATCTTTCCTTACTTTCATATATTTTTCTTTGAAAATATTGACTACTCCAAATCTAAATTTTCACTTATTCCTAATCAAGAATCTGTTTAACATTTGGTTTTGCAATTTCTCACACTGAGATTAATGAGCAGATTTTCTTTAGAATTGCCTTGTGTGATTAGAAATATGGAACTACTAGATTTAAATTTAGATTTTGTTTAATGGAGGACTTAACAGAGAATATTGGTTGTGTAAAAATATCAGCCCTAATTTGACTAAATGAATACTTGAATAATGTTTTTAGATTTCTAAGTTGATTCATATGTTCAATCCTAGATTAATCCACATCAAATATATATTTAATTTAGAGTTTGTAAATGAAACTACACTTGTTCCGAGTGAATAGGTCAGGGCTTGTCACTCTACAGTTAAAAGTAAGCAAAGATTTCAAGGAGATGATGCATGCTTGATGAAATATTTAAATAAGTAGAGTTGCAGTGGTGTAAATTCTGGCAGTGAAATCTTGTGAGAGTATATAGCATTGTGTTCCATACAAGAAAGAATCAAATACATGTGGGTTAAAACCTTAGATCAGTGGTTCTCAACTATTTTTTTTGCCTGTGGACCCCTTTGATTCCTACTTGGACTACTGGACCTCCATAACTATTTGCTGTATATATATATATATATAAATCTTTCTGTATTTTTATAATTAAGTATCATAGGAATTGTATAAAAAAATTAAAATATTTTGTGTATTGTAGAAGTATAACCAATTTATTGCACATAATCTTTAACAACAAAATCGTATATGGACCCAAGTTGAGAATCACTGCCTGAGATAGTCCTGTATCATCATGATAATTCCTTTTAGCAGAGAGTAACGTTAAGCCAGTCTCTTTCATTCCCCTTCTATAACCTCCCTTAGAAGAGACATAGGTAATTCCTTCCATGTCTGCTGGTTGTCATGTTTATCAACATTTTACATCTACTTTTCCATGCTTGTATGAGTCAGATGGTTTTTCTGGTATAGCACTGACTAGATGCCCTTTTAGTTGCTCCTTACAACACACAGGGATACCGTGTACCTATTCTAAAACAGAGATACATTCATTAATGGCCATCTTATGGATATGTTTGGATCCTTTTCAGCTGTATTTTGTGTACTTTCCATTGTTGTGGTCAGAGACATGTAAGTAGTTTGATAGCACTCTTGAATGAGCTATTCAATTTACATGACACAGTCTTTATTTCTGAATGATCATCTAGCAAATAAGTTCAATAATAAGTGTGATCAATCCACAATACTTGGAACATTCAATCGAGGCATCCCATCTGAAATCACCCTGGAATAATGTCCATGATTCTGTACCATGTAGCTGTATAGATATTAAATGTAGATTTTGTTATGTAGTGAAATGTTCTGCAGTTTACAAATACCAATTAAAGAGACCAGAGGTTGAATATACTAAATCAATTCGGCAATTTCATTTTCATAATATCCAAGTTATTTAAATACAATGAATTGGTCCAATTATATCCCATCTAATGTGACATTGACTAACATACCATCTCACAAATACTTTTTATAGTCTTATCAGCATTGATATTTACATTCAACTTAAATGTGTGCATGTGTGTGTTCTGTGTTGAATCCTAGATTAATCTTCAACAAATATATATTCATTATACAGTATATTTAGGAAAACAAGAGTGGAAATATGTTTATTCAATGCATTCTTACACATGTTTCATTAATGAATAAAACTATTATACAAGGATTACCTTATGATCTGATTACATCACCAAATCATCTGAGTATTGTATAAATTTTGATGATTTATTCATGAATGAAACACATGGAAGGATGTATTGAATAAACACGTGAATGTATCTCCTTTCTTGTTTTTCTTCTATATGTATTTTGTTCTGAATTTTAATGGAAGACAAGGGAGTTCTAAAAGTTAGCTATATGTCATGCTCTATATACTGCACTACACAAATATATTTAATTTCTTTGGAATTTTGATTGAAAATTTAATCAGATGAACTACAGCTTGAACCTCAAATATATGAGCAGTATTAATAACTATAGTTATATGTACAGTTATATTTGAATCCTTTCAGTATTTTGTAGTAGAGGTTTTAGTCAACAAAAATAATCAGCTTACCTAAATCTTTTTATATCCTGGCCTAGAAGGGACTAAAAAGCCTGAGTACTAATATTGTGTACTTACGCATTCTGTTATTTATTAACAATAGAGAGACAGATTAGATGTTTTGTTATATATAGTTCAGTGTCTCATAGATTTGAGTTGATATTCTTCAATTTTTTTTCTTCCTTTCTTTCATCTCATCCTTCCAGACTTGATAAAAATCTATCAGTAGTTTTTATATCCCCTGAGCATTCCTGATCAAGCAAAGCTGTTCCAGACTGCATAGAGGCTCTTTTGACAATCGATTAAACTGCCTCTTTGTCTTGTTCAAAGAAAACCCATTATGCATGTAAAAAAGAAAATAGTAATTTGGCTTTGTTGTAAAAGGGGGAAGGTTTCATGTTGAATGAAATGAATATTAAATATGCTGGATAAGTAAACAAACATACTTAATCTAGCTATAATTTATTGAAGATGTGTATAACATAACCATTAATTTATTGTCTAGAAACTTTAAATTGTTGAAGCAAGTCATGTAATTGGATGCCCTTCCTAACATCACTTGGTAAACTAGATGTATTCTTTAGCTTCATGTCAGCCCTGATCAAGTAGACTTCAAGTTAAAAAGCTTCCAGCTATGTACACCTCACCTTGTAATATTCAGGCAATGCACCATCCAGGACTATGTTATCCAATGTGTTTTACCTTTAACAGTAAGGTGCAACTTGAGGGGAATTTGGTTGCTATTTTTAGCAGGTAGATCAGTCACATAGCAGCTTTTTTGTTGGTATAGTTAACTTTTTTATCATAACTATGATAGTAGTTGAATATTTTTTTATCCTTGATAAGTAATTTCTCTTTTGTATATTGTTATTATTTAATTACATTTTACAAGATTATTTGAAGACAACATAAATTTCCAGTTTCATATTTCTAGTTAACAGTATGAAACTCTTTTTTTCTCCATTTATTTCTAACTTAGACTGTCTTGAACTTTGATCTTTAGAAAATTCAACTCTTCAAAATATACATTAGAAATCTATAAATTCTCAAACAACTTGAAACAGTATTTACAGATAGAGAAGGAAATATTTGCCCCTCTTCTAAATCCGTCAGTGCAAGTCCTCATTTTCAGTTATGTAATAAATCTTCTGACTTTATTTGAATATGACATTAGTCTGTTACTTAAAGGTGTTTTTCCAGGTTTCTTGAAAGAATGTTAATAACAATAAATGATAATGTTATATATCACTTGTATTTGTCTGTGATCAAAATATTAGATTCTTTTAATTGCTCTGTCAAGGGTAATAATTTTGTATTTTAAGATCCAACAATAACTCTTTATATTTGAAACATAATTCTGAATACTATTTTAATAAGTTAATAATAATCATGTAGATTATATGAATTTTGCATAATCACTACTGATTTTTTTTTCAAATTTACACACAAAAGCACTTATATAATGAAATACTTAATGTATTATATATACATATTTAAAAGTTTAAAGATAAAGGAGAGTAGTCTCGCAGGCTTCAGAGCATCTGAGGCCATGTCTAACATGTAGATCAATGTCTGTAGGAAAAATCTGGGCAGAGAGTGAACTGGAGGTGGTGGTGGTCTGGTCTGAATATTTACAATTCAGTGAACTTTGCTAACGGCACCCAAAAACTCACATCATGCCAATACATTCCAAATATATGAAAAAGGTGCATGGGAATAAAGAGGAGTTTTTACTATTTAGAATAATGTGCAAGAAGATTATAATACTGAAATAGAAACTCTGTTACAATTCCATTGACATTTAGAATGCATTTATAAGAATATTAAATTGACTAGTACTGGACTGGTAGTTTATTTGAATGACCCCAAAAGCACAAAAGGCAAAGTTGATCTCAGTGGGATTTGAACTTAGAGCATAAAGGATTGTGCTTAAAATGCCACTGGTATTTTGCTCAATGCTTTAGTGAGTCTACTATTTTACTGCCTAAATATGTCAACATAGTCCGAAAAGATGTTAGGTTTTTAGACATGCTAACATTGATAAGGTGAAATGCAAAAACTAAGATTTTTTGGTTTTAAAATGGTTTTATGCTTTTTAACATAGAATGTTTCTAAAAGTATTATCTAGTTCCCCCAGAACTGATGCATTCTATTCTAAACTTAATGACTTAAACATAATATTTTCACATGCTGTTTTACATGTTTACACACACACAATTTCAAGTAACTTAATATTTGCCACCCACCTCGTAACCGTAATATTTTTTAGCGAATGCCCAATTTATAATACATGAACACACACACACACACACACAGATCTTTGATTATTTCCTGCTTCATGCCAGGTGCCTAGTTTAGAATCAAGCTCTCACTGTGTTATTATGTAATATTTTTCTTTGCAGACATAATGAATCTACTGGAGACCTGGCAGATGTGAGGGTCTCTGAAATCGTGATTTAGATTTTTTGTGAGATTTCACAATTTTGAACTTGTCCACTACTAGGGAGGGCTATGGATTTGCAGCAAGAAAATCCCTAATTCTACAGGGTCAACAACAGATGAACGTCAACTGTCCCTGTTTGACTGTGCCAGTCGCCAGGAGAGCTTCGTTGACGACGGTAATCACGTGGTTGTACTTCCAATTGTTCGGCTTGCTCGACTTTACCCCATTTACTTTTCAACATTTTACGACTACTTTACTCTATTTGGTCCTGTTTTCAGGGCTTGGTTTATCTTGGTTTGTAATTGTTGCATATTTTTCTCCAGGTCTTTGAGCGTGGTGTAAAGGCTATTCCTCTAAGTGTAGAACTTTGGCTTCATTACATCTCTTCTGTTACTGAGTCAAGAGAATGTGAAAATTTTGAGAGAATTCAGGAGTAAGTAGTGCTAATCTTAATTAACAGTTTAATGACTTTACACTATGATTTTTCAAACATTGATATTTTTAATTCTCAATGAAATTTCTTTCTCTTCAATATTTTTTAATGTGATACATATTTGCTAAAATATTTTAACGGTATATCATTATCATTTTGCATCTACTTTCCACACTGGCATGGGTAGAGCAGGCTGCAAGTCTGAGATGAGTTGGAGACCATATCTCACTCATGTTTTATTTTGGCATAATTTGTATGGTTGGATGCCCTTCCTAACACTAGTCATATAACAGCATACAGAGTGCATTTTATGGTGGCACCAACACTAAAGGTTGCCATGTCCTCAACAAAACAGGAGTAAAAGTTTCTCTTAACCTATGTTATCATTGCACCTACAATAGTGAGATTGCCTTGTATCCTGCAAGATGAAAGGAAAGCCTCACCACTGTACATTGTCTCCTTTAATGACAATGTAAGCTTTAGAGTGCATCTAGCAGAAGATGATTCAGGGGAGGAAATAAGTAAGAGTTGGTTGAGGAGAGTGTCAAGTGCCAGTGTGGAGAGGAGACAATAATAGGAGTAATGAAAAAGGATGGTAACAGCAGGGAGACATATATTTTACTATAATAACCAAAACAATGATGCATAAATTTCTTTGTAATTAAACTTTTTGGCTTTTGTTTTACAGATTATACAGAAAAGCTCTGAATGCTGCTGGTACTGACTTCCGTGCTGATCGCCTGTGGGATTCAGTTATTCACTGGGAAAAACAACAAAAAAATTTGCAAAATGTAATGGGTTTATATGATGAACTGCTGAAAATTCCTCTTCAACTGTACAGTCATCATTTTGACAAGTAAATCCATTTATTCCTGCATTTTGAAAAGAAATGTCTTTATGCACGCATACACACACATACACACTAGAATCACATGCATTTAGTAGTTTGATCTTCAAACTCAAAGTAGGAATTTTAATAAGAATAGACTTTTTGTCTGGCAAGTTAAAAATAATGATTTGCTAAATAGTCTTATTCTTGCTTAAGTTATGTATCAAGCTACCAATTAACGTCTCCTTGATGCATTTTTTCTTTCCTCTCTTCCTCTCCTTGCATTGTTATGTATGTGTTCTAATTGGCTAAGTTTTCAGATACTTTATTTCCTTGTTTCTAATGATTTATGTCTTCTTTTTCCATGTTTGCATGGGTTGGACATATGTGATTGTGTGTTTATGTGTATATGCACACAGGCACACACACAATGTGCAAGTGTTATAAAACCATTTCCATACTGGGCTTAGCTTGCAGGCCCATTGCAGTCTTCAAGTCTTCATTTTGTTCTGTCTTCTACATCTTGCCTTCAATTCTTCATCCATTCCTTTATATCTTTCTTAGTCTTCCACATTCATTTTCGGCATTCTTCTCACCCAGTCACTTTCATCTTTCTTTAGCTCATGACTCAGCCATTTCATCCCATTTCTATTCACTACCCCCCTTTACTGGTTCTATTCCCATCTACAATATACACCTTTACCTTCAGTTTTAGTGACACTCCCCTCCTCATTAGTACACCACTCAATTCACAGAACTTCTTCCTTGACCATCCCATTTTAATCACCATCACTGAGTTCTATTCCCCATCTTCCATTTAACGTGTCTTCTAGGTAACCAACTATTTTCCATCTAAATGCAGTTTCTAAGATCTGGCCCATCATTCACTCTATCTTTGCAGTTTCTCCCCAAAACACCTTACATGTCAATGCAACAGCTACAACAGTTACAAACCCTCTTATACTACTACATATTCAATTAATCTGCCCAGTACATATTCTATGTTTAATAGAGTTCACTTTACTACCCTTCTGGCACACTGCCACTTCCCTAATATTCACCTCCAAATCTTTTGCCTCCATACATTTCTTCCACCTATTCATCTTCTCCTTCAATACTCTCAACTATTAATATCAGGTTATCTGCATAATACAACTCTCATGATAAACCCTTTTTTATGCTTTGAGCAAGCACCTCCATCACAATTACTGACAGTAGCTGGCTTAATACTAACCCTTGATGTGCTCCAATCTTCATTTCAAATTCATCACCATTCCTGTCCTTCATCCTTTGCATACTCTCTCATACTTCACTACTCGAAGCCAACCATTCTTCCACTCCTGGTTCTTAATATTCATGTCACCACTGCACGTGAAACTATATTGAAAGCTTTCTCCAGATTAACAAGCCTAACCATTTCTACCTCTTGTATTTCACCTGTAACTGAACTGTCTTACAATTAAAAATATATTAGGTGTTCCTTTTCATCACATAAATCCAAACTGCATTTCATCTTCATTTTCTTCCCTATCATCATTTCTAACACTCTCTCTAATACATTCATTCAATGCTTCAATAACTTAATTGCTCTATATGAGCCACAGTCTGGGGGATTACCTTTCCTTTGTACTAAGGCATGACAGTATTCACCTTTCAATCCACAAGAATACTGCATCTTTTCAACATCACTCTACAGATCTGTCATTTTCTTCACACCTTAACTTCTTGCTACCTATTCTCTTACCTTTCCATTCTTCATTACTCTTATCACTTCATCTTGTTACTTGATTATATGCTCTGCTGCTTTTAACATTAAATTGTTCTGTATGTTGCCATCCCATTCATTCTCCAAATTCAACAACCTTTCCATATAGTCATTACATGTTCTCTTAATTTTATCTGGATCCATAACAATTTGTCCTACTAAATCATTTAAGCAGCTCATGCCTGTTACATCGGAAGGGTTTATTTTTCTATAGCACCCTAGTTCTCAACATGCAGTTGCATAGCATAAATTCATAGCTATACATAATTTACATGTAAGGAAAATAACATTTCCAAACCTTGCTCTTGTACAGTCCCCATTTGCTGTGATTTTGAATGATCACTTGGTCGTTGGTGTCAGCTGTCCTCTATTATGCATTATGAAGGTCTTGTTTTACTTTTTAAAATGTCAGTGTCAGTGTGTAGTTTGAAAGGTGTTTGCTGCTTTTGTTTACGTTTGTAGTGGAGTGGCAGTTAATATAGAGTTTCTCTGTTAGACAGTCACAGTACTTTGATCTACTAAATAAACAATATACATATATGTATATACTTTTACTAGTTTCAGTCATTGGAGTGTAACCATACTGAAGCATCACCATATATATGCCTATGCGTGTATGTATACACATGTCTCTGTATATATATATATACATGTATGTATGTGTGTGTATGTATAATTGTTTGTGTATGTATGTATGTTTGTGTGAGTGTATGTAATTGATATATAAACATCAAAGAATAAATCCACAGTAATTAAGAGCTCAGTTATAATTACAATAATTGTGATATATAATTTAAATTAAATTAAGGTAAAATATTTTTAAAGTGTACACCTAAATCATCAGGAATGGAATGTAATGTTATGTTAATCAGAAAACTTACTGGTTTAAATACTTTGAGACAGAGTAAGAAGAAAAATGAAAGGAAAAAAATTCTAAATAAACAAATACATTTATAAATACATATAAATATCCCTCTATCATCATCATCATCATCATCATCATCATCATCATCATTTAACGTCTGTTTTTCCATGCAGGCATGGGTTAGACGG
>JAOPUL010000001.1:53599604-53610201 GCA_027564515.1 Octopus rubescens | reverse complement strand
AAAAATGCTTAGCGGCATTTCTTCCGACTTTACGTTCTGAGTTCAAATGCCGCCAGGGTCGATAAAATAAGTACCAGTTAAGTACTGGGGTCGATTGAATCGACTATCCCCATCCCCGACAATTTCAGGTATTGTACCCAGTATAGAAAGGATTATTATTATTATATATAACGGGATGATCATGACTGGGCCTCGTCTGCTTGCGCAATGCTGATTTAGGTCAAACCTCAACACGTAATGAAAGTACAAGATTTCTTGTAAAATAATTTTAAGAAAACAAAGGAGGCTATTTATTGTTAGTGGTTCTCCAGATAAAGGGGAGATAATTTCAAGAAATTAGGAATTTTTCAAAGTAAAATTACGTTTAGAAGGTAAGTCTGATCTGTTTGCGGGCAGGGAACACCAGTGGCTATGTTTTGGTTTATCCTGCCGTTTTTTTTTGTTTTGTTTTTTCAACATTTAAATCGATGATAAAAACAAATAAATTAAGGAAATATATTTAACAATTTATTTTTAGGAGTCAGTGACCTAAAATATTTCATAGAGATCAAACAGTTGTTTTTTTTTAAGAACTTTTGTATCTTCTTTATATAGTTGTGTTGTACACCTCCCGAGTCAACCCTGAACAAGCAGACCTGTCATTAAAGGCATTCTAAACTTGATCATCCCATAATTTTCTTAGACACAGTGCCATTAGGATGTCATAGCCAAATGTGTTATTTTCAAAGAATGTAGGGTGTGATTTGAAAGAGACATGGCAGCTCTTTCTTGCAGGTCGAGAGACTGCTAAGAAGCTTTGTTTTGTGACTAAGAAGCAATAAATTTACATCACAAATTTTTGTTACTATTAACAATGCATTAATTTGGATAAAATATCAAATATGCCTATAACTGGCTAGGAATTTAATAATAATCTTTGTTTTTATGTCACTTTATAAGATTTACATTTCAAAGGCCCTTCATCTATGGCCATCTTGCTCTTATCTCAAGCTTTGTGTATTTAAAACTACCTTGTTCACTGTATCCTTTTTTTTTCTATTGATCTGCACAAATATAATTGCAGCATTGGAAAACTGAATTTATATCAGTACCAGAAATTATGTTGTTGATTCATTTATCAAAGAAAAACTGTAGAAAATCCAAAGAACTTAGAGCACACTTTATCTTGATCTCCTCTTCTAACATTCACTCTATACTCCATTTGTTTCTATCTGTTCCTTCCTACACGTCTTAAATTCTTTTTCTGGAGCTATGCCTACACCAACGTACCTAATTTAATGCCATCTATCATCATCATTATCATCCGTTAACGTCCATTTTCCATGCTAGCATGGGTTGGACGGTTTGTCTGGAGCTGGCAAGCTGAAGGGCTGTACCAGGTTCCAGTTTGTGTTGGTTTCTACAACTGGATACTCTTCCTAACGCCAACCACTTTACAGTGTGTGCTGGGTGCTTTAACATGTCACAAGCACCGGACTCTCGGCGCTAATGCTTTTTGCATGGCACCATCACAAGTGCTTTTTACGTGGCACCAGCACTGGACTCCGCGTGCTTTGACTCTTGATGCAACTGCTTGATATTCTTTATTTCAATAAGACTTCAGCAAGCTCATCAGCCTAGAATTGATTATCCACTCTTGCCATCCTCTTCTAGATATCATATTGATATAGCTACTAACCTTGATTAAAATGTTTGTTCATTTTGTATTTTAAGCATCATTCTACCTTCAATACACATATAACATTGTTTTGCTATTTTGTTGAATCTAAATATGAATAATGGATGATATAGTGTCTTAACCCTTTAGCATTCAAACCAGCCATATCCGGCCTAAATATTCAACCAGTTTTATATCAAAACTGACCAGATCTGGCCTTCTCACACCTATCCTATAATTTCTTTCTAAAACTATGCAATCACATCATGAAAATGTCTTAGCTACAAGATAATGCTTAATTAATTCAAAACAATGTGAATAAATAAGCATTACATAGGCGTAGGTGTGGCTGTGTGGTAAGAAGCTTGCTTCCCAACCACATGGGTCCGGGTTCAGTCCCACTGCGTGGCACTTTGGGCAAGTGTTTTCTACTATAGCCTCGGGCCAACCAAAGTCTTGTGAGTGGATTTGGTAGACAGAAACTGAAAAGAAGCCCGTCGTATATATCTATGTGTGTGTGTCCTTGTGCCTGTGTTTGTCCCCCACCACTGCTTGACAACCGGTGTTGGTTAGTTTATGTCCCCATAACTTAGCGGTTCAGCAAAAAAGATCGATAGAATAAGTACCAGGCTAAAATAAGTACTGGGATCGATTTATTTGACTAAAAATTCAAGGTGGTGCCCCAGCATGGCTGCAGTCTGAGGACTGAAACAAGTAAAAGATAAAAGATAGGGATATTCATACAGAACTAAGTGCATCAATTTCAGCAATGTGGGAGGAACTGCGGTGTCTGTGGTAACTGCCTTTTTTCCTACAACCAATGTATGTACATATGTATGTGAGTGTGTGTGTGTACGCATGTGTGTATGTATGTATTGTGTGTGTGTGTGTGTATGCATGTGTGTATGTATATATGTGTTTGGGTGTGCACGCATGTGTATGTATATGTATGCATGTGTTTATATATATATATATATATATATATATGTGTGTGTGTGTGTATCTGTATGCTTACATGTGTGTGTGTGCATATGTATGCAAAAATAAAAATGAAAATGATGCAGAAGACAAAGTAGAAGTAACAAAATATGCTGCTTGATGAAGGTTTTAGAAATTTGAAGTGTCTTTAACATTTTGAGCTTAAGCTCTTCTTCAGAAAGTCAAACTAAAGAAAAAAAGCAGAAAAGATAGGGGAAAATTGGAGTAATGGAGAAATGCATTTTAATCTGTCAAGTTATATTGAAAGTGGATGGGGGCTGGAATAACAAGAAGTGAAGGGGAATGAAAATGGCTTCATATGAACAAGTAAAGTAAGGGAGGAACTGTGACCCAATGTACATGATTGCATGTATGAGTGTTTGTGTGTGTGCGTGTGTTTGTGTATGTATATATATGTGTGTGTATGTGTGTGTGTGTGCATGTGTGTTTCAGTTTTAGTGTATACCCTGTGAAACTACTATATAGTCACTAGTATTTTGGGATGTATTGTTACAAAGTATTTGCATGTATGTTTTTGTTTGTTATATGTGTCATTTGAATGCTTCTTGGTTTATCTGTATGTATCCTGTGGGTATGTGAGTATGTGTGCACATGTGTTTTGGTTTGTGTGTGCATAGCATGTAAGTATGAATATATTGTTATGAAGTTTGTATATGTATGAGAGAGAGTGTGTATGTGTGTATGTTTTGTTGGTTCATCTATGTGCCATATAAATGAGCACATATGCACGTGTGTGCGTACGTAGCACTTTAATGCCTGTGTGTGTTAGTGTTTGCCTTTGAAACTGTGACAATGAATGGGTGTTAGAATGTATGGTATTCTCTAGATTGGCGTGTCTATGTATGTGTGAGAACTAAATACATATATGGAGTCACATCTCTATATTTAGTCTCACCATAAAATTAAACTCCATGGATTTAAATCTGTAAGCAGATGCGATTTGATTTACCTCTTGTCTTTGACTCTCTTCAGGCAGAGTCATTCTACCATCCACGTGTGATACATCCAACTTCACTGTAACCGTCTACCTCCACATACATCCTCACTTGACCAGCGCTGCTACCAAAAGGGCCATGACTTGGCCCTGATGTCACTCATCCTACCACTTCCGGTCAGGCATCCCCCAACTTCTGGCACTCTCCCCTTACAGCAGGCAGACCCCCCCCCGATCTCAAGGATCAATCCCACCCCCATCACATTGCTCCATGTCAAAACCCGCCATCCACCTGGGTGGTTGGCAGTCCCACTGCGATTTCCGCACTGTTGGAGTAGCGCTTTCGTTTTTCCTCTTCCTCGGAGTCTGTCGAAGCAACAATTCTACAGACACCCAAGACATGATGTGGCATTCCATCCACGGATACATTGTTTTGGGAATTTACGGCTGTTACTGTTCCCTTTCCCTATTGGGATGTGCAACGTGCCTTTGGAGGCTTGACCCAGACCTCTTTGCCCACTCGTACAAACGTGTTCTCTCTCTCCACCAGCTATTGTGGTACCATGCTCAGGTGTCACCATTCATATCTGTATATTGCCCTGTGTGGCACTGACTCCTCAGCCTGTCCCACCTGAGGAGATATGTACCAAAACACTGCCTCCATTGGTGAAATGTCCCCCCACCTTTCTGCCATGGCCTTGGTTGTGTGACAGTATCTCTCCACGACCCCATTTCTGCTCAGGCTGTATGCCGCTCTGAAGAAGCGGTTCACCTTCCATGAGTCAAGCATCTCCCTCAGTGCCTCTGAGTGAAACGCTGTGCTGTTGTCCATCAGTAATTCATCCACAGAGCCCCGCTCCAAGAATATCTCTCAGCGTCCGCGCGATTTTCTCCGCAGTCCCTGTCTTCATTTCTCTCCATATCGCCATCCGTCCCACCCCACAATCGACCATTGAGAGATGCATCTCTTGTCAGTAGTGTGTCAAGTTCACCGCCAATCACTTCCAGGTGTGCTCCACTGGGATGCTGCCCGTCTCGTGCACACCCGGAGTGGGGTAGATAGACTGGCATCTGTCGCAACATCCGACCACTCTGTCTGCTAACGTCGGAATTGATTCTTCTGGCTAGGAACAGGTTCCTATCCACTCCCATGTGGTGCATGGCATGCAATCCTCTCAACTCCGAGTCACTCAGCCGACACATTGCAGCTATACCCTTTTCTGCATACTCTGGTGCTTCCAGCCAGGCTTTCTTCACCCTGGTTAACACGTCTGCACTATTTGTTTCTAAGGGTACGAAGACTACACTCAACTTCAGGCCAAACTCGGTATACAGCTCTCCCAGAGTTCCCAGACGGTGCTTTATCAAAATTTCTGCTGCCCCTCTCCTTTGCACCCTCTTCTCACTGGTAAGCACTGATCTCACCCATCTGAGTACAGTGCCCAAGTTGGTGCGAATCTCTATAGTGCGCAGCCCCCATCTCGGTGTGATTCACTCTTTACAGTGCAGCGTCCAGTTTGGTCACATTGATGGGGTTGCAGTCCTTCCTGAGCCAGGCTGCGTTCTTGACCTTGACACCCCTTATCTCCAGAGTGACCCCTAGAGCTATGCTGCTGGCATCACACAATACGGTCCCACTCTCCAATTTGGGGATGTACCAGCATCCTCTTACTGGGTCATCTGCTTTTACCCTCCCCACAATTTCCTGCATCATGGCCACTGTCCTCTCTCCTACCCTGTCACCCAAGCTCACCCCGACTGCTCGTCTCTTGACATAGCTGCATACCGTCCGAAGCCACCCTGCGATTGGGATAATGGTCCACCAATTTGCCACATATTGAGAAGACCTCCCGTCTATTCATGTCTGCGCCCAGTTCTGGGACTTCATTCCACCTCCGAAATACTAATGTGCTCTTCTTGTCTCTTTGTAGCTTGAGTCCTAGTGCGGCTCCTCCCTCCATCACTTCCAGCAGCTTCGCGGTCAACCTGAACTTTCCCAAGTAGCTTGAGACCTTTGTTGCTGACACCACAATCTCATCTACCAAGATGTTGTTGATGTAGGAGTTGGTGGCCCTCTTCACCTTGTCTTTTTTCCTCAGGCCTTGAGGACCGTCGCCATGATCTTTGGTGCAGAATTCAACCTGAAGCCAAGCCTGGTCAGACAGTATGTTTGGCCCTTATACCTGATCAGCTGATACTTCTACAGTTTCTCATCTACGTGAAGTTGTAGATATGCTGGCTTTAAGTCAAAAATTGTGGAGACCCCTGTCATTCGTTTCCACTCTTGCAAAGTTTCCCTGCAGACGTCTGTGACCTCACCACCTGTGTAGCATGACACGTGTTTGTTGAGTTCACAAAAGTCCAACACCAGCCTGATCTTGTTCTTTGTAGGTTTCATCACTGCCATCAATGGCAATACTCCACACTTTACCTCCTCCTTCCAGGGAATCATTATACCCTCCTCGATCCATCTCTGTACTTCTCCCTCAAAATCGCTTCTGGCATCTTCTTTCAATGTATGCTGATAATAGCCCACTCTATTCGTCAGCATTGGTGGTAAGAATGCTGAAAGATGGAAAAAAGTCTTTAAAGTCTTTAAACACTGAAATAGTTTGTAACCAGATGCGATTGAACTTACCTCTTGTCTTTGACTCACTTCGGGCAGAGCCAAACCACCATCTACGTGTTGTACATCCAACCTCACCTTAACCATCTGCCTTCATGCACACGTCCTCACCTGACCAGCACTGCTACCAAAAGGGCCATGACTCAGTCCTGACGCTCATGTGATGTCACTCATCCTACTACTTCCGGTCAGGCATCCCCCAACTTCCGGCACTCTCCCCTTACGGCAGGCAGCCCCACAAAATCACATGGCATTGGGCAGCTAAGCTTTTTACTGTGGAACTTTAAAAAGATATATCTTGTTACTTTCTTCATTTACCAAAACATAGGGGTGATTCCATTGGCATGTTTTATAGTTTATTGACCACTCATCATAAGACAAAACCCCATCATTCCTCTACTCACAAAAAGAGCAAATTGTTATTGAAATAAGTCACAAACTAGGAACTTAGCTGCAATTCCTAGATTAATTTGCATATCATGCATTTTTCAATAATCAATTTGAAAATATTTGAAATTCAACTTAGATGGTGTTGTAATTTTTATATGCATCATTTTTCTTTGATACTATAGCAGACTTAACAATAATAGTTTTGATTGTTACAGCTTAACAATTTAGATTATTGAGTTTCATTTGTTATGACATAGCCAATGTGTTATTACAATCTGGCAAAGTCAACAGCTGGTCTAATATAGCCAACAACCTATCAAAAAATGATTGACAAATGCCAAAACACAATGTCACCACTCCCTCCCAACAAAATATAAATATGATTGGAAAACATTGCACACTGATATTACTAATGAGAGCTTTGCATGATTTAACAAGAGTTTTGTTAGCTTATAAAACTGGATTCAAGTTCTCATATGAACATGAAAACAGTAACAGGAAACCATTCTAGTATTCATACTCAGGACTAAATCTTCTTATTTGATTATGTTCTTGTTTATGATTATGATTGTGAAGGCTGGTATTTACAGACATCTGCCATTAATCAGCTAGCTATCTTACATGACCAGCTGCTAGTCCATGACAACATTGATTATAAATTGATAAACCATCTCACTTCCAAATCAACCTGTACATATATTAAAGTATCACACTAAATCATTGTTTCTGGCATGATACAATCCTTTGAGTGCTAGAATCACTATGACTAATGTTTCTGGCATTTATATTTTTATTCATATTTATTACATATTGTATTTTATTTATAGCCAAAATTAATACACCTAAACAGAACTTATATTTTTAGAATCAATACATATCTGATTTTGTTTATGTATATTTTCATTCTGTGGGAAAACACTTATTTGTAATTTATATTTAATGTTCGAAATTTATTTGTGAATATCAGACAATTTTTTACACCAAATCCTATCAACTTCCTTAAATTGTTGCTTGTAGTATACTAGGAGGCATGTAGCTTGTTGGAGCTGGACTATTATTTAGTTAATAGCCAAGAAATTAACTTGTAATAAAACAGTCCACCAAACTCTGAATAGGCAATATTCAGATTGTATAGCTTATCATTGTAGTCAACAGTATCACTCTAAAATTAAGTGGTTCATTAGCGTCTAGCCCTAAGTTTAATTTCTAACAAGGACCGAGATATCTGGCACCTTGCTGTACTCAAGAAGACCTGTCTGCCACAGCAGAATTGATACCAGTGCTGGTGTCACATAAAAAGTACTCATGCAGGTGTCACATAAAAAGCACCCAGTACACTCATTGGAGTGGTTGATGTTAGGAAAGACAACCAGCCATAGAAATCATGCCAGAACAGACAATGAAGCAGCCCCTGGCCTTACCAGCTCTGGTCAAACTGCCCAACCCATGCCAGCTTGGAAAACAGACGTTAAATGATGATGATGTATTTCATGAGTATTTTTTGTGTTATTCTAAATGCACTAAATGATGATGAAGTTTTCATTAAACTGACTGAATAGGATATTTGATGCCCCATCTGTATAATCAATTTCAAATCAATTTCTTTCAAAACTTTCAAATCAATTCTGAAATATTTCAAAACAATTCTGAAATGAACATTCCATTGCTAGGTGATGAATAATGGTATTGGCTGAAGATCAGTCAAAATACTTTACATTCTATGTTCAAATCTTCTCAGAATCAACTTTACTGTTCATCATTTGAGGTTTTATATAATAGGTATCAGTCAAATAATGAGGCAATTTAACCAACTGTGCTTTCACTAGAATTAGTGGTTTTGCACCTTAGTTAGAAATCTATATCTCCTTTCAAATGTATTTAATGTTTCTTAGCCAATACTTAATTGTTCTCAGTGTTGTTAGATTACCTTATAATGAGGATTTTTTAAAAATGTTCTTATTTAACAAAAAGAAGTGGAATAGTTGAATTGATAAAGGGGAATAGTTGAGTATTTTAAAGTTGTGTAACATGAGTTTGTATATACACTATGCATATCCCATTTTGTTATGAGTCAGGAAGGACAATTAACTTGATATGGCTCAATTCATGTAGCTGTTGAAAACAGCAATTTTTCTGGGGAAGTTACTTTTAATACATAAGCATCCTATCCAGTGGGTGATAAGTCATTGTTAAAGTCTTCATTTCTATCCTGTGATTTCAGATTGGAGAGGCTATATTCACACTATGAATTTAATTCAGTCCCACAAGCTAACAAAGAAGACTGAAACATATCCAGAATTGTCACTATACTGCTAACATTCACTGCATTACATATTTAATTTTAATCAATTAAAATATTTTTTGGTTTACTTCATCAAAGATGTTGATGCCCCCTTTACTAACAAAGCTACTTGTTCATTTTATAATGCCTCCCCTGCTTACAGCTTGTTCATACCATGTAGTAACTATTTACAGCTAGGTGAACTAAACCATGTAGATGTCAGTCACAGCACAATGCAGTGATAGTATAGAAACCAATGACTTCTTGTCTAGTTGCTTAATACCTTTATTGACTTGGTCAACAATGATATCATTGAAAACAATATTGATTTCTTACCTTGGTACAACACTAGGAACTGTTCGGGGAAATAGCAAGAGTCAATTGAGTCAATTCTCCGTATTACAATTTATTATTTTGTAGATCCAAGAAGGATAAAAGACAAAATTGTCCTCAGTGGGAATTTGAACTTGAAGCATAACTAAATACCACAAGTCATTTTATCTGGTGCTCTACCAATTCTGCTATAAACTACCCTGTTTTAAATAGTTGTTTGAACCACTAGTAATAGCAGCAAGATCTTACTCAAATCAAACCCCACCATCTTAGAAAAATATACATTGGTTAATATAATCCTGGGTTCTCTGCACACAGAGAAAAAAAACAGGTCATGGTCAGCTGAATCAGGCTGACCTGGAGCTAAACAACAACAAACGACCATCCCATCTATGACCCACTTCCCTATACTACTGAAATATATTTAAGATCAAACAACTTCACAGTATTCTTCAACTTCTAAAACTATAAATAACATTGCTTTATAATAAGTAAGGCTATAAAATAATAACGTCTCCTTTAATATATCTTGTAGTTTATACTGTCGTAGTTTTAAATTACATACTAACATAGCTGACGAAACATTAACATAGTTTACTTTTGAAATCTTCTCTTTACCTGCAAAGAAACAATGCAATTATTAATAAGAAAGATTGAAATTAATGCATGCAAGATTTCACAGCTCTAGTGTCACTCCTTCATAACCAGCCTATGAACTTTTCAGCCCACCCTCATACATTGATTATTTGCATGATTACATTACCTTGAATACCTTTATTCATTATGGTTCAACCTAAGGTCACAACCTACATAGGTTACCTACACATTTATAAAACTTTTATATATATGTGTGTATATGTGCATGTATGTACACATACATGACAGAAGTAAATAGGCAGTCTTATAATCATTAAAACTTATTGAAATCTGAAATTATACATTCAAATTATTTATTAATTATTATAATGTGAATATCTAACATTTAGTAGACATGCCCTTTGCATTTTTCAATGCAAGGCATGCTACTGATCAGATGACAAATATTCTCTTGAGGAATTTCTTGCCAAGTTTCATGCAGTAATCTCAAAAAATCTGGCTTTGAGGATGCTTTCGTGATCTTTTTACGAAGTATACTGTTCATTATGCCTCAGAGGTGTTCAATAAGGTTCATATCTGGTGACTGGCTTGGCCATGGAAGCTTTTTAATATCATTCTCTTCCAACCAATCATGGGTCTTTTTAGCCGTGTGACAAGGAGCCCCATCTTCCATAAATAAAGAGTTTTCTTTAATCAATTCACTACTGGAGAAGATTGGAAGGAGTCCTTTCTGCAATATGGACACATATTTATCTGAGTTTATGTTTCCCTCACAATCCA
>JAOPUL010000001.1:53540768-53553516 GCA_027564515.1 Octopus rubescens | reverse complement strand
TATATATTGTATATATACTTCTGCTATAAAAGTAAAGTCAATCTTAGTAGCATCTGAACTCAGAAAATAAAGAAATGTAACTAAATATTAGCATTTAGTTGGGTGCACCACTGTTTCTGCTATTTCTTCATTCTTAAATTTTGTAGTGCTTTCACTCCAGGTTAGTAATTTTAATAAGAAATTTATAATTAACCTAATCCTACACACTATTAAATCAGTACATGTAAAACTAAATTTGGGGAAAATAAGAATTTTATTTAAGTAGAAAACAAACAAAATTTTTTAATAAAATAGTGAGGGGAGAAAAGACTGTCTATGACTTTAGCAAGCCCTCAAAGACTGGTGGAATTGATACAGTTGATATTCAGCTTGAACATCAGTAAATCAATGTATATATGAGTAAAGAAGTGTTTTACTGAGGAGTCTGGCAGTTTAGACACAGTACAAATTAATGGAAATAATAGTAAATAGAAATAGAAACGTGATGTGAGACTTGTAGGGCAAGGGGTTTTCATTGGAGAGAATATGCAGCTATTTAGTTCAGAGAAAAGACTTTTATAGTAGCAGTAGTAGAAGCAGAGAAAAACAACACATATATGAGTTAGTGACTGAATCATTGCCAATCAACTGAATGGCCTTTCATGTGTTCTTTGATGTTTACATGTAGTATTATAAGTAAACAATATTCTAGTGCGGATTTTATTTGAGCTTTGTAGAGGATTATAGTTGTGTGTTGTTCATGATTAGATAGGTTGAAAGTACATGACAGTTTCACTGATATGAGTAGTGATCATGACTTTATGCTGTTGAAGAGATTAGGAAGTCATGTCCCTACTGGATGACATTTTGAAGAATTTTGTTCATGGACTCAGAGAATGTTTGGTGTAAAGAGTTTAGGTTAAGAGTATATGGCACTTTTGTGTGAAAGGCTGAGGAGTGAAGGTTAATGTCATCGGCATAGAGGTGTGTATTGTTAGAAATGACAGCAAGTAGGTTCTTACTGTACAGAAGGAAGGGGGTGAGAAACATTACTAATGTTAGGTACACAAAAAAATTGAAGTGAACCCCACTGGTATACTACTGCTGTCTGACAGAACATTTTCAATACAAGAAATGAGAGACAGATGAAAAAATTAATAAGCAAGCACCTTAGCTAAGCGGTTTTTATATTTGATAACAGCATGGACTTTGTTTATGTCAAGTGCAATAACACTGCTTTCATGAAAGCTCTCAGACGATGAGAGTGAGATCTGGTTCTATGAAAGCCAGGGTCACCAAGAGAGAATAAAAGAAATGAAACAGATGGTTGTTAATGACTGTTTCCATTACCTTTGATATGTTGGAAATGCATTGTAAGGCTAGAGAAGTTGCCATTTTGAGGGATAGAACATATTAGAGTAGGCTCCCAAACATTGGGATAGAAATCTATAAGGAAGGAAAAATTGAAGAATTTGACAATGGTAGGAGCTAGCTCTGAAGCCTTGTATTTGGTGGTGATGAAATGGATGCTGTTAAGACTGATTATTTGGTTGGTTTAAAGTGTTCAGAAAAGTTTTCTAAAGTAAGTGTTTGTGATAAAATTGGAGGGCAGGAAGTGCATGTATGGAGCTGAAAGTGAAACGAGTAGCAAATGTTGGTTTTTCTCAGTGAGAATACAGTTGACAGATTTGGGCTGGGAAGTGATCGGTAGAAGAATTATGTAACATTAGTAGAGATCCTCTTCGATATACTCTGCTACAATTTGCAAGATGAGAGATATTTGAGAGAGTATGATACATAAAATTAACTTTTGCTTTTCTGATGGTAGTTACAGTGCCAGATAAAATCTCCCAGTTGGTGGTAGTGATGAGTAATTTCCTCTAGTGTTCTTTGATTGCATTGTTGTAGAATAGATATGGGACTTAGGAGTATTAGTTGTGTGATAAGCATCCTGTGTGGGTGAAAACATCTTCATGGGGACATAGGATTGAAATACACTCAACTTATGTAAAGTTGTATATGCTTTAAAATTGTGTTGTTATTTAAATATTCAGATAATTGCCATTTGTATCATTTTAATCAATACAATATCTAGTTATCTTGAAAAGGAAATATAACTGTATTAATGAATAAGTTTCTAGTTTTTAAAAAGTATCAGCTATTATATATCTTATAAAAACATGATTTCATATGCAATATAGCATTCTTTCACACATGAGGTTAAATTTATAATATTCACCAAATACTGTTTGGAAGCAATTTTATAAAATCCTTTTAACATTTTACTCTTTATGAAAAATGGCACTTGGATAATTTTTTTTATAAGAAACAGAATAATAGAAAATGGGCTTCATCATAAATTCTTTTGAAAGAAAACAATAATAGTAATCAAATAATGGACTGCAACAAATCTTCTTTGCAGATATTTCCATAGAGCTTATAGTTGGTTCAAGGTCTCTTATGAATTCATTTAGATTAGAGTCATTTTATGTAAGAGAGTTTTAAGTGCTTCACATGTTACACAATTATTTTAAACAGTAATATTCCAAAGTCACTTAATAACAGTTGCTACTACAACTCAATAAATTAAAATAAACAGCATAAAATAAATTTATATTATGTTGCTTAGATTTTCTACAATTCCAAGAACCAACAACAGCACCAATTTGCCTACACATTTCATTTCAAGCCAACAAATCATATCCAACAATCTTAAAAAAAGGATGCCATTGGACAGTGTAATCCCAAATAAATAACATGGGATGATCATGGTTGGAATAACTTTGATCATAGATTTGCTCAATTACAGATGACCTAGGGACAAACAATTCATCTAATTTCTTCTCTGTGGAGGAGAATCACCACAGTTTATGTCCTTATCTTATTCTCTACAGAACAAAAAAAGTTTAAAAAATATTTTGGTTTTACAAAATGATGGTTAAACAGAAGATTAAAAGTGTGTGTGTGTGCGTGCGTGCGTGTTAAAAGCACTGACATTCTTGTGAATCATTCTCAATACCTTTTATCAAATTTACACTACCTTGTTTTATACATTGTATATTTACAAATAATATCTGTATCTCATCCTTTGTAGAATTTAGAACCAAATGAGAATTCTTAAGTAGATGATAAAACCTGCCCAAGAATTATGAGAAAGGAAGAATGGGAAAGTTCAAATATTCATTTTCATACCTCTTGCAAAGACAATTATATATTCATAACAAAAGAAATAAAAAGTAACAGCATCATTTATGTCCTGGTGTACACTTTTTAACATAATATCAGTATTACTTAAGAATCGTTTCTAATAATAACATACCACATAGATGTGATTTCTTTTGAATTCAACACTGTAGAGGAAGAGTTCATTCATTAGATACTATTTGCACAATCACTGATACTTATTATAACTTTGGTGGGATGAACATTAAAGTGAAGCTGAAGAATTTCAACACAAAATAGAGAAGCACAGATTCATTGAAAATTTTGTGCTTCAAGTATCCTTATCTACATCTACCAATTTAAACACATTATATAAATAAAAGACTAACTGATTTTAGCAATTCTAAACTCTGTATATGAAAATGAAAAAGGAGTACAGCTAAAAGAAAACAGTTTCAAAATAGAAGAAAAAATTGTTTTTATATGTATGGCCTATTTGAGTAATCAATTAATTAGGAATGAAAAGATGACTCTTGAGAGGAGACAAATTTGACTATTTAAGCTGTCAGTTTATCCTGTAGCTGTCTTTTTATCATATGAGATGATTGAATATATCCTACAAGTAATTCAGTATCTTAAATAGTTTCAAACTAGAAGAAAAACTTATACTTCTAGTCTATTTCAATAATAAGTAAATGTCTAGAATCCAGTGGAAATGTTTAGATCCATTGACAAATACTTTGAAAAATACAGAAACAAACATTCAGTAAATCTAGAGTCAAACTGTTAGAAACATTTTATACATAAAATCATAAGTAATATTATAAACTAAAACTAGTTGTTGTTAACAAAATGCTCATTAACCAGTTCACTTGACTCTAAACTTTGATTCAGAATAGGAAAATAGCTATAGTTATATCATTATCTTTGCTATCATCATCATCATTATTAGTATTTTTCTATGCTAACTGGGGGATTTCTTAGCACAATATAGGGATAACACTTGGTAACTTTAATTTGGTATGCAAAGGGTGTTTTGAAAATATTCTGTTTATTAACAAACCTTGCTAGCATGGAAAACAAATATAAAACACTTTATTTTAAAAGTAGCAATACATAAATAGGCATAATACATGAGAAACAATATTAAAAGGAAAAAGTTTCATCTCATTGTATATTAGGAAAATGCTTTGTTAGAAATTCACCAAACTGTTGCAACACAGATTCAATGAAGAAGACACTCACCTTCGATTAGTTGTGGACAAATATGAGATAATAAGCTGCATTGATATTCCAAACTCAGTTGGAATACCAACAATAACTGTATTAAAGTATCTCAAACCAAGAAAATATACAAAATTTTCAAATTTATTTGAAAATAGATTGAGGAATGTCAAAGAAAAAAAATTCCATTAGCAACTTTAGCAGATATAACAATGATCATTGTCACTAAAGAGAATTCATTAAAGATTACAATTTAGTTAACACACATACATACATAAAAATACATGTACACACGCATATATATGCATATATATACATACATGAGGTCTGATCAAAAAGTATTGGGACTGGTGCTGTAAAAAGAAAACTACAACACATATCAATTTGGTATTTAATCTCCTTCTGAAGTCCAGTGTTGTTTCCATTGATGGGAGCATTCCAGGAACTCCTTTTTGGGGATAGTGAGCAGCTGCCTTGTCACATTCTGTTGGATTTCCATGACCTCTTGAAATCTTGTGGTTTTCCACTGTGAAGATTGAGTCTTGGTTTCAGGATCATAGCTATAGACCCACAATTCATCACCTATTATGGCCATTTTCAAAATGTTTTCATCTTCCTTGACACAATTAAGGAGATCCTGCACAGCTGAAACCCAATCTTCTTTTTGAGATGACCACACTTTGCGTACTTTAGCTCTGTTATCATAGCAACAGTCCCAATACATTTTGATCAGACCTTGTATATACATATATATACACACACACACACACACACACACACACTATTATTCAGACCTTATATCTCTACATGTTTAATGATATGAAAAATATATTTTGAAAAACAACATGAGTGCATAAGAGCGTTTACGCATGTATTTTTTCAAAATATATTTTTCCTAATATCTCTGAACACTTGGAGAACATGGATGAGTACAAAACAAAATCTTCTGTAGCCCTACCAGTATAATCACACTGCTTTATAAATACAAATGCATTATTCTATATCTTTGTATCAAGAGTTTTATCTTTTAGATTTTTTACCAAGTATGAATGATATATTGATTTGGTTTTACATAAGGAGAAAAAAAATTCATAATAGTTTGCAAATACATTGGGACAAGAAGGAAAGAAAAACTACTGATATAAAGCCAGATAAGAACCAAAATTTTCAAATTGGGGAATAATGATAGTTAAAAGTAAGAAGAACATGCTGAAGCTTAACCGGTGCATCTTGCCTAAATTTCCCAGAATTATATCATGTTTAAAAATATTCATATACAAAAGAAATAGAGTAAAACATGTCCTACCCTTTGTGTAACCTTGTATTGCGGACAAAAACTGGTATACGTACCGTTAGATTCAGAACATTTTAAAATCAGATTGCTCATTTGATGAAAATGCTACAGAAAGGATCTTCCTGAAATTCATAATACAGATGAACTTTGTTCCAGTAGTCTACAGCTCTGATGATCTGCCCACTTGTTTCTTATTGCTATCAGCCCATGAACTGACCTCCCTATTTGGACACTGGCACTTTTACTTGACTCAGACAAATGGTCTCTCTGGCACAAACCTCATCACCAGAATTACATCTTTTCTGCTGTTTCTGTTCTACAGACTTCTTTCAATTCTTTTATTATACTGAAAGCAGAAGTAGGATGGATTTTCTTTGAACCTTTTTGAATGGTGCCAACTAAAAACTACAGGACGTAGTATTGAAACCCATGTTTCCAGTACTTACCTCTTCTTAAAATACAATGCATCAAATTAGAACATTTCATTTAATAAATACAACAAACTAATTATGAAAATAAAAAGATGTCAATATACCAACTTTGCCACACTAGAAGTATTAATATTTATTTAAGAAACTATAAAATCTATTCAGAGCAAATCATTGCTCAGTATCTCTTAAGCTGATTGCCTATTTCTAACTTAAAAGAAGACCCACACATGTGAAATAATATTATGTCTTCTTTTAGAAGAATGGAATCGCTGATAAATATCTTGACTTTATTTTATAACTAAGTGAATTTATGTGTCTAAGCAATGAAACTGGGTCTTTAGGTCCAACTGGGTGGAGGCAATGACACAAGTTAGTTTTTCAGTACTCTGAAACTGTAAATGCTACAAACTTCTTATAAGCTTAAGAAAGTTTCTATCCCAGAGGCAAAATACTCAAAATTTAATCAGGATAGATACATGCTTTCAAAAAAATTCTTTAATTAGATCTTCTATTAAGCTGTATTTTGTTGAATAAAGTCCCTGTGGACAAAATGATTCAATTGATTTATGCAGTGTATTTACTTCTATAATACCTCATTTACAAAGAGAGTCATCTGCAACAAACTAGCATCCTACACAGGAGCTAATTTGTCCTTCATAAATGAATTAATGCTATGGAAAGTAAAGCCAAGATCTTCTGCCAGCCCTATGAACTTTAGTGCTTTATAAAATTATTAACTTGACTTAGAATACAAGCTTAGCATAGCTCAGCTATAGTCTCTGCTATTTACAAATATAAGTTATTTTTTAGATATGCACATATCATTGGGTTTAGAAGTTATCTCTAAAGCAAGCTATTGTCTCCTAAAATATAAAAAAAATCTACATATAAGAAAAAAAATTAGAATATTGTTTTAAACTAGCTCAATCTACTAATTTATTCCTTTATTTTCTATTATGTTAATGTCTGCGTACTTAAAATGGGCAAAGCTAAAATTAATAACATAGATTTAATACTTATGAATGACAATATAATTCTATGCATTCAGTTAAAAAATAATCAAAAATTTCAATAAAGGCAAAATAAATCAACAGGAAAAGGTTATAGAGTTAAAAATTGTAATTTACCTATGGTTATTAGTAAAATTCTACCAGTGATTTGATTCAGCCAACCGGATATGTAGGAACTGAGAGCATCTGATATCCCATAACAAATCATCAAGTACCCAACCATATGAATACCAAGCATACACGTCGCAAATGCCTGTTAAAAATATTGTAATGAAAATGAGACAGTCCTAATGTTAAATTTCAATTTTTGTAAGCAAAAAATAAATATATTTTCAGGAGAGAAAGCTGTTGTTAACAAAATGCTCACTAAACAGTTCACTTGACTCTAAACTTTGATTCAGAATGGGAAAATAGCTATAGTTTAAAGTTATTAACTGTATATTACTTACATACTTTTACCATTTTACCTATCATTTTTCTTCGGTTAACACAAACTAGTTGCATAGTCAGAGGATTGCAGTATGTTTGATGATAAGTTGAAAGAACTTTCTCTTATTTATACTCATTGACACCAATATCTATCTTCTGGTTTACAAATATTGTATAGTAAAACTATGGACATATGTAAAAACTACAAGGTTTTAAGAGCTAATGCAGATGGTCAGGTAGAAAGTCAACTTTTCAGTTTCTCATCAATTTCATCAAATAAATATCTCAGTAACGAGAGTTAATATTATATGCACAATATACAAAATAAAAAACATTAAAATAACAATACTTGCAAACAAAGTTCAAAACATGTTGAAGAGTGAAAGGAAAATAAGAAGTGGGTAGGAGGAGACAGAAAACTTTTGTGTAAAGTAATAGATGTTTTGAGATTTTATCAGTTAATAATCATATTACCTACCTTCGTTATTTCTGCACTGATATAAGCCAAATGCATGGCACTAAATAAATATATTGGAATTAATAATATAAAACGCCAGTCTTTCATGAAAATTAGAACAGATTTTATGTCTCTCCACAACTTTTCACAGTTTCTGGCTGTCTGAGGTAAAGTATTTTTGTAATTAGAAGTGAGAGGATCCACAAAAAAGAAAATAATAGCAAAGGCTAATATATCTAAACCAGTAAAGATAGCAGTCAAAAGAAAAATTGTATTTTGTGATATTGGCATACTTTTCTCATCTTCATGTTTTAAATGGTTGTAATTTATACCACATTGCTGATTCCTATTAGTTATATTGGTAATTGCTTCTATAGTAGAATTTTTATAATAGAAGTCTGTCTGATTTTGTTCGTTAAATGAAGAACCAGTTTCATTGCTGCTTAGTATTAAAGACGATATTAAATTCCCAAACACTTCTGAGAAAAACAATATCAAATAAAACACACCATGAAATTTACTACAAATGTGTTCAGTCTTTTGTCCTTTCTTAATGGCATAATCACAGGCAAGCCGTTGAATATATACTCCTTGAGCACCCCAAGATACAGCATTCCAAAATCCAAGCATTGCTGATGCTGGCATAAGAATATAGATACTAGGGTAACAATTGCTAATTACATATATGATATGAAATAGAACAGTTACAAGGGTGGCTCGGCGAGGTTCAAGTTGTTTAACAACATAAGATGCAAATAAAGATCCTATAACAAAGAAGGCAAAAAGACAAGACAATGTGATAAGTCCAACACCATTACTGTTAATACTGCTCTGCAAATGACGTAATGATCCAAATGCCATGTACATGACCATGAATCCAATACTGTATGCAATTAAATTCTTCCAATGATTTGTAGTTTTTATTGTTTCAGAAGATATGACAGACATATTGTCCTCATAAGTATCTTGAATATTCTTCAAAGAAGATATATGCATTAATGATATATTAGAATAACTGTTGTTTAAGTTATTTAGCATATGAATGCATGCATCTGACAAATTCACATGCTCCTGGCTTGAACAGTGAGAAGTGGAAATAAAGTTCGAGCTTCCAAGCAAATGAAGCAAAGGAGCATTTTTTTCTTTGCTGAAAGAAGGTTCAACCTCTATTATATTACTGCTGTTGAAATTATTAGAATAAAAAGGATCAACAGAAATTATTTCAGATTCAATAAGTGGAAAAGTGCTATCACAACTATCTTGCTTTTCCAAAGTAACTACTTCCTGAATGGCTTCTCCATATTGTTGCTGCTCATTACCATTCAACTGAGAAGCTTTACTGGTGAGAGACTCTTCCAAACATGTCTTTGAGAGTTCTGTAGAAATTTCAGTGGAGATGTTACTGTCCCTAACTGATGGGGAATGGGGATCAAAGTCTTTCATTAATGAACAATCTTGACTACAATCAACCAAAGAGGAATCATCATTATCATAAAAGTTCAAAGTTGTTGCAGTATCATTGATGTTATTATTTGTGGAATGTGTTAACAAAGAATTATTCATTAAAGTTAATTCTGTCATCTTCTGGTCGCATTGGTTTATAATCTCGCCAGCAGGTGTGTTATCATTTTGATGTAAAAAAGTTTTCTCTGCAAAGTTTTTTATTTCCTTAGTTGATTGACTTGATGCTAATTCAGGATTACCAATAAATTTTGTATAACATTTGGCCACAGAATCAATTGATTCTGTTTGATCCATAAATGCTTCTTGCAGTTGTTTGGAATCATTGAGTTTATTTTCATAAGAGAGAAATGTGTCTGTGGATGGATTGTTTAAATTCAAGGGAGTGATGTATTTGTCACTTTTATTTTCTGCAACATTTGGTAAGGTGTTATAATTTTCTGAAGCAGTGGTATATGCAAGCTCATAATTATTATATTCTTCAGGCTCACCATTACTAACTTCATCCCCAGACATACTTAGAAGTGAAACATCACTGTCTGATTGATTTCTCTCAGAATAGACATTACAAATATCTAATGGATTTAATATTTCTACTGATGTATCACTTTCAACAGATGAACTGAGCAGAGGAACATCACTATCAACACAATAATTCAGATTTTCTTCTTCATAATATATGTCAATTGGCTCAGTTTTCTCTGCAGTTAGCATACTATTGAAGTTTTCAATAGCCAGTATATCTATGCCACCAGGTTCCACCTGTGGACTATTAGTTTTATCTTTTAAATTTATAATAATTCCATCTTGGGGGGAAAAGCCATTTGAGCCGGACTCCAAACATACCCCAGTGATAAGAGTATTGTTAACATCTTCAATTACATTGTTTTCTTTACAGATATAATTCACTGAGTTTACATCTTCATGAAATAAATTGTCTGAGGTAGAAGTTGTCTCTCCCGTTTGATGCATTTCATAGTCACAAGGATAACTGAAAAATAAAAACAAAATATTGCCAAAATAGTCAATTTTGAATATTCATTTTTAGCTGTTTATGAAAACTTCATTACAATAGAAAATTGAAATATTTTATATTAGAATATAAAAGTTACAGAATGAGATATAAGTGGAATATGATTATTTGAGAATTAATCTACTTATCTATAAATAAAGTTTTCATTCTTTTAAGCAGTAATGTAACTTATAGGTACTGAAATAGTATTGAACATTATATGGTGTAACTTGAACATAATTTTATAAAATAAATGTCATATCTTTATTCATAAAGTAAAGAGATACAAAGTAGAAAAGTGTTGCAAACACATTGGGAACAGAGACATACATTTGTTTAGAACAGTTAACTGGTTAAAAAAAAAATAACCCTAAATCTAACACTAAATGACCACTCAAACATTATTGGTTAATCATTCAGCTTCATGTACAAGGAATATACTGCTACCCTCACATTATTACTCTTATTTTCCCCTGATATGTTGGGTCACAAGCAAAAGTGAATAGTTAATGACACCTTAGCTCAACTGTCAATATATGTATCTTTTTCTTTTTGTCCAGTCTTTTTGTTATGCTGGAAGGAGAAAGCAGTGACTGTGTTGAAAGAGATGAAAGTGAGAGAAAAAAAAGTATTGTAAAGAGAGAAAGAAAGATAGATGAGAGAAAATCAACAGTCAGCAGCTTGTGTGACAGGCAATCATACATTTCAGGCAATCATGACATTTAGGGAGCAACGGGGGGGGGGGGGAGAAAAAGACATAGCATGAGTAGGTGAGATAGAAAGAAGCTCCACAATGGTGGAAAATTTGAAAGGTGTGTAGAGAGTGAGTGAATGATAAAGAGAATGACAGAAATAGAGTGAGAGAGAGAGAGAGAGAGAGAGAGAGAGAGAGAGAGAGAGAGAGGGAGAGAGAGAAAGGTGAGGGAAGTAAGAGAGAGTGAAAGAAATATCAAGAAAGATTTGTGCATTATATTTAAGGGTGTTGGGAAATGAAGAGAAGAGGTGGAAGATTTTGATTGAGAAGGAAAAGTGAGAGCAGGAATAATAAAGTAAAAAATAAATAAGAGTAATTGAGAGGCAGAAATAAATACATAATTTTTGTGGGTATTATGGGAATATATAATGACTAATATATTGCAACTAATATGGCGAGCTGATAGAATGTTAGCACATCAGACAAAATGCTTAGCGGCATTTATTCCAGCTCTTTACGTTCTGAGTTCAAACCCCACAGAGGTCAACTTAGACTTAAGGGTTGATAAAATAAAGTACCAGTCAAGTACTGGAGTTGATGTAGTCGATTTGTCCCCTCCCCTCAAAATTACTAGTCCTGCAACGGACCAACAACCCATTCAAGGGAAGTGTTGTGATTTGAGTCACTTATACATCATGGAAACTGGGTAGCTGGCTTTATGAGTCCTAGGGCCCAAGAAAAAAATACTGCAACTAGAGTAAAAGTGTATATATATGTGTGTGTGTGTGTGTGTGTGTGTGTATGTGTATATATATATGTATGCGTGAATATGTGTATGTAATATATGTGTATATGTATATATGTGTGTATATGCATATATATGTGTGTATGTATGTATATATATAAATGAATGCTTTTACATCTCATGTATAAGCATTTATACTTTTGCATGAGCAGACCCACATACACACAAATCCTTTCTATACTATAAGCATAAATAACTTTGCATTTATTATTATTACTATACTTAATAAATTATATAACCCTGGTCTGGTACATAGTATGAGTTTTATTAAACATATCATAGTATCTTGGTGAAACTTATATATTTCTTAAACCACTATAATTTGGCTTTACTAATTTAACAATCATTGTATTTAATTTTAATACTCTACTATTATTCCTTAAATTCATAATGTTTTTGTTAGACTAATCTTTAGCTAACAATCATCACTACAGTATTTTCTATATAGTAATAACATATTTAGATATTAATAAATATATTAACCTGTATTCATTGCTACAATTTATATACCTGTAACTCCTTTTATTTAGATAAATCCCTTTTTTTAATTGTTCCTATATATCTACATTTTGAATAATATCCTTTAATTGCTATATATGAAATTGGTGGCAGATTCAATCGAATAGAGATGTTTACTTAATTGTATTTTTATTTATATTTGTTTGATAGTAAATATATTTTTATATATATATATATATATATATACGTATATGTATATGGTGATAGATGTACTTGTAGATGCCTAAATGTATATGTGTGCGTGTATGTATGAATATCTGCTTAACTATGC
>JAOPUL010000001.1:53400155-53415395 GCA_027564515.1 Octopus rubescens | reverse complement strand
ATCGTCATCATCATCATCATCATCATCATCATCATCATCATCATCCTTTAACGTTCGTTTTCCATGCTGGCATGGGTTCATATATATACAGGGTGCCCCAGAAAGATTTACCCATAATATTTTTGTAATTACTCATTATATATATGAGAGGGCAATCAAACTTCCTGAATTGTAAGAACTATATTTTACCTATTTAATACACGAATCAGATTTCAGAATGACCATCTCTTGCTTTGATCATAGCCTGCAAACAGGTGGCTACTGAACTGCAACTGCGCCGCACCACTTCTTCGTCAAATTTACTCCTCACTGTAAGAAAGGCTTCTTTCAGATCCACCACACTTGAGTATGAGATAGCTGAGACATCACTCTCTAAGATAGATCAGACAGAAAAGTTCATATTCCAATCTTCCACATAATGTCTGGGTATGGTGAAATATTACCTTACTTGGATGTAGGTGAATGGTATTCAGCTATACAAAATCTGTCTGATCCATGGAAAATTGGATGCTTCATATACACACAGATGTTACATGGATTATAATATTTTCAACCGAGTCATTACAAGCATCTGATTGTTCAAGTGCTTCAATTCTGTGTATATTTACACGATTGCTGACATTTATCAATGATTTCTCCCATTATTTTGATGCACCATTTCCTATCATTAATAAAACTGTCTGCATTTTCGACGACATGGGTATGCTAGTATTATATAAAAGTGGGTGGGAATAACTGGAAAAAAAGATAAAGATGTAGGTGATGAGGTGTCAGAGCATACTCTCAAGGTACAAGAAGTTGAATATAAGAGAAAATACAGACTGTGGGTGGATAAGCTCCTAAAAGTGTGAAAGGAGAGTGACAGATGGTTAGAGATGGCAGGGTTAGAGATTAATGTAGTGAATGCTGTACAAGGGGTGGTGTGGTCAATGGTAAATATCAGTATGAAGGAGAAGGTAAAAGGAATAATTCAGGAAGGCGGAGGTGATAATTGGCAGTACAGGAAGGGTGGAGAGGAGCAGTATAATAAGTCTGTAGATAGATTAGAAAATATGATGTGCAAGCTGAGAGAGAGATGTACAGGGACTGAGATGAAGGTCAGAAGTATGTAGTGGTGGCTATAGTGAGTAGGGTGGGACAATGAACATGAGAGGGTGATGAGAGTGAAAGAAGATATGAGAGGGTATTAAAGATGAAGTATGGCAGTCCTAAGATGTAGTTCAGGGAAGGGGAAGAGATAATGAAAGCACAGAAAGGGAAGAGCAGTGGAAAATGAAGTAGGAAGGGATGAGATTAAGAATGAGGGATGGAGAAGGGGAGGTAACTAGTAACATAAAGGAAATGGAATATGTACTGATTCTGTTGTCATAAGATTACAGCAACTGAATAGTGCTATTGTTAGAAGAGAGATTGGTGTTAGAAAAATGAGAAGTGGAGAAAGCTGAACGGAGACAGACTGGGTGCAAGGGTATATGCAATAAACATACTTTTAGGACCTCACTTTCGCCATGACAGAATGGTCTTCTTGTGCACAGTGAAATACCAATCCTCTTGGTCCTTTGTCATCTCCTCCATGAGGTACAACATCTCTCAATCAACTTTCACTACTTTGTTCCAGCCACTTCTTTATACAATTGCCATCATACATATGCATCACATGACTATACTAACACAGTCTTCTCTCTTGCACATTACACCCGATTCCTCTTATGCCTAATTTTCCTCTCAACATATTTGCCCTTTGTTGTACATACACACTAATGTTGCACATTCATTGAAGCATACCTTTCTAGTCTTCACATCCTCTGCATTCAGGAGCCATATCTCACTACTATGTAGCATTGCTGTTTGTACACAAGCATTATACAATCTGCTTTTCACTGAGAGAGAAACTTTTTGTCACCAAGAGAAGTATTAATTGCCTGAACTTTCTCTATCTTATACTTATTCTAGCAACTATACTTTCAGAATATCCTCTTCCACTGCTAATTAGGTCACCAAGGTAAGAGAAATTATCTACTACTTCTAAGGAACCTCCCAGGTATTAGAGAGAATCTATTTCTTGTGTGTTCTTAGGGTATTGCTCCAGCACATCTTCCACATACAAGATCTACTTTCTCTGTTAACTTTCCTGTGATCCCACACATCTTGTGTGTCAATAGCTTGCACTGTGTATACTGTATGGAATTCTTATCAATACCTTTCTAAACATTGAGCAGGACCATTTTCCCTAAGGGAGTAAAGTTCTGTGTATTTTCCTCCTTACCAGACCTTTGGTCTTTGTTAAGGTAACTTTAAGACCTTTAGGTTTCAGGTTTTGTGTCCACACCTAGAATTTCTTTTCCAGTTCTACTTCAGATTCTGCAACAGGAATTGGGTCATCAGCATATGTGAAACTTCCTCTGTTATAACCTGAAGGACTATGCTGAATAGGAGTGGATTGAGACCCAAGCCCTGGTGAACTCCCACTTGTACACTAAATTCACTGCTGTACTTGTTACTAACTCTGACTGTGCCTTATTGAGAGTGCCCCTATACAAGGTGTACTGTTGTCACAAGCCATTTGTCTACCCCTAGCTTCATTGAAAGATACTAAAATTCTTAAAGTTTGGCACACAGTTTTAGCTTGATATATTTTCTTACCCTATCACTTTCCAATGGTTTTGTTACAGAATACTGCAAACTATCCTATGAGGTATATAAGTTTTAATTTCAGTTGTTTTAAAGCCATATTATCTTAGTAGGTAAACATCTAGTAAAATCTGGATTTAAATATTTCGTAGTATAACTTCAAGTAGTATCTCGTTTTAAACAAGAGCTCACAGAGTTGGTAAGACACTGAGCTATGATCGTTTCTATGTACAGAATCCAAATTTTAATACCTCCTAGAATCCCTATGGGTGGTTTGTTGGAGACATTATATGTTGCCTCACAGAGGAGTAGAAGCTTCTTATATTAAATGGCAACATTTAAAATTGAAAAGTAATTCAACACCTGGCATGATTTAATCAGATGGATTTACTGTTTGCACTTGAAGCCCTATTGACAAAACCAGAAACTTTGCCAAACTTCCTTTATGACTTAAAATAATCTTTGAACTGAGAACAAAATTTGAGAAATTATGGTGGAGACAACTGGTCTACTTAATATTAAATTACATAGAGCACAAAACCTTAACATAATTTCCATTCAAAATAAATTTCTAGCATATTTCTATGTTTTCTGCTTGTATAATTCTCCCATTCAGCTTATATTTCCTTTCCATAAGGAAATATAACCGGTTATAAAACATCTGCTCAAACAAATCACAAATATTCTTCTACTCACCATTCAAACCACAATAGAAAAGAAAGACAGATGAACGTGTATTAACAACAAAATGAACCATGTGGTTAAGAAGTTTACTTTGTAACTTACAGTTTCAGGTTCAATTCTACTATGCAATACCAGGGGCAATTATTTTCTATCATAGCTTTTCAAGTAAAATTGGCAGATAGAAACTGTATGTAAAGCCTTCAAGGGACTTTTCCAATTCTTGGCTCGTTATTGGGTGCCTTAAAGATCACTGTTGCAAACATTCAGATCAGGTTTCAGATCTGAGGATAATCTCCCCCCTTCTTCAATCAATCACAAAGAAAAAAATCCTCCTTTGACTAAGTAATTAATTCTCACAACCATGAAACATTATATATCATCACCATCCTCCTCCTCCTATATATATATATATATACATATATATATATAAAATGATCAGAGTATAAAAAAAAAAAATACCTTGAATATTTACCAAAAATATAAGTAGCTTCTAACTTTATTTAAACTATTTATAAACTATGTTTCATATTCTAATGCAAAAGCGTCTCATGAAATTCAAGCCTTTGATCACAATTGATAATTTCCTAACTACCATTTGAAATATTCATAAAAGGTACTCTTTGGAATAGTTTGCAAATAATACACTAAACATTTTTTTTTTGTGACAAGACCAATATTACAAGGCAATCACATGCTTTGCAACATTATACACCAGCTACTTTTACCATGTCTTGAGTGAAAGGACAATGGCCATAACTTTAAATATTGTCAATTATATCCTATGTAAGTCCTCATTATGTTGTACATAAAAAAGTTTTAAATTTTCTCATTGACTACTATGTACATAGCTAACAGAATATACAAACTCATCAAGTGTCCAAAGAAACAGAACTTACTTCTAGTTAAACCAGTTTTTTACAATATTCCTAGATGCATTAACCTCACACACTTCAACTTTCATATAAACCACAGCAATCTTACTCATTTTCGATCTCTTTCTGAAATTTGGCTGCTATTTCTTGCAGGTTGAGCAACCATAAAGAAGTTCCTTTGGCTTGAGTTATTGAAAGTTTTCATGTTTAGTGATAGTGTCTCAAGCAAACTTGGGAATAGCTGGCAATGAACGCTCAATCCAGCTAACATTGCACATAATTTTATAAAATACATATTTGTCTATCAATTATAACTACTCAACTCATGCCAGCATGGAAAACAGACATTAAAGGATGATGATAAGGAAGGTTATCCACAAAAGTAGCAGCTATCATGCTAATATATCCCTCAGAGAGACCATGAGCTGTGCTCCCTTTGCCAAGTTTTGCCTTCAACTCACACTACATACTTGTTTATTAGAACAAATTAACATTCAAAGACGTTTATTGTATCGTTTAGAAAGACATATTTTGAATTTCTACACATTACACATGATGCATCATCATGTCAAATTCACTCCTTTTGTACAAATCATTGCATTATGTAAATTCTATACAGAAGAATAAATATAATTTCTGCTTCAATTTGAACTTTTTATTATTGTAGGCAAAAAACAATTATTTTCAATGACTGATTACAGCTATACAATCAGGTTTTCTCATATAAATATTAGTCATAGTAGTTGAACAATAACTAAGATTGTAATAATTAAATCCACTGCTATAACCACATAAAGACAAGATATATTACTATTTTCATTAGATGAATGGTTAATATCAGCTAAAGTATTCATGTAAATATATGAGTTTGCATTTTCCTCAAATTTTGCACATATGGACATCACTACATTCAAATTCAGGTGTGCTCATTCCTCATTTATGACAACTTCCAAAATATTTCATGGTAACAAGATCAAATTACTATCCTACAACTCATGGACAACACAGCAGCCTACAACAGCACTCCCTGCATATGTCATGTCTAAATATTTTCAATGTTATGTCAAGGAAATCTAAATTATTTGACATAACTAAAAATTGCTTTAAAAAAGTATGGATTTCTTCTTTAGGACCTTTAAGTCTTAAGAATAACATTCAGGGTATCTTACAATATCTGTTTTATGCACAACAAATTATAATCAGAACAAGTGAAATAAATTTAAACATTTACAAAGCCTCACTGTGAATGAAATAAGAATGTAAACATATTCTTTCTATGCTACTGATATGTGAAGCTCAGGAAACTCCCTCCTTTTTTCTCCACATCAATAACATAGAAAGGATGTGTTTGAGATTCTTAATTCACCCACAGTGAAGTTTTGTAATGTTCAAAGGTATCCTTCAGATGATGGGCTAGTATGAGTATCATACAAAACATTCAAGAAAAGGAGAACAGACACTTGATAAGAAAACCAACATTCACCAACATTTTTCAACCTCTGATCCACTGTCAAAACAGTCTATTCGCTTATACTAATATACGTTAACTATTTTGAACATGAATCACAGCTCTTTCCTCTTATTACACCTAGTGCTAACTAAGTCTCGCCTAATCCCTCCTCCCAAGAATTGCATCCAATTGACATGCCCAACATTCCCTTGAGTTCTCCTTTACTACTAAACTGCAACAATACAGCATCAATTAGACTAACTTTTCTTGAACATCCCTACTTTAGAAATACTGTCAAAAAGGCCATGAACAATGCTTTTCCTCATCAAACTAGTGCTAAAGCAGGTATGATACAACATGACAATGATTATCTTCCTTCTTTTAAATAAGCAATTTGAGCCATGTCTATTTACTAAGTTCATTATGTGACTCCTACTGAACTAGTCAGAAGAAAGTATACTCCTTTTAGAGTCTTCGAAACTGATGGGAGAAAGGAAGTACTTATCCTCAGATTGGAAACCTGGCCCAAATGCTTGTAACCATGCATTCTGCTAAAGCACCAAGTGGTAGTGTTAAACCAGACAAAAGAATAAATGTACCATCTGATAACAAGAAAAGTTCCTCCAAAAGGCTTCCATGCAGTTTCCATGTCCCAAATTTTACATCAAAGGCATTGGTCAAGCAGAGTTTATGCTAAAAGACACTTGCCCAAGGAGCTGTGCAGGGGGATCAAACTACAGAGCCATGCCTACTACATCTTTTGATAAACATTTCACATTTCCTCTTTCGCCAAAATTCTTCAAAATGTTTCTAATTTATGTTCGTTCATGGGATATTCATAATTATGTGCCTAAATGAATGCATTCATAATTTTTAAAAATACTTTTATTAGTCAACCTAATTAACTTTAATATAAACCGATACAATATCTCTTCTCTCTCAGGATCTGACAATATTACATCATTTTTTAAAAATAGTATGCAACAGCTGTTTCTTTCCAACTCCAAACACTTAGACATAATGATTTCTTTTAACTGGGCACAAGGCCAACATTGCAGTAAAAAATGTAATTGAGTGAATTGACTTATATAGTTACAAGCATCCATGTTGTTGAATATTGTCAAATTCTTTTCTACATTTTCATAGCTAACTGTCTGTTGTAATTTTATGATAAATAGATATTAGTCGTATAGATTATTGATTTTGAATATTGGCACAAGGTCACACTTATTTTATTGTCTTCATAAAAATCACACTTATTTTATTGTCTTCATAAAAATAAAAAGGGAAGTTGATCACAGCAGGATTTAAACTTGAAAAGTAAAAAAATTTAAGTAAATACTGCAACACATATAGTTCAATATTCTACCACATTTATTCTTTTACCATATTTAACATTAAGAATTAAATATTTTAACTGTTATACTCACAGATTGAAAGATCTGATTTTGTATTATGGTGAAAAGCTGTTTGGAAATAGATCAATTGATATGGAATAAAATCTTTCTTTGAATATGGTTTTAACAAGCCAAGATACATGAGCATGATTCTTCACTGAAATAAAGACAGGTCATAAAGGATATTTCAGTGTTTTCATCTTATATAAAAATATCTCTCTCCAGCTTTTCTAACTTTTTTTTCCTTATCAACTTCATGATCAATTAACCCACAGCGTTCCTGAGATTGCCTCTACTCTTTCTAGTTTCTACCTTATATCTAGATAAATAGAAATGTTCAGGTTGTGTTAAATATTGAATGTAAAACCTTGTAAATTGTAGGCAAAAAATCTTAGCTGGCCAAACATTTGAGGAAAATGAGTTGGCTGAAATTTTAGATAATCTGAACTGCAGTATTTAGTTGTTCTCTCTACATTCTGAATTCAAATACCACCTTAGTCAACTTTGATTTTCATCCCTTTGGATTCAATAAAATAACTTTAGGTGTGGTCTAAGCACCCAAAAAGGGTCACTCGACTGATTGGTATGAAGCCTCTTACCATCATACTCCAGCCTCTGGCCTACCAACATGCTTTCTCCTTTCTGCCTTTTCTATCACTGCAGGAATTCCAGAGGGATGATGTACTGGGTAAGAAGGATTTTCAGTTGGCTGGTCTTCTATCACCTTAACTCAAGAACTCTCAACACTTTCATCTCTCTTCTTTTCCTCACCCATATTGCATCCATCTCCATTATTTGAGAGTGAATACACCACTATTGTCACATACACACTTTTCAACAACATCTTGACTGCTACAGACACACTACTTTGCAATCTGGAATAAATCAGACCTCTGATCCTCATATTCAGAACATTAGTGAACCTCTCATTTTCTGTTTCTCTCTTTGCTAAGTATATTTGATATTTAGCTTCTCATCTAGCGACCTGACATTGTTTCTTACACCCTCACTTTCTTTCCATGCCTCTCTCTTAACTTTTAATGCTTTTACTATTACATCTCCATATCCTCTAGCAGGAACCTTGCTCCATCCACAAAGCTGGTCTGTAGCTTACAGCAGGTTGTCTTGTCGAAACTGCCAGTTGTCTTCTATGTTAAAGGCCTATCTCCCCCTACTAAACATAATCTATTTCTGGCATAGTGATCTTCCAGCTTCCATAGCTTTCTCCAGATTGTCTTCTGTATCTGTGTATGCCTAGCTCTTATTCTGTTGTCACTAACCACTAATCTATGTTGAGTGGTACATTCTTCACTAGGGAAAGACAGTATTCACAACCATCTGTATTTCCTATTTCCTGGTGAGTGTGAAGTTTAACTAGTTTGTGTCTTCACCCGAGATATAGGTAATCATTTTACGTTTCATATATGTTTCTGTGTTTGAGAGTAGAAGGTGAATACGGTTAGTATGGAAATAATAACAGATAACATAAGGATCACAATTGAAAAAAAATTATTATAAGCTTGTGATGGAGAAAGATTTAGAGGACAATACAGATCAGATCTAAGGTCAACTGACAAAAAATAAAAACAAAATGCAAGTCACTGAAACCAGTAGAAATAAGAAGAGACATAGAAACACAATGTGATGCTAAATATGACCCACCCCCTGATTCATTATCTTTACTATATAAGCTTTCTGACTTCACAGGTTATATCCCACAACCTTTGGAGTTTTTACACAAATATAAGCTTCATTTTTATGAACAGAGAATTCTTTTGTCATCAAAAAGATAGAATAATACATCAAGTCATTATAAATTATAGATAAAAATTTTCCCTTCTTGCCATACAACTAGAACTAATTAAATAGTCAAATTTAATATATTTTTATATTAAATATCGGTTATTTAATTTTGATTTTTGATTGCTATTGACGATAATTAAATGCAAACTTAAGTAAAAGACTCAAATTTTTAATGTTATTTATCTCTGGGCATGCACAAGTTCTGAAAAGAGAAAGTTGCACTGATTTTTGTTTATATCTTATACAGCATGAATGTTGTATTAGATTACTCTACTATGACCAATAATTTATATAATAAAATAAAATATAATATTTTGCTTCTGATCACCAAAGCTTATCACTGCCATAAGCCTACCCATGCATAAGCACACAGACTCATTGAAAAGACTTATAAATATAAGAATAAAAGCTGCAGTGTGGTATTTTTGCTTTAAAAATTACCATGTTGGATTTGGAGATATATCTTAATTTATTTGCTTTAAAATGTTGAAAATTCAATTTACAAAAGTACTATTCTGTATAGGACAAAAATGTTTATGCAAAATAAAAGAAAAAAAACCTTTGTCATAAAAGTTTAAAGTTGAATTGAAATCATTTTTTTCTCCAAAAAAACTAAACTATATGTGCTAAAAGGATATCTGCATTCATATAAATATGTTAATTTATTAAGCTTAAGGTTAGCAGTGATGTAGCAGGTTAAATCAGAGGCATTCTAGTCATGAATATTCAATCTTTTATTCAGACAGTGTATATAAGACATTATCCAATATGTACTACCATTCTTTAAAGAGAGTAGTGTGCTGTTTGCGAGACAGGGCCACTGTTTCTAGAGGATTGAGTAATCACACACAAGCTGCCTTGTTAGTTTGGTACTTAGAGAACAGCCTGTTTAAGGATGACCTTCATTGTCAAATCAGATATTACAATGTTAAGTCTCATGGATAAAATAAAAGACAAAACTATACTGAGGGGGGGATTTATGCAGAAGCTTTCATCCCACTGTTAAAATGAACAGTGTCTGATAATGATGATAATCTTTAAGCTCCAACAGAATTAGGTTAACCACTGTCTGATAGCAAATGGTGAAATTCTTTTCAGTCCATAAGGAGACCAATCTTTTTTTGCAACACACATCTGTTGATGGCATATTCCATGCAACTCTGCTGCTGGATAAATTCTATTGCTACATTTATACAATACAGTTTAATTATCCTCAACAAGCAACAATTAAATTATATATTTTTGTGAGTGCTCTCACTAACACTTAAAACTGTAAGACCTTTGCTTATTGAAAAGCAGGCAATGGATGGAAGACCAGGAGGACTAAGACGAAGCAAATGGAATTGCTGCAGAAGTTGATGAATAAATGAATGTTTTTTTTTGTTTATCATTCATTTCAACACTTTATTAAATTTCACAATTACTTAGGTTTGGAAATTATAAATACTAGTAAACTCTCATGCCAAAATTTATTTACTCTTGCAACAATACAAATATTATTTCAAATTCTAAATACACTGCTCAATTCATTCATCAGCTGTAGACATGTTAGAGGTTATGTAATTCTTACTATGGATGCTTGTTGTATTTCAATAGAAAGCAATAATTTCAAATATAAGTTTTTAAAATTTTCATCAAATTCAATGTCTGTTTATTTAATATGAAGGACACAGCTTTTGCGGTAAATAAGCATAACACAAAGATTATGTGCTGCTTTAATTCAATACCATTTATTTATATTGATATTTTCAGATATCACATGATAAATATTTTTGTGCAACTCTATATATATATTTTTTCTTCTTAATTTATTGTCCTCTTATTTTAACACTGAAATGAACTTCATTCCGTCATCATCTCTGTAAGATTATTATTGCCAACACTAATCCGAGTCTAAAATTATAGAAAGTAATCTAATAGAAATGTTAATCTCAAATCTGTCTACTAATATTAGTTTTCAGTCCACATAAAATTCTCAAACATCAGTATATGTGCAAAAACACAATCAAAACTGATAGCAATCATTCATATTCCCATATTGTATCAAATAACTACAATAATTTCCTATTGCCATCTGCCCCAGCATGGCCGCAGTCTGATGACTGAAACAAGTAAAAGATAAAAGATATAAAACATAATATCTGACATCAAATGTATTGAGTTGTTTTGCTATCTTTATAGTGATATATGAAAGTTTAATATGATCTAATCCTTCCTCATTCCTGGAGACCAATCCTATAAACATCTTAAAAATAACAAGTAAGATCTTACTCTAATTTTAAAAAGAACTCCAAGTGAAAAGCAGGGCAAGTTAAGAAGTGTTGGAATGTGTTGAGCAGCACAAAGCCAAAGGACAGTGTTGATTACATATTGTGAATTATTTGCTTTGTTGTTATATGAGCAAAAGAAACGATTGTGACAGTGAGAAATGAAAAGCCAGTTGACACTTCAGGTATTCTGGTAAAATATGTTTAATATTTCAAGCAGGAAGCATAAATACTCAGGCTTCATGAATGAAGGTAGTATTAGAGGTGTGAAAAAAAAATAAAATGGAATAAAAGAAAGCCCCAACGATAATCATAGATATGAAAAGGAAACATTTCTAATAGTATGTTGGATTGATGTACATTCGTGAAATAGGTGTTTTATGACTAGCATTATAATACTTAATTTCTTATAAGCAGCCAAGTTGGAAGTCAGTGGCCATAGGTGGGCTTCTCAAAATTTTGCACTTGGGGAGATGCATCAAGGTAATGAATTTATGTGCTAACTGATATGGCTTTGGACCCGAGCATTATCTGGTGGTAGATCACCATGTAGGATATCAATTGACTCAAACCAGAGATTTAAACCAAATGCTTGAAACACAGCAAATAGGAGACAGTATCAAATTAGGCTTAGATCTGTCATGAGCCCTAGGAGTCATGAGGCCAAAGTTTCACTCAGTTTCCCTGGCATGTAAGTGACTGAGATTACAACACTTATCTACTGAATGGAATGTCAGTCAATCACAGGTTAACTTTCTGGAATTCATTTACAACTGAGTGGACTGGAACAATGTGAAATGAAATGTTTTGCTCAAGAACACAATGCACCACCCAGTCCGGGAATCAAAACCATGATCTTACAGTAATGAGTGCAACACTATAACTACTAGGTCATGCACCTTCATATATTAAGTCTGGCACAAAACAAATAAATAAATAAAGAGCAGGGTCTAGTATGTTTTATCATGACATCAATAAGAATTTTGACTTATAGAGCTCAGTCCTTACTGCTCAATTTCATTTAAGAGAACCACCTCCTTGACAGATCACCATTAGCATAGATGTGTCTCTTCTGGGTTGGTTCTTAGTGTAAGAGTAAATGACATGTTTTTAAAATTACCAAAAGAATAAGGGAAAAAAAGTGGCTATTTTTGCTGAATTTAGAAGATATTACATTTTGAAAGTTGAAACAGACTAGGTCAGCAAATGGATAAAAATAATAAAATAGTCATACAGGAATCCCTTATAGAATTCCATGTTACAGCAATATTTTCATATACGAGTGAGATGTGGCCCTCCAACTGGTCTAAGAGACAGTAATTCCAAATAAGAACTGATTTGAACTTTGACAGCTCATCCAACCCATTCTTGTATGAAATGCTGATATAATGCTTCCATAATATGGAGATACCTGTACATAAATAAGCAGGTGAAGACTTTATATTGAATGGTATAAAAAGGATCACAATACAGATTATAAATCATGTTGGAGAAGGAAATAATCATTTGGTATACGAAGGGTAGTGATATAAGACAGAATTTGTTTTTAAATAAAAATTGACTGCTGTGGTAAACCTTCTCAAGCAGGTGTAATTAATGTGAATGAAATTGAACTCGTCCAAAAGATTAACTACAGAAAAAAATGTGGTCAGTGAAGAAATTTCTGGGGAACTCCAAAAAAGTCATGTTTCACACATGATCTGATGATGTACAGTAAGAATTGAGAATAGCAGAGTAAGTAGACAGAATGGGCTTTGGAAAGGATAGACACCTTGGTAATTCAGAGGCTTAGTAATCATTATAGTGTTGTAGTAGTGAGAGGAGGTTATAGCAAGCTGTGCCATTAAAGACTGCCTATCAGTTTGGATGTGATCTAGAATCATCATTATCATTTAAATATCTCCTTTTCAATGCTTGCATAGGTCAGACATGAATATGTTGGGGCAGAGTTTTCTACAGTCAGATGCACTTCCAGTCACCAATTCCCCACCTATTTCCAAGTGAGGTAATAATCTCCCAGTCTATCTAACAACGAAGGGCCTGGACATGCTTACATGGAGAACTGGAAACAAATGACAGTGAAACGAACCTTTTGTTTCACAAGATCATGCAACATGTCCAGAAACATGAACATGCTTTTGTAATGGACTGCAAGCAAATGACACTGTTAGTGAAGCCATTGTTTACAATCAATGAGCAAAACGTGTAGATGAGGGAAATATGAAATCACTCACATAAACACATACATATAAGATGGGCTTCTTTCAGTTTCCATCTACCAAATTCATTTACAAGGCTTTGGTCAGCTTGGGCTATAACAGAAGATACTTGCTCAAAGTGCCTGGCAGTGGACTGAACCTGAAACCATATAGTTGGGCAGCAAACGTCTTAACCACACAGCCATGTCTGCACCTTAAGCCATATATATGTGCGTGTATGTGAGTGTATATATCATTCTTAAACGTCCGTTTTCCATGCTAGCATGGGTTGGACGGCTTGACAGGAACTGGTATGGTCAAGGGCTACACCAGGTTCCATAGTCTGTTTTAGCTTGGTTTCTATGGCTGGATGCCCTTCCTAATGCCAATCACTCCAGAGTGTACTGGGTGCTTTTTATGTGGCACCATCACCAGTGCTTTTTACATGGCACTAGCACCCACACCAATGCTTTTTATGTAGCACCTTGATTTTAAGATCTCAATTCTGTTGTGGTGGACAGGTCCTCAAGTACAGCAATGCACCACATATCTTGGTCTTCTGTCATCTTCTTTGTAAGGTTCAGCGTTTTGAGATCAACCTTCAATACTTCGTCCCATGTCTTCCTGGGTCTCCCTCTTCCACAACTTCCCTTCACTTTAAATGATCGCCACTTATACATATATATATATATATATAGCACACTAGCAGATATGTGAAAAGTATTTTAATGCACTTGTGCCTTGTATAAGCATGATTTCTAGTTATGAAGAAAAAATATTTGCAATACAATGTTGGCTATAATGTAAATATGTGTCACCATGAAAGATCACAAACTATGAAGCTTGTCATTTGTAGAAACTATGCAGATTTTAGTTGTAAAGTGGTTATAGCATTTTAAGTGTATTTTCATATATTGAGGAAAACACCCATAAAAGAAGAAAAGTTTAAAGGTTTGGTTAAGAGGTGGAGGACACAACCATTTTAATGGCCTGAGGTGACAGAAGTTTCCACATTTGGTTAATGTGTACATATGATTATGAAGCAGATGGGATCATAAAGAAGTTTGCATGTGTGTGTGCAAGCAATGTACATGACTCCAAGATCAATTCCACTGTATGACAACTTGAGCAAATGCTTTCTACCATAGCACTGGGGTCAACATGGCTACTTTGTGAGTGATATAAGGTACACAGAAAATGTGACGAAATTCACACGGTTATATTGAAGTGGTAAATTTAATCCAATGACCATTTTAACACTATAGCATGGCCTTTGTGTGCTTTTAGAAACATTCAAGCATTTGAAGCAGGTTTCTGGTCTAAGTGACTCTTTCCTCCCCTAACTAAGCCATAAAAAATATTTTAAAATGGAAATCAAAAATACTTGCAGAGCCATCTTCATTTATTTTTTTTTCTTATCTTTAGTAAGAGGGAAGGATCCTCAAACTGGAAGCTGGTCTGAATGCTTGCAACACAATGGTTTCCACTAAAGGAACCCAATGTGCCAGCTGATGGTATTAAACTAGGTTACAGATTAAGTTTGCCACACATTGTGGAATGATGTGTAAATGAGAAGTAACAACGTTAAAAGAGAGCCCCTTAAAAAACCAGAAAGTTATTTTTCATTCTTTCTTTGCTTATGCACCAAATAATCCATATACCTTTTTAAATATCATGTTGGTGTTTCTGGTAGTGATGTAAGTCTATCTTACACAGAAACCCAGTCAAGGGAGACTTGGACTTCTACAGCCACAGTATCACATCTAGAAGCTTTTATTATTATTATTTATTTATAGTCATAGGAGGAGGGACAGCTCCTATCTTAATGTGGCTGATGTCAATTCGGACTTCTGAAGGTTGTTCATCATCATCATCATTTAACGTCCGTTTTTCCATGCAAGCATGGGTTGGACGGTTTGACTGGGGCTGGCAGGCCGG
>JAOPUL010000001.1:53194742-53207399 GCA_027564515.1 Octopus rubescens | reverse complement strand
CCAGCCCCGGTCAAACCGTCCAACCCATGCTTGCATGGAAAAACGGACGTTAAAGGATGATGATGATGATGATGATTATATACTGTATGTATTACTGCCAATACAACATAATATGCTTACATCTTGTCCTTTACTCCCAGGTACATGCTCTCTCTATCTATTTATCTTTTAAATTTCTGAATTCCATTCTTACAGAGGTTAACTTACCTTTTCGTTCTCCTTGGGTAGATAAAATAAATATCAACCAAGAAACTGGAGCAGTTTAATCAACTGTTCCCTTCCTCAAATTTGTGACTTTGTGTCTATGTTAGAAATCATAATCATCAGAATCATTAGAGCATTAAACAAAATACCTTGTGATATATGTTCTGGATTTTTACATTCTGAGTTCAAATCCTATTGTAATCAACTTAGCCTTTCCTTCTACCAGGGTTGGTAAAATAAAGGACTAACCTAGTACTGAGGTCAATATCATTGACTTCTCCTCATTCCGAATTTCTAGCTTTGTGCTTGTCAGAAACAATAATTTTTTAGTGTCTGATATGCCTGATGGCTATGTATAGAAAAAGAGGTAGTGTGGTGGATAAAGTTGGAAAATTGAGGTCACACATTTCCTTCTTTAACAAAGCCTTAATTGTTTTCTTCCAATTATGCTTGAAGTAGAAAGTGAGGACAGAGGGAGAAGTCCCGACCTCCTGTAAATGTTATGAAAGTGGCAAGTTTAGCAAGGTTTAATGTTCTAGTTTTGTTTGTAGGTTTACAATGAATTGACCTCAGTACAAGATACTTGACTTTGTTACTGAAAGTAATTGGGATTTTGCTGTGTACCCAAATTTGTTGTGTGTGACTATCCCCCTTTTAGCAATAATATTGTATTTTTATTACACTGTACTATTATTTCACTTGTAATATTTTATAATGAAATGCTTTACATTACATTTTCACTATTTTATGATTCATCTTTATAGTGTTCCTCATTTCATGCACAAGTGGCACAATGGGTGCAGTGCCAGATAAAATGTCTTGCAGTATTTAGTTATATTCTACTACTTTCTAAGTTCAAATCCCAAGGTCAACTTTACATCTATCTGAGAACAATAAAATAAATACCAGTTAAGTATGGGGCCAAATTTCATAAGCTCTTCCCTCTGTCAAAATGTTTAATCTTGTACATATACTAGAAATCATTAGTAAAATATTCAAGAATAATTTAATCACATTGGAAAACAATTTTTGTAAGACTCATTTATTAAATGCTTTCAGATTAATTAATTCATTATTTGCTTTACTGAGAGAAAACTAGCTTAGCAGCAACCACAACAAACCAATGACTGTACCTATGAAGGAACACTCATGTGGTTACTCAATCTGCTAAAAACAGCAGCCATATATCCAAATCACACCCTACTGTCATTTGAAAAAGACAAAAAAAACGGAGGATATACTGGATAATGTAGTCTTGGAGACAATATGCCAAGATCTGAACTGAGCAGAATTTGGGTCTGAAGTTTTTCTATCACATAGCTCTTGTGCAGGTCTCTCATTAGCAACATCACCACTCCCCAGCTCTTGCAACTGGGAACACTTTTAGTCTACTGTTACTTGCAGTAGTGGCTGCCAACACGAGAGCAAACAAGTGTGGCATGTGGAAACATAACTTGTAGAGCAGAACATCCAGATTAGTTCAACCAAGTACTGCTAGAAAACTGCCAACAGCTATTTGGAATCAAAGAACACACACCAACTACGTACTGGAGCTTTGTTGCCATGCTGCACCTCCATTCCTGGGGGTCTATCAAATGGTTTTTGTATCCTCATATTTCAATGCATGTGCACCAACACAAATAATGTTTTCATATCCTCATATTTCAATGCATGTCCACCAACCCAAATAATGTCTCCATCATATTTTGCATCAAAGAAATGGACAAGAACCATTCTCGTTGCTACTGCATGATGCCTCTATCCTGCTATTCTCTATAGCTATCTCATTGCTAAATCAAACTGATGTTACTCTTTAGCATAACCCAATGCCTGTTGTTTGATAATATCCCCCTGTCAATTCCCGATCGACTATTTCACTAATCCATGCTAGAAAGGATAAGGTAACTAGTGGATTGAACAGAAAACATTTAATAAATGGAACATCTGGAAAAAATTGGTTTCCAATGTAATTAAATCCATTTTTTAATTATTTTTCTAACCATTAAAGCGGTGAGCTGGCAGAATCATTACTGCGTCAGGAAAAATGCTTAGCAGCATTTCTTCTGACTTTATGTTCTGAGTTCAAATACTGCCAGGGTTGACTTTGCCTTTCATCTTTTAAGGGTCGATAAAATAAGTACCAGTTGATGTAATCAACTTATCCCCGCCCCCGATATTGCTGGCCTTGTGCCAAAATTTGAAATGAGTATTTTACTAACCATTTCTAGTATGTGTACAAGATTAAACATTTTGACAAAGTACTAATACTTAACTGGTACTTATTTTATTGTTTCCAGAAAGCTGTAAAGTTGTCTTTGGTGGGATTTGAACTCAGAAAGTAATGGGATGTAACTAAATACTGCAAGACATTTTATCTGGCACTGCATTGATTGTGCCATTAATGCATGGAATGTGGAACACTACAAAGACGAATCCCAAAAGTAGGTCTTCTTCTATAGGTCTGGTCTAAATTGATTGTATATATCATGAATATGTGATCCAGTCCACATTGGCACATTCAGGAAATTGAAGCAAAACCTTACAGACAATTGGAAATGCCTGAGAAAGTCTGCAAAAGGTTTTTGCACCACTCTCTTCTATCAGCTACTCTCACATAATTCCTGTGTGCATCCAAAATAACCCACTAGCACTAATTAGCAAGCTATTCTTAAGAATTTCTCTGTACATCTAGAGAAATCTAGTCTGTCTGTTCAGTCAAAACATAAACAACCACTAATTTAATGTCCCCACCCCCACCCCCACTGCTCACATTCAAGACCACTGATTTATTTTCCAGGTCTAGAAAAGCCATATTTACAGTCAATTACATACCGTCTCCATACATAATAATAATAATAATAATAATAATAATAATAATAATGATTTCTTTTATTTGCCACCAGAGTGAAGGATGAGGGGGAGAATACAAAGGCGGACATAAAGTGTGGGGGTTTACATACAATGGAAAAAAAAAACTAATATATATACACGGTATACAGTAAAAGAGGGAAAATATACATAGTATACATAGTTATGGGAAAAAAGTGTGGTGGTGATAATGATGTGATCCTCCTTCCTGATACAGGGGAATCTCTAGGGATAATCAAGGAACTCCTCTACCAAAGAGGAAAGTCTCTGTCTTTACTCCTTTCAGCCTCGTCCAACAGACAACTTCTTTCGCCACAGCCACCAGGCAAAGGAAAACTGCCTTGCCTGCCCGATTAAAGGAGGACGGCGGGGCAATCATCACTATGGTCTCGGCCAACCGATGGATTCATCCCACACGTGACAGCAGCTGTTCGACATAATTCCACAAGTCAGCAATGCCCGGGCACTGAAAGAGTGCATGCAGAACGGTTTCATCGCTCTGCGCGCACCTCAGACAAGCCCGTATGACAACACATCCGTGCCTGTAGATTTTATCTCGAACCGGTAGCGCCTTCCGGTAGCACTGCTAGGCCAAGGACATTTGGAAATTATCCATAGTAGTCCCCGACCGGAAAGTCCTCCGGAAGAGACTAGCGAGTTTGCTTTCGTCGACGCCCAGGGCCTCCCTTAGGACGTCGTCGCACTTCTCCGCTACTAATCCTCTATATATCGCTAAAGTGGAACATCTACAGATCCTATTGCCCGAATGGTAGAGGACAGTGAGTGCTTGTCGACACTCAAGAGGCCAGGCGCCCAGTCTCGGTCAATCCTTCACCCAGGATTGTAGTTCTGTTAAAGAGACGAGCTGCGGATAGACGAGCCTCACAAACGGAGTCCACATACGTTCACCGTCTAGAAATCGTTGCAGGTGGCGCAACCTGAGCATGTTTCTGCGCATCAGAAGCCACGGCATGCCTAAGTTGCCACGCAAAGGGAGCTGGCAGCAGGCTAACCGCCTGACCATTGGAACTCGTCCTTTCCACAAGAAAAATAAACAAGAGATGCTCCAAACTAATCAAGCGGTAACTGGGGCAAGGCACGACGGTGAGGTGATAAATGATGACAGAGGCGATGTAGGCATTCACCACCTCTACCCGACCTTTCAGGGACAGCTTCTTCTCAGCCCATTTCTGGGTAAGACTGGCTACCCTGTTCGTCACCTCGTCCCAGTTCTTATCCATCTGGAGGTCGGGACCAAATCAGACCCCGAGCAGTTTAACTGGTCCGTCAGTACATCGTCCGACTACGCCGTCCGACAGCATCAATCTGCCTCTCCAGATGCCCAGTCGGAAGCCCACCGACTTGTCGGTGTTGATTTTGGCCCCTGCAACCGATTCATAATCCTTTAGAATGGTGCCGACCGTCTCCACTTCGGATGCGTCCGACACCATGACGGTGACGTCGTCCGCGTACGCTGACACTGCCCTCCTATGTCCCAGTTCAAAAGGGATGCCCCTCAACTGTTCCAACTGCTGCAGCAGTGGTTCGAGAGCTAGCACCTACAGAAGAGGCAGCCCTGTTGGACCGAGCGTGCGATACTAAACCGTTCCGATAGGTGGCCGTTTACTTTGACCACCGAGCAGGTGTCGCTGTGTATTCCAGCGATCCAACCTCTCAAAACCGGTCCGAAACCGGCCACTTTCAGGGCGGCTTCCAAGTAACGATGGTTGACACTATCGAATGCTTTCGACTGATCCAAATTGATCAGGGCCCCACCGAAGCCAGCTTTAATCACCGCCCTTTCTATGGTGTATCGCATAAGGTGGAGGTTATCATGGATAGACCTTTTCGGAATTGCGCACGCTTGTGCTTCCCCCACAAGACTACCAACGACAAGCGCCAACTTTTTCGCTAGCACCTTGACCAAAATCTTAAATTCTGTGTTTAGCAGAGTTATGGGCCGAAAATTCCCTAGTATGGCACCATTGTTGGTGTCCTTTCTCAGCAGCGTCACCACACCCCGGCTAACAGCACTAGGAATTCTCCCATTCTGATGTTACCTGCGGTAGACGTCTGCCAAGAGGCCGCAAAACAAATCTGACATGAACACATAGCATTCATAGGCCAAAGCATCCAGACCGGGTGATTTGCGACGTGTGCAATCGCTCATCAACTTCCGCATTTCAGTAGCCGTTACCGGCTTTTCGCAAACCCTCGTGTCCGCTGTCGTGAGCTGCGGTAGGCCGTCAAGTCCGCTACCGTCGTCCACCAATCGCCCTCCCCAAACAGTTGCGCGAAATGTTGCTGGAAAGCCTCACACATATGCGCGGAATCGAGTAGCACTCGCCCATCCCGATCCGTCAAAGACCCGATCGTGGTTTTGTTGCCACGTCGCATCTCCACCGTTCAGGCCCATCGGACGGCTTTAGTTCCCTCATGTTTTAGCGCATGGGCCTTAACTCTGACAAGACAGCCTTCGTGTTTCGCCTCAAAGAAATGGTCAAGAGCCATTCTCGCCTCTAACACTTCCGTCGCAATGGCTTTACTAATGTCCTCTTCTAGTTTGCTAACTAGTTGTACCTCTAATCTATTTCTTTCTATTGCTAACTCATTGCTAAATACTATCGATTCTACTCTAAGCTCCCCTTTCAGTGCGAACCACTATATGTTTTTGACGATTGCCCCCGTACCCGCCGCCTAACTAGCTCGCTAATCTGTTCCCTGTAGTCTTTGCGTTCCGAAAGAACGCGTTCAACTTCTAGTAACCGTTCCCTGTCTACGGGTCCCATACAAATCGACTGTGCAGATCACAAACTTGTGATCTGTGTAGCCGACTAATTTGAATACTAGACAACCTACGCTATCCCTATCCACTGACCTAACAAATACTCTATCTAGATACGATCTGGATGACCCCTTGTGGGTGCACCATGTCCACACTGGCACAGCAGGGAAATCCAATCGGTGCCTGACAGACAACTGGAGGCTTCTGAGCAGACTTTCAAGGCTTTTGCACCCCCTTCTTCTATGTACTAGACCCACACAGTCCTTCCGTGCGTCCAAAATACTATAGCAATCCCCCACTTGTCGGACCATACAGGGCCATCAGTCTAAAAGCACAACCTTGACTGCTATTCACGTCTAGAACCACCAACTTACCGTCCGAGACCAAAAAGACTTCCCTTATCCTGAAAACTAACGATTTCCGAAATAGCACTGCTACACTGCCACCCACCCGCGACAGATCACAAGATGAGAATATTTCGTAGTCTTCGAAAATGGATGCTAGAGCATGCTTCCCAGCTATCCTCGTCTCGCTAATGGCGGTCACATCTAAATCAAAAGACCTGAGAACCCAGGCCCCGAACATTTACACATCCTAATCTAAGTGATTTATGTGTGGGTGTTTATATTTAGTTATGTATAAAGATTTGTGTATGCTACTTTATGTATGTTTCTCTATGCATATATTTATAGATACTTATTGCTGTGTGTGTGTGTGTGTGTGTGTGTGTGTGTGTGTATATGTATGTTCGACTATGTACGGATGTATGTTTGTATGTAGATGTATGTTTGTTTATGTATATCTCTTTATGTATATATGTGTGTATATGTTTGTGTATTTGTGTGTATATATATATATATATATGTGTGTGTGTATGTGTGTGCATGTGTGTGTATGTGTGTGAATATGTGTGTATATGTATGTGCATGTATATATATATTATATGTATATATATATGTATTTATACATATATATGTATGTGTGTGTACCTATTTATGTGTATGTGTGTATGTATGGGTGTATATGTATGTATGTGTGTATATGTATGCTTATTTGTATATGTATATATGTATATATATATGTATATGTATATGTATATATATATGTATTTATGTGTGTGTTTAAGTATGTATGTGTTTATATACGTGTATATTTGTATATATCTCTGTGTGTGCGTATGTATATATGTAAGTATATATGTAAGTGTATGTTTACTTCTGTATGTATGTCTGTACATATTTTTCTTTATATACATGTACGTATTTTATATATATCTATCTATCATGGGCGAGTAAAACTCCCGAGATCCATGGACGAGTTCTCTCCATCGGTCTCTGTCCTTCATCATTGCCGCCATGTCCAGCGTCTCCCAGAGACCAGTGTCTGTTCTTAAAGCATCAATGTATGTCAACCTCGGTTTCCCTCTTCTAGTGTGTCCGTGTAGGGGCTCCCACAGGAGCACTAAGTGCAGTGTCAACTCTGAATGTCGGTGAGCATGGCCGACTAACCTCAATCTCCCCTGTGTTACTTTCGAGCTTACTTTCGGGAGATTCTCATACAGCACTGAGTTCTTCTTTCTCAGTGTATACTGATTAATGTACAGAACCACCCTCAAGATTCTGGTGGAACACCCATCCACCAACTGGGTGAGTTTCTTGGTCAGTGTCCAAGTCTCAGACCCTTACAGTAGCACAGACTCCACTGTAGCAATGAAGAGACGGATCTTCAGATCTCTACGAAGGTTTGACTTCCACACCGACCTCAAATTGTGAAGAGCTGCCTAGGCTTTGCTCTTCCTCTCGACCACATCATCCTCTGTGTTCCCAATCTTTGCTCCGAGATACAGGAAGTCCTCAACCAACTCTAGCGGCTTCCCGCCTACATTCCTAATCTTCTCTGACTTCTTAATGTTCTCTACTAGATAGTTTGCCTTATTCTCATTCATTCTCAGTCCCACACTCATCGACACAGTCTCCACCTCCTGCATCAACTGCTCTGCCTCCTTCAATCTGTTTGTCACCACAACTATATCGTCAGCAAATTCAGCATCTGATATTCTTTTAGACATAACTCTCCATCTCTGAGCCAGTGATACGGTAAAGCCAGAGTCATGGTGTTTCTCCAGTCAAAGACGCATACAATAGTCCACTAAAATGATAAAAAGGTCATGCCAGCGTATAGTTAATGTCTGGTGGCCTACTTTTAAATTCCGACAAAATACATATTTTGAAATGCGGACAAACCGAAAACATTTCATTTCTGGAATTTATGTATTCGTTAGAGGTTCTAGAGTTCTTTAATAAATACAGGTTTTCAAGAGAACATATTGAAATTTTGGGGTCCCGTTAACATAGGGTCTGGCTTTGGAGAGGATATTCCATTTGATGGAATATTAAAGCCGAAAGGGTTGTCGTATGTATCCTATCACGGTACCTAAAATTCGAAAGAGGGTTGTTATATCTGGATTTGAATTTTCCTTCCACAGCTTCGATATTTGGTTAGGTCTCTGTACGACCATTTTCATTGTTCACCGAAACACACTTTTGCCTAGACGTTATTTAGATTTGTCTCTGCATGTGCATCTACGATTGGCTTGAGTCGTCTATTGTTTATTGATGTGTGACTTAATATCAGGACAAGAAAAAGTATTTTTTTATTGTGTGTCTATTAAATATTTTATTGTATTTATGGGTTCTAGTGAAGTGGATATCTAATAAGTGCAAGAATCTTCTACCCACATTTGTCCTAACATTAAGGCTGAAGGTGTGGGGGGCGAACCATAAAACTTTCCTAGACCTATTTTTACGACTAGATGATAGAGGAGGTGGGGGCTTCTAGAAAATGCTACTAGTGAAGACACTATCTTGTAGGGCCTTATTATAATATGGGGCAGCCTTATCGAATATTTCTTTAGAAGAAGAAAGACGTGATCCTACGGCTAATATTAGGAATTAAGTATTTAAATACAATAGGTGTGTTACAGGAGTGCTTATTAATAGATTTAAAGTTCCGGTTAATCTTGTGGAAGGGCCTATATGAATTAGTTTCGAGGTCTAAGGAGACATCTAATAAGTTAGTTCTGGTTAGGGTGGCATTTATAGAAATTTTAAGTCCTAAGAAGTTGAGGGTAGAAATTAATTGCTTTCTAAAGGAATCCATAGCGTGGCCATCACAATTGTGTGATACAGCTAAAGCATCACCGCGCTATATGCTGATGCTAAGGTTGGGGAATTTCGATTTAAGTTGGTTTAGTATGTATAAACCCAACAAATCGTAAATATCCGCGCTATCATATGAACCCATTGGGACATCGAACAGTTCATTTTAGTTACCTTTCTTGGTCCAAATAGATCCGCTACTAAACAACAATGTCTTACGTGCGTGCATAATGAGCTGTATTTTTGGCTCATCTATGGTTATAAATGGATTAACAGTTTCTCGGTGATATCTTGATTCAAATCCATCCCCAATAAAAACAAAGCGAAATTTACACAGATTGATATTGTGGATTTTTACCCATCAATATCTGAACCGCTACTACGTGATGAATTAAAGTTTGGTATACTCATGGGGAGGGTAATTGTTTAATATTGAACTATTTTCTCTTACAATAAGTTCAGTTTTTTTGTAATGTATGTAGTTCTATGCTATCATTGATATCTTATACGTCTAAAGCAGTCATTTCATCTTATGAAAGTTGCCTTTCAAATGCTGTAAATAATTTGAGAGAGCAGAAAAGTCTCTGCAGCTGATATGGAGTTGCTGAAACATTTTCAAACTCCATAGTTAGATAGTATTCATGGGCATCATATGCTAAGCCCTGTTTCATTGAAGCCTCTCTCTAACTGTGGATAACTACATCATTAATAGTTGTCGTATCTTCAAGTGATGTAGTTTCAGGAATGGGATGAAATAAAGCTCCCAGAATTGCTCCTGTTCCTTTGGAGGAACAACGTAGATACACCCAATTGTGTGTGTATTATTTTTTCTTAGATGCTCACATTTTCTCAGTATTATTTCATGTGTGAATGTCAGGGAAATGTGCAAATGACTTAGCTGGTGATTCCCAGTTAACTCGCATCCTTTCACTGAGGGTGTACTTGTCATGAGTGTGGATAACATGTTGAATATCATCATCATCATCATCATCATCATCATCATCATCATCATCATCATCATCATCATCATCATTAAAGTAAACGTAGTGTTGTTGGGGTAAATGAAATGTGCGCTGTTGGACTGGTGGATATGAACCATGTAATGTTAAACCCAAAATCCTCCAGGCTGTCTCTGATGACCATACATAGCAGCCATTAATATACTTTTCCATTTCATATTTTGTATCTGCTTGCTGTGTCTTGATTTGTCCACTAATATTGACTGTCACCTGATCACAACCTTTATGAATATATTTGTTAATATATTTAACTGATTTTACAGCTGCACATATCTCTACAGTACAATGACCTGCATTATGCAGACTGCATATTTGATTAAATAGAAGGGGGAATATGGTACTACTGAACAATTATCTAATTTGTCATTCAACTTTGTAAATGTAGAAACATTATTTCAACATCAGTAAAATGGCTAGTTGTTGTTGATATAACTGTGTAATGTATTTTCCTGAAAGTCTTTAGGGAAATGATTTTGTTTTTAAATTTCCCATCAACGATATATGTTGCATTGGGTTTTATCTCTCCCACATAGACCATGAAGGATGCTTTTGTTGCCATGTTGAAATAAAATCAATTATATTTGTGGATTTGAAAGTTCTGTATATGTTGTTTGTGGATTTGGAAGTTCTGCAAAAATAAACGTTTCATAAGGTTCTGGACATATTCTTTTCTTAATATGAACATGACAATGGGGAAGTCCCCACTTTTGAAACTCTATAGTCTACATGTACCCTACAATCTCTTCCAAATTTTCATGTGAGAGATCCCTAAGTTTCATATTAAATAATCTGTCCGTCCAGTCTGCTCTGTCAGTCTGTGATTTTTCTTTCCATTGGGTTGAACACTTGCCATCGAGTCTATAGTTTCTTCATCCATCTTGGTCCTATGAATGTTGGAGGTATGATAACTTTTTTACCAATACTTGAACTATGGGAATACATGTAATCATGAATATTTTGATAAATTTATCCCCTGATTTTTCATTTTATTATATCCATTTCACTGTAACCTTGCTCCTTCAATCTTGGAATACATATTACAGTAATTTTCCTGAGCTAAATGACATGAGTTATGAAGGAAATGGAGATCATGTTCCCGAAACATGAGACCATATTTGTAAAAATCCATGTGTGATATTTTATGACTCTTACCTCCAACATCAAAAGTTGACTCTCTATCCCCTATCAACACATAGAAATAGCAATGGGAACTGCAGTGGGTCATAATTTTAATGCATTGAACTGATTGTTTGAAGGTGTTATTCACCAGGAACACACCTTTTACGCAATAGCAGAAGCCTTTGTAGTTGTACTGTTTCCAAATTTCCATCTGGCATAATTACTGCAACTTCTTCTGCATCTGGACGATTGCATGTTTGGCTACTAGCTGTAGGAATGTATTTGTCTTCTGGAATAACCATTGAGAACTCTTGTGTATTAATAGTGTCTAAATACTCTGCACTGTTATTTTGTTTAGGAGGTCGGGACGTGTTGAGAACCTCATATTGCCATTTCCTTTGTCATTTCATCCCTTAAGCCCAGAGTCCTAAGGTCAGAGTCCAAGGGTCTTCCAGTAAGGTATGGTCTAAGAGAGATTTGGTTGACATTTCTAGCATGTTGTGCGACCATACACAGGTCTTACTCGTTAATGATATGTGTCTGTTGTATCAGGGCTGGCGTATTCATTCGAACTTTTTTGAATTAAGTTAATAGAACGTGCATTTATAAAGCAATGAAAAATTACTGCCAATAAATGTATAGGCGCAGGCGTGGCTGTGTGGTTAGGAGCTTGCTTCCCGACCACATGGTTCCGGGTTCAGTTTCACTGTGTGGCACCTTGGGCAAGTGTCTTCTACTATAGCCTCGGGCAGACCAAAGTCTTTTGGGTGGATTTGGTAGACGGAAACTGAAAGAAACCCGTCGTATATATGTATATATATATATGTGTGTGTCCTTGTGTGTCTGTGTTTGTCCTCCACCACCACTTGACAGCCGGTATTGGTTAGTTTACGTCCCCGTAACTTAGCGGTTCGACAAAATAGATCGATAGAATAAGTACCAGGCTTGAAACAATAAGTACTTGGGTCGATTCATTCGACTAAAAATTTAAGGTGGTACCCCAGCATGGCCGCAGTCTGATGACTGAAACAAGTAAAAGAAAAGGTAAAAGATAAAAACACAAAATTTTCTTATAAATTCCAAATATTTAGTCATGAAAATACAACAGAATTTGTTAACTGTTTAATGATTATGTGGGTCCACCAGAGTAAAGTATTAATCCAAGGGGTACATGGATAAAAAATGGATGAGAACAACTGCACTAAAGAAATACATAGAATTAAACATTAATTAACAACAGTTATTCTAACAGACTAGAAGAAGAAGCTATAAAAGAATACAGACACAAATACAATATTATGAATATATTGGAGAATACACCTAATTCTCAAACCATACATAAAATCTGCTACAGAAAATACAAGTACAACGCTATCAAACTTATGGACGTATTATGTAAATCTTCATAAAACGGAACTCAAAATGCATAAGAGTTGACCCTAAACTTAAACTAATTATATGCTATAAAAACAGCACCCCTCCCCCCAAATCTCTGTATCAATAA
>JAOPUL010000001.1:53175238-53189130 GCA_027564515.1 Octopus rubescens | reverse complement strand
ATAACTCCACAAGTCAGCAATGCCCGGACACTGAAAGAGTGCATGCAGAACGGTTTCGTCGCTCTGCGCGCACCTCGGGCAAACCCGTCTGTCAGCATATCTGTGACTATAGAGTTTATCTCGAACCGGTAACGCCTTCCGGTATGGTCAGACCAAGGATATCCAGTAAATTATCCATACTATTCCTCGACCGGAAAGTTTTCCGACAAAGACTAGTGAGTTCATTTTCGTCGATGAGCAGGGCCTCCCCTAGTACGTCGTCTCACTTCCCCGTTACTAATCCGCTATATATCGCTCATGTGGAACATACAACGATCCTATTGCCCGACTGGCAGAGGAGAGTGAGCGCCTGTCAGCACTCTAGATACCAGGCCTCTAGTCTCGGTCTATCCTTCACCCAGAACTGCGGTTCTGTCAAACAGACGAGCTGTGAGAAGACGAGCCTAACACTATCACCGTCTAGAAATCATTTCAGGTGGCGCAACCTGAACGCATCCCTGCGCTTCAGAAGCCACGGCATGCCTAAGCCGCCACGGAGAGTGAGCTGGCAGCAGACTGTCAGCCTGACAATTGGAACTCGTCCCATCCACAAGAAAATAAACAAGAAACTCTCCAACCTAATCAAGCGGTAACTGGAGCAAAGCACGACGGTGAGGCGATAAATGATGACAGAGTGATGTAGGCATTCGCCACTTCTGCCCGATCTTCTTTTCAGCGCATTTCTGGACAAGACTGGCTACCCTGTTCGTCACCTCGTCCCAGTTCTTATCCACTTGGAGGTCGGGACCAAACCAGACCCAGAGCAGTTTTACTGATTCGTCAGTCTATCGTCCGACGGCATCGACTTGCCTCTCTAAATGCCCAGTCACAAGCCTCCTCGGCGTTGATGTAGGCCCCTGCAACCGATTCATATTACTTTAGAATGGAGCCGACCATTTTCCACTTCGGAGGCGTCCGACACCATGACGGTGATGTCGTCCGCGTACGCAGACACTGCCCTCCTATATCCCAGTCCAAAAGGGATGCCCCTTAAGTGTTCCAACTTCTACAGCAGTAGCTCGAGGGCTAATACGTACAGAAGGGGTGAGAGCGGGCAGCACTGACGGACAGAGAGTGCGATGCTAAACCGTTCCAATAGGTGGCCGTTTACGTTGACCACCGAAAAGGTGCCACTATGCATTGCAGCGATCCAGCCTTTGAAAATGGGTCCAAAACCGGCCGCTTTCAAGACGGCTTCCAAGTCTCTATAGTCGACCCTATCGAATGCTTTCGACCGACCCAAATTGATCAGGGCCCTACCGAAGCCAGTTTAGTCCCAGCCCTCTATAGTGTATCGCATAAGGTGGAGATTGTCGTGGATAGACCTATTCGGGATTGCGCACGTTTGTGCTTTCCCGACCAGACTTCCAACGACAAGCGCCAACATTTTCTGTAGCACCTTGGCCAAAATCTTAAACTCTGTGTTTAACAGAGTTATGGGCCGAAAATACCCTAGTACGTCCCCATTGTTGGCGTCCTTACTCACCAGCGTCACCACGACCCGGCTAACAGCACTAGGACTTCTCCCATTTTGTTGCCAGTTGCGGTAGACATCAGCCAACAGGTGGCCAAACAAATCTGACAGGAACACATACCCTTCATATGGCAGACCATCCAGACCGGGTGATTTGCGACGTGTGCAATCGCTCATCACTTTCCGTATTTCAGTGGCCGTTATCGGCTTTTCGCAGAACCTCGCGTCTGCTGCCGAGAGCTGCCTTAGGCCGTCAATGTACGAACTAAAGTCCGCTACCGTCGTTGACCTATCCCAAACTGTTGCGCGAGATGCTGCTGGAAAGCTTCACACATCTGCTAGGATCCGAGTAGCACTCGTACATCCCGATCCCTCAAAAACCTGATAAGGTTTTGTTGCCACGTCGCCTCTCCACCGTTCGGTCCCATTGGACGGCTTTAATTCCCTCGTGTTTAGCGCATGTGCCTTACCTCTGACAATGCAGCCTTTGTTTTTCGTGTCAAAGTAATGCTCAACGGGCCATTCCCGCCGCTAACACGTCCGTCATGAAGCCTTTACTAATGGCCTCTATTAGTCTGTTAACTAGTTCTCCCTCTAATCTGTTTCTTTCTATTGCTAACCTTTTGCTAAATACTATCGATTCCACTCTAATCGCCATCTTCAGATCGATCCACCACCTGTTGTTGACGGTTGCCACCACCAACTGCTGCTTAACTAGCTCATTAATCCGGAAAGGTCGCATTCAACTTCCAGTAACCCTGTCTACGTGTCCTATCTAAATCGATTGTGCAGATCACAAATTTGTGATCTGTGTGGCCGACGAATTTGAATGCTGGAAAACCTACGCCTTCCCTATCCGCTGACCTGACAACATTTCTATCTAGATACGATCTGGATGACCCGTGTGGTTTCACAATGTCTATTCTGGCACATCAGGGAAATCCAGTCGGTACCTGTCAGGCAGCTGGAAGCTTCTGAGCAGGGTTTCGAGGCTTTAGCACTCCCTTCTTCTATGTATTAGACCCACACAGTCCTTCCGTGCGTCCAAAATACTTTAGCAATCCCCCACCAGTACTAAAGTGCGCAACGTTCCCAGGAATGTTTCTAGATGCCTGAAAAAAATCTGGCCTTCCAGCCCCTGTCGGAGCAAATATTGCCACCAGTCTAAAGGCACCACCTTCACTGCCATTCTGGTCTACAACCACTAACTTACCGTCAGGATCCAAGACGACTTCCCTTACCTTGAGACCTAAGGATTTCCTAAATAGCACTGCTACACCGCCTCCCGCTCCCGACAGACTACAAGATGAGAATATCTTGTAGTTTTCGAAAATGGATGCTAGAGAATGCTTCCCGACTATCCTCGTCTCGCTAATGGTGGTCACATTAAAGGACCTAAGATGGTTCAGCTGTTGACCCTGCTTCCAAACCGAACCCAGACCCAGAACATTTACACAACCTATACGAAGTGTAGCCATTAGACTAGAGAAAATTAAAAACGAGTTATTTATTTAACTTGGTCTTCGGGGATGACTGTTACAACGGTCTTTGTTGTGGCCGAGGGAGCAGAGAGGAAGGGTTTTTCTAGTAAGTTCTTTTTGGGGTACTTAGTAAACCCTCCAATGTCCCGGGGGAATTTTTCTTTCAAATCCAGATACGTATTCATATATGTTTTGATTAGCAGTCTGTCAGCTGGAGATTCCGGCAGAAGTTTAGCAAAACCCTTCCCACTTGAAACAATGTTTTTGTTATTAATAACTTCCTAAATCAATTATTTGTTGCTCTTATGAACGAGAGTGAAGTTGATGAAGGTGACTGTTGGTCTTTTTGCTTATGGATGTTTCTTTTTGTTTTTCGTTAATTTTTGTGGTTGTGAAAGTATTTGTAAAATTGGGTTTTCTTGTTGAGATGAAGGCGTTGATGTTGGTGTTGATGATTTTTGTTTTTCACCGTCATGTCATATGGCCTTCAATTTAGGCCGGCCTCTATCCATTTCTCTGTCAGTCTTTCTCTTCTCCCCGACAAAGGGGGCTTTCGAAGAGGTCTATGCCTTTGTGAAGCCGGAGTCGGAGGAAAGAGGCAGGTGTGATCTAGATGCAACCTTCACATCTTGAGGAGATGCTAGTAACGGTAGAGAGCTTCGAGCCTTCTCCACCATGGGAGAAAATGCTTTGAGGTGGTTCGCCCTCCCACACACGAAACATTTCGGTTTATTCCCTTCAATAAACATCGGCATCTGTTCGCATTCCCCGAAACAGAAAACATCAGGAATGCGATATATTTCTTCTGAAGAAACTAGAATTTGAAATTCCATAAAATTTTCATTGCTGTTGAGATGTGGGGTAAACTTCACCTCCACAACCTCCCCATGCTCCTTCAAAATAGCTAAGACTCGCGCCGGATCACGGTGAACTGGCACGTTATTGACTCGGATTCGAGTCACTTGTTTACCCACATAATGGGGAATCATCACGAAACAGAGACGTGCAATTAATAGTAGCCATTTGTTGGCTTCATGCTCGCTGTTTGCCTTTATATATGTGTATCACTGAGGGCCACACTTCTTGTAAGCATTTTTTCTGTCTTTGCTGGACTAGGAAATTTTTCTTCTCCTTGCGTTTGGGTTTTTTTTTCTCCTCTTCATCTAGGCACATCATCCCCGGTTTGAAAATATCATTTTTATATTGGATGGCTTTAACCTTTAATTCTTGAAACGATGGCACAGTTCACTGGCTGACTGCCCTCGAAAACGACATAGGATTATTGCCATTCTTTAAGTCATTATTGCTGCCGTCATTGCTAGTGTTTTCAACACAGATTTTGTTATTATAATAGTTATCATAGATAACTAAAATCTTCTTGTCGCTGTTGTTGCTTTCGATCTTCTTCTTGCTTGTGTTGTTATACAGGTTGTCACTGCTGCTGCCGCCGATGCCCTTGCTTTTACGGTCTGTGCTGTTGCCCCTGCTACCGCTGCTGTCTACAAAGTCCTTACCTTTATTATAGCTGATGACGTCTGAGCCGCGAAAACTAGATCTGTCTGCACGGGTGTTACTGTTTCCTTTACTAGATGGGACAAAATCTAGGTCGATAGCTTATTCAGTCAGACACTGGTCGACGATTATTATTATTTGGGGTTCCAACATTTTTAAAAATTGCCAAAAATAACAATTTGTAACTTTCACTCACAAGCAAAATAAATATTACTGATTTACAACCCCCAAAAGGGAGTATATTTCAACAGAAATGTTACCAGCGCGTTCCAGACAATTCTAATAAAACAGTTATACTAAAATAATTGACTGAACGGGCTGCAGCCAGCCAAAACGTTTATTCAAAATCTCCAAACTTATGACCATAATAATAATAATAATAATAATAATAATAATAATAATAATAATAATGATTTCTTTTATTTGCCACCAGAATGAAGGATGAGGGGGACAAGACAAAGATGGACATAAAGTGTGGAGATTTACATACAATGGAGAACACAAAAAAAAACAATATATATACACGGTATACAATATTAAATTTACAGGCGCATGCTTAAAGTTCACTCGGACCGTACTTGTCACATCCAGCCGCCTTTCAATAAAATTGCTGGGAAGCAACACTTCCCTCATGTTCCTTTTCAAGTGAAACTTGAAAAGGTTGATGAGGGTTTGGCCAAAGATGAAAGTATCTGATTTCAGACCGTACAATCAGGTCCACCACATAACCTATTTCGTTAAGGCCACCATACGAATAAAAACTGAAAGTCAAAGGCGGTTGGCAGGACGATCTTCACAATGGACTTCACCGATAGCCGGATTCGTCCTACACGTGACAGCAGGTATTCGACATAAACCCATAAGTCAGCGATGCTCGGGCATTAGACGAGTAGTACAGAACAGTTTCGTCACTAAGCGCACATCTCTGGTAATCCCGACAGACGGCACTTCCATGGGTGTAGAGATTATCCCGAACCGGCAATGCTACCCGGTGTCACTGCCAGGTCAGGGTTTTCTGGAAATTATCCATGGGCCACGGCCCGAACGTGCTGCAGAATAGGACGGCTTGTTGATTCTTCTCAACGCCCGGAGTCTCCTTGAGAAAGTCGTCACATTGGCTCGCTACTAACCCTCTATAGAACGCCAAAGTGCAACTTCCACCGATCGCATTGTCTGACTGACAGAGGACTTTGAGCGGCTGATGATACTCTAGGTACCAGGCGCCTTGCTTCGGTCTGTGCTAGATGCAGGACTATAGCCCAGTGAAAGAGAGAAAGTCTGACAAACGGTGACCACACCTGCTAACCGTAAAAGAAGCACTGTCGTAGCCTCGGCGCATGTCTGCGCATCAACAGCCACAACATGCCTAATCCTCCATTCAGAAGGTGTTTACAACAAATAGAGCGCCTGACCAGTGGAACGCATACTTTCCATAGAAAGCGGAAGGAAGAGTATGCCCTCCAGTTTGGTCAGACGTAAACTGGGTTAAGGCACAATATATTAATTCCTCCCATGTGCCCGACCTTTCAGAGACTGCTCTCACATTTCTGTGTGAGACTGGCCACTCTACTCATCCTCTCGTTCGAGTTCATCACCAGGAGATCCGGACCAAACCAGATTCCGAGCAGCTACACCGGTCCCTCAGCCCAGTGTCTCACGACAATATTGGACGGCATGGACCTGCCTCTCTAGGTGGCGAGTAGTATGCCCACTGACTTTTGTAGGTTAATTATTGCATATGTCACCGCCTCGTTTCTTCTAGAGCAGTGCCAATAAGGTCTAAGTGTCTGGTATTCGACGCTATGATTATGACGTCGTCCGCACATGCAGATACGGTTTTCTCAAGTCCTAGTTCGCGCAGGATGTCTCTCAACACCTCTAATTTGCGTTGTAGTGGCTCTAGAGCCAGTACATAATAAAGAGACGGGAGTGGATAACGTTGACGGACTGAGACCATGATAATTTATGGTAAGTAACTGTTGTCTAGAATTAACGAAGAGATGTGGTGGTACAATGCAGCAATGCAGCTGCAGTAAACGGGACCCAAACCGGAAGCCGGGAGAACGGCCACCAAATATTGGTGGTGGTCCCTATCGAAGGCTTTGAATGGATTAGGATCCCACCAATGTCAACTTCCTTACCCACACTCGATATTATGTATCACATGTGGTGGAGTTCTTCGTGGGTGGATCTACTCGGGATGGTGCAACCTTGCGCATCACCAATCAGTTCCTCAACGACAAGCGCCCCACTCTTCGCTAACACCTGGGCCCAAATTTTTAAATCTGCATTCAACAGCGTTATGGGCCTGAGGTTTTCTATTTGATCCCCCTTTTTGGGGTCATTTCTTATCAGTGCCACTGCCTCTCAACTCACATAATTAGGTATTCTCACGTTCTGCTGTCATATCTGCTTAGAGATCCCCAAATAAGTCTGGCATGTAACAGTAAACTCGTAGAGCAGACCATCAAAATCAGGTGATTCGCCACCAATGCAGCCCATCATCGCATTGAGTATTTCCGTGACTATTATCAGTATCGGATCGCTTCGGCTCCCTTGCCGAGAATCGTGGCAAGCCGTCATGGTGGGTAGTGATGTCCATCCTATCTTCGGGATTGTCTTCTGTCCCAAACATTTGAGCAAAATGAACTAAATTTCCCTCTATTATATTTCTTCCTATTGCTAATACCTTATTATAAGCCTAATCGGTTCTACTCTAATTGCCTTTCTCGGGACAAACCATCATCCGTTGTTGATGATTACCCCGACAACACCCGCTTAACGAATTCGCTAATGCGGTCTCTATAACCTTAGTGTATTGTCTTTGTATTTTTGAATAAATGTTTGTAATTTCTTGCTGTTTGTGTATATGGTCGTGTAATTGATGATGCCTTGGCAGTAATGTTCATGTTGTTAGTCTGGATTGCTATGCGTTTCCGTTTGTTGGGGGTGTTTGTTATTTTGGTGGCATTTGTAGTGTTGGAAATGTGTGTAGTTGTGCTGGTGTGTGATGGTTCGTAGGTTTCTCTGGCTCCTCATCTAATCTGATCGTGTATAGTCTTGTACAGCAATTTTCATCTTGTAATGTTTTCTTTTTCCTTTCACCAGGATCCATTCTGGTGGTTTTCCCAAACTGCTTTTTTTTTTTCGCTACACCAGTTTTCACAGTTGGCAAAATGTGTGTGACGGAAACAGGTATGTCTGCACAGTCATGCATTTCTAAGCTGGTGAACTACTCGCTTGGTGTGGATGAGGGCCCTCTTAGTTACAATAGTGGAGTTGATGTCTTTTTTTTATTTTCCAAAGAGTGTTGTACCGGGTGCTGGCTGTTGATGTTGTTGAATGGATCTTCCCTGCTGTTTTTTTCTGTTGCTGCTATTGTTGTTTTGGTTACTGCTGCTCTTAACACTGCTGCGGGTGTTGTTTGTGGTGCTGCTGTTGCTTTTGATGCTGACGTTGTTGGGTTCGAAGTCTCTCTTTGCATGGGGCACAACAACTTTAAGCGATTTATCTCACACAACTGTTGCATTTCGGCTTTCTGCTCTTGACTTCTACAAGTAACACTGTACCATTCGGAAGGGTGATCAGGTCAGGGTTCGCCCCGATACTGGTTTAATCGGTCTATATCAATAATTCAAATCCCGTGCCTGACCAATTTTCCTTTCCCAGTTCATGCACTTGGAGAATTGCACTCTTAGTATTCTCTATCCCATATAATACGGCTGCAACCAGCAAAGAGATGTACACATCTGTTGGTCTCTCAGCTTCCATTATTTTCGCCAAGCTGCGACCGAGGTATGTCGTAATTAGCCACAATTCCTCAGTTTGAGGGTTGTTGTTGCACATTCTTTCACTTTTTGGTGGTGGTGGTGGTGGTGGTGGTAGTAGATATGCTGGTGTTGCTGCTGTTTTCACTATCTACGTAGTCCCCTCGCATGCTTAACGTCTTGCTACTATATGTGGTGGTGGTGGGATGATATTCAGACAGACGATATTGAGGTTATTGTAGTAGTAGTAGTAGTAGTAGTAGTAGTAGTAGTAGTAGTAGTAGTAGTAGTAGTAGTAGTCGCTCTTGTTATAGTTGTTGTTGTTGTTGTTGCTGCCGCCGCTGTTTCCGCTATGATACGTTGTCACCGCTTTCGCGGCTGTCGCAACAGTCCCCTCTCTCCAGTCGACTCCACAGTCATTTAGTGGAGTGACTGAAGCAAGAGGAGGAAAGTCCATCACAACGCTCCCATGACGGGTGTTGTTAACGCCATCTTGTATATGCATCTGTTTCAAAGTGCTAAATGAGTGTTTCATTTGAATGCAAAATATTGCGCCTTAACTGGTAAAGCAACCACAGAACCCCACTCAAAAGCTTTCTGATGCTTTTAATAACAAGTTTTAATAACCAATTTTAATAACCAATTTTAATAACAATCTAAACGTTTACGCTGAAAACAAGGTGGAATGGGGGGGGGGAACAGTGATTTTAAACGAAACTTATGCAGCGTCTTCAAAAATACGTCTAACGTATTCCACAGCAAATTTAATAATAATCATGATAATAGTATTAATGATTTCAAATTTTAGCACATGCCCAGTAAGTTCAAGGGAGGGCTGAATTTGATTACCATAGAGCCTAGTGCTCAACTAATACATTTTATCGACCCCGAAGTGATAAAAGGCAAAGTCAACATCGGTGAAATAATAATAATAATAATAATAATAATAATAATAATAATAATAATAACAACAACAACAATAATAATAATAATAATAATATTTGTTTTGTATTTGCCACCAGGGCGAAGGATGAGGGAGGACAATAGAAAGACATAATAATAATAATAATAATAATAATAATAATAATGGGAAGAACCACGAAGCAACAAAATAGAATTAAGACATGAACAAAATATTTACATCGGCAATAATACAATAACAACAATTAATGCTACAACTATAACTCTATTAAGAACATTATTATTATTATTACTATCATCATCATCATCCTCGTTATCGCTATCACGTTTTTGCTATCGTTATCAGCATCATTGTGACAACAGTAAGAACATATATTGCATTAATACTATCAGTGACATCAACTACTACAAAAACAACTCTGATAATAAAATAACAACTGCCATAATATCACTAACAGTCAGATATGTAAACATTATTTATATATGCCATAAGTTTAGAATTAAAGAAAATAATAAATATTTACTGTTGATGGCATCATAAACATGATGAATAACGGCTGTAGTAGCAACCACAGCAGCATCAATAATATCATCGCCACTACCATTATCATCATCAACAACATTGCTATGTTTTTCATTATTGTTATTGTTACTATGGTTAAAGGAAATTTGGTCTGTTGTTCATGCCGTGGGGTAGGAGTGTGCACAATTAGTTGATGAGTTTTCGTTGGTGAAGTTGTCTAATAGAAAAGAGCCCATGGTGATGCAGTAATCCGAAAACAGAGAGGTAATGGTAGGAATGGTATGGGATTGAAATGGCGAGACACAGATTTGGGGAGACCGAGATGTTATGACAGTCATCGATTAGGTGCTCGGAAAAGTGGGCTGCACAGCATTGGCTAGTTTCACCCATGTACTGTGCATCATACAGTCAGTATTTAATACATTATATCAAGTTGAAAGAGGTATAAGTGAAGGTTGGGATTTAGGAGCGTGGACTTAGAGCCACGTAGAGCTCTGGTGTTGGAAGGAGAGGAAAATGTTGCAAGGAATGTAGAAGCATATAGATATTCCAGATCACCTGGGGCGAAGGAAATACTGGCCAGGAGGTTGCGTGGTTTTCAGTTGGGTTTCAAGGAAGTGGGTAGAGTGCAGGAAAGATACGAGCGGTAGCTGAGTGAGATTGGGATAGGGGTGGAAAAGCTTACGAAAGAGCCCAGGTGGCAGGTAAAAAGGTGACAGGGAAGGAATAACTTTAGTGAGATGGCAAATACGGGTCAGAAGGATGGGGCGTCAGACTATAGATCTGGTTCAAAGAAAAGTCACACCGACGGTTGATTAGAATAAGTAAACTTGTGGAATGCAGAAGTGGTGTATTTTGTGGGAATTAGACTTATAACTGGAATCTCGCCTACAGTGATGGTAGAGGCGGAGGAAGTGTTAGTAAGCGTGGATTTTGGTTGATGAGAGATGAGAGTGAACTTGTTGTTTAGATCGAGATAGGAGGTCAATACTGAATTTGAAAAAGACAAAGGTTGCCTATGAAAGTGAAATGAAGATATCCAAGATAGTGTTGGTGAAGGCGGGAATGAATTCTAAAGCGGGATGGAATTAACGAAGAAGTTGAGGAATGGTTAACGAAGACGGTAATATAGGGGCGTGTGATTAAGGTGGCACCGATACAGTCTTTGATATAACAACTGTATTGGTCATAGACAGGATCTGTGAACAAACTGAAAATCAATGTATGAAAGTTTGTAACAATATGTCCAGAATAATTATGGTCCACCCTAGTGCCTATAGTCACTCCATTGACTAGTAGAACTTACTGTTGAAAAGCAGTTGAGAGAATGACGTAAAGTTTAAGTGTACTAGGCCTGAATGTGGTGTAACAGTAAACAATTAATTCGCGATCTAAGAGTTCGTCGTCATGGGTATGAAGTTAAGAGATTTTACGCCAATTATAAAATAGAAATTGAGTGGTTCTGAGAAGTGTGACTGGAGGTGGAGCTATGATATAGTCATGTAACTGGAGATGTGTTTATTTGATCAGAGATGATGGGACAGTTGGGGTTAGGGGTTGATGGATTGTTGACAGCGGAAATTCGTGGTTTGCCAATCAGAAGAATAGTGTCCGTGGCATGACAGTCAGGAAGAAATAATTTGATGTAAGATGGGGAAGACGAGCTTTTGCTTTCGGTGGGTATTTTCGTTGGATATCTGGAGAAAGAAAAGGTTTCTCGATTACAAGACTGTTTAGAAACAGTACAGAGATCAGCATGATGTCTTACGACAGCGCTGATATTGTGCAAGGTTTGACAACAATATTATATCGATCTCTAGGCAGTGGAGACGATAAGCTCTATGAGAGAGGTGCTCAGATGTCACAATCACTGGCGGGAAGATATATTTATACATTCATTTATATAAAGGTACAAAGTTGAAATTTGATTTAGAATAGCAGAGTGAGTTAATCGTGATAAACTGTTAAATAAACAATGAAAGTGATCAGTTCGATTCTAATCCAAGCTGCAAAAAATTCCTTCTACGGAGCTAGTTTCCATATGGGATTCAATACATAGGGATACATTCTATTTGTTTCTATTCCACTGTTTCTATCCCATTTTATACAGGAAACTACGTTTAGTTTTGTGATCCAGTTGATGCACCTATCGAGATAACTTTATTGCCGCAACCTATAGACCCTCCATGCTTATACCTAGGGTAAGTGTAACTTCGTTATTTTCTAGCCTGCTCGATATTTCATTATGTGATTATCCTTGTGTATTATAGCCTTTTGAATATAAGTTCCTTCTCTAATCTTAACTATATATATATATATATATATATATATATAATTACAAATTAATAATGTAATAATAAAGATTATGGTGAGATGTGTTGTTAATACATAGCTGTTTTCATGTTTCAGTCCTTTTGAAAGATGACCACATTATGGTAAGTTATAAACCCTTTACATAGCTACTCTTTATAACTCGATATCATTAAGTTGTTTAATGTACACTGCATCCCCTGTTTTCTCCACTTGTCTACTACTAAGCTATCTTGTCTGTTCATAACATATTCCTGTATTTCTGAATTTACCTAAATAACTATTTTTAATCTAATGCAACTGGATTCACGGAAAAACTAAGGATACTGATCTACTTCTTCAGACTAAATTATATAAAAGCCTTAATGTTTGTTTACAATTTATCTCCAGTTTAGTGCTTTTCAGTATTAATGAGCAGCATTTATTTCTTGATAATGGACCCTCTATTACTTAAATCTAACTAATACTTGATGTATGTTGGCAATCTAACTTTGCTTCAGCACAACTATTTGATAGAGCAAACTAGCCCAGATTCATTTACCAGTTTCTAAGATTCCCATGGACCTTTTGACTGATTAGGCATGGAGTTATGACCTGAAGCGGGTGACAGATAGCTATTCCCCTGGATAAGATACCAGCCCATGGCAGGTTATATTTCCAGATGGTTTGTTATCTTTAATAGGTAAGTGAACTGAGACAGTGTTGAGTAAAGTATTCTTTCCAGAAATATATTAAAGTACAAATAGCAGATTTGAACTCTCCCTTCCCATGAACAGATAGTCTTATTGACAGCTAGTGTGCTTATACAGCTTATGATTAGGCAGTCAAACATTTTGAGAAAACCAACAGATATGGTTGAAAATGTGATGATCTTTACTCTTTAAACTATTATTTTATTGACCTGCATCTGTTTTACCAAACTTGCATAGGTTAAATGAATATGTTATTGAAGCATTTTGTTTTACAGTTGGGTTTTCCTTCTTGGCATTATCCTTTACCTGTTTTTCAAGGACGGGATCTCTTATTTCACATGTCTTCAAAGGCATAAAATAAGCAGGTGAATAATTAACAGGGAATTTTGTGGTGCTGGTGCCAAATACAAAGCACTGGTACAGGTGCCACGTAAAAAGCACCCAGTACACTCTGTAAAGTGGTTTGGCATTAGGAAGGGCATCCTGCTGTAGAAATCATGCCAAAACAGACAATGGAACCTGATGCGGCTCCTGGCCTTGCCAGCTCTTGTCAAACCATCCAATCCTTGCCAGCATGGAAAATGGATGCTAAATGATGATGCTGATCATGATGAAGCAGTAGATGTAAACAAACACAGAAACATACATTTGCAGGCATATGCATACTTGCATGCACACACACACACTCATATACATACATACATCATCATCCTCCCTTAACGTCCGTTTTCCATGCTGGCATTGGTTGGACGGTTTGACCGGAGCTGGCAAGCTGGAGGGCTATATCAGGTTCCAGCTTGATTTGGCTTGGTTTCTATGGCTGGATGCCCTTCCTAATCCCAACTACTTCACAGTGTGTGCTGGGTGCTTTAACGTGCCACCGGCACCAGACTCTCAGCGCTCTACATATAGATATATATCATCATCATATAAAACAAAATATATATGTATATTATATGTTAGATGTGACCATCTTTTTCAGTTTCTGTCTATCAAATGCACTCGAAATTCTTTGTTTGACTTGGGGTAGAAGACACTTACCTAAGGTGTTGCACAGTGGGACTGAATCTGAAGTCATGTGTTTGGGAAACAAACTTCTCAACTACACACCTATAACTTGCCTGATATATATATATATATATATATATATATATATATATATATATATATATA
>JAOPUL010000001.1:52935600-52950546 GCA_027564515.1 Octopus rubescens | reverse complement strand
ACAACATCACAATATTGGGTACTGTGCGACACCTTCATAATAACAATAATAATAATAATAATAATAATAATAATAATCTTTTCATAATTAGCCACTGAGGGTTCATATAAAATATTGGGGACGGTACAAGAAAATACGATACAAAAAGAATGCGATTGAGGCGTGTAAAAACAGAATAACAATGACAGTTATCACAATTAAAATCCACAAAAGAGGAAGACTTCCACGGGCTGCTCTTGGTAACCCAACAAAAACCACGATCACCTTGACTTCTAGAGCAAGTGCCCTCTCCTTTTCCTCTAACTCGATCTAGAGGAGCATGCTTAGAGTAGGGCCATTCGTGTTACATTCGAGCTACATTCAGCCACCTTTTAACAAAATTGCTGAGAGGCAGCACTTCCCTCTCTACCCTCACTTTCCTTTTCAAGTGGACCTTGAAAACGTTGATGAAGGTTTGGCCCTTTGAACCTGGTCCACCACACAAACTCTTTCGCTAAGGCCACCAGACAAAGAAACACTACCTGCCCTTCCCGGGCAAAGGAAGGCAGCAGCGCGATCTTCACGATGGACTCAGCTGATAGCCGGACCCGTCTTACAAGCGACAGCAGGTGTTCGACATAAAGCCACAAGTCAGCAATGCTCACGAACTGGACGAGGGCGTGCAGAACAGTTTCGTCGCTCTGCACGCATCTCGGGCAAGCCCGGCCGACGGCACTGCCATGCCTGTCCCGAACAGGCAATATCCCTGGTAGCACTGCTAGGCCAGTGATTTCTGGAAGTTATCCATAGGCTCCGGCCCGAAAGTCCTCCAGAACAGACCAGATAGCTCATTCTCGTCGACGCCCAGAGTCTCTCCGAGAACGTCATCGCATTTTCCCGCCACTAACCCATTATAGAACGCCTGAGTGGAACTTACATCGACCACATTGCCCGACTGATAGAGGGCTGTGAGCGCCTGACGACACTCTAGGTGCCATACCTTAGTCTACGCTTGGACTGCAGCTCAGACAAAAAGACGCGCTGTGGGAAATCGTGTCACACCTGCGCACCGTTTAGGAATCACTGGAGATGTCGCAGCCTGAGTGCCTGTCTGCGCATCAGCAGCCACGATATGCCTAGCCCTCCATTCAGCGGGTGTTGACAGCAAATGGAGCGCCTGACTAGTGGAACACGTCCCTTCCACAGAAAGCGGAAGAGTACACGCTCCAGTCTGGTCAGACGGAAACTGGGGCAAGGAACGACGGTCAAGTGATAAAATATGACGGAGGCGATGTAAGCATTCACCACCTCTGCCCGACTTTTAAGGGATAGCCTTCTCTCAGCCCATTTCTGGGTGAGATTGGCCACCCTGATCATTACCTCATCCCAATTCTTCTCCATCTGAAGATCTGGACCAAACCAGACCTCGAGCAATTTAACCGGTCCCTCCGTCCAGCATCAAACGACGTTATTGGACGGTATAGACTTGCCTCTCCAGGTGCCGAGCTGCAGACCCACTGACTTTTCTTGGTTAATTTTTGCTCCTGTCACCGCCTCATGCACTTTTAGAGCAGTGCCGACCAGGTCTATGTGCTTGCTGGTCGACACTATGACGGTGACGTTGTCTGCGTATGCCGACACGGTTCTCTCACGTCCTTGTTCGCGCAGGATGCCTCTCAACACCTCCAATTTCCACAGTAGTGGCTCTAGAACCAGTACATACAAAAGAGACGAGAGTGGACACACTTGACGGACTGAGCGCATGATTCTGAATGGTTCCGATAGGTAACCATTTCCCCGAACTACCGAGCAAATGTAAATTGCAGCGGCCCAGCCACGGAAACCGGCCACTGTGAGAACGGCCGTCAAGTATTGGTGGTCGACCCTATCAAAGGTTTTAGACTGATCCAAATTGATCAGGGCCCCACCCATGCCAGCTTGTTTTCTCACCCCCTTTCTATGATGTATTGCATAAGTAGAGGTTGTCGTGGATGGATCTGCTTGGGTGATGCACGTTTGCGCATCACCAATCAGTTCCTCGACAAGCGCCAACTTCTTTGCTAACATCTTGGCCAAAATTTTGAAGTCTGCGTTCAACATCGTTATGGGCCTAAAATGTTCTACTTCATCCCTCTTGTTTGGGTCCTTTCTCGGCAGTGCCACTGCTCCTCGACTCACAAAATTAGAAATTCTCTCGATCAGCTGCCAGTTGCAGTAGATATTTGCTAAGAGGCCGCCAAACAAGTCTGGCAGACCATCCAAACCAGGTGATTTGATCCCCCGTGCAACCCATCATCGCATCCCATATTTCCGCGGCTGTTATCGGCATTTTGCAACACTCCGCGCCACTTGCCGAGAGTCGTGGTATGCCGTTGAGGTAGGCACTGAAGTTCATCCTGCGTTCCGGACTGCCATTGTTCTCAAACAGTTGAGCGAAGTGCTGCTGAAATGCCGCACACATCTGCTCAGGCTCGAGTACCGTGCGCCCATTTTGGTTCACCAAAGACCGGATTGTGGATTTGTTTTCACGTTGTGCCTCTGCCACTCGGGCTCATCAAGCAGCTTTCGTTCCCTCTTGTCTTAGCTCTGACACCTTAGCTCTGACAATGCAACCTTCGTGTTTAACGTTAATGAATTGGTCCAGGGCCAATCTCGCGGCCAGCTCGTCGGTTGCAATGCCTCTTCTAAATTTGTAACTAAGTTCCCTTTTATTTCTTTCTATCACTAACGCCTTACTAAACCTAACTGATTCTACTCTAATTTCCCTTTTTAGAGTAAACCACCGTTTGTAGTTGACGATTACCAACGCCTATTTAACTAATTCTTTAATCCGGTCTCTGTAAGCTTGGCACACCCGGAGTGATGCGTTCAGCTTCCAGTAACCGGGTCCCTGCCTTCTAAGCCTATTTAGGTCGACCACAAATTTGTGGTCTGTGTAACCGATAATTTTGAAAGTGGACAACTTATGCTAATCTTATCTACTGACCTACAGAATACCCTGTCTAGATACAACCTGGATAACCCGATGCGATTCGTCCGCGTCCACATTGGCGCAGTCGGTACCTGTCAGACAGTTGGAAATGTCTGAGCAGGTTTTCGAGGCTTTCCCCCCACCCCTCTTCGATCCGCTAACCCCACACAGTCCTAACGTTGTTCTAAGACGGCGTTCAAATCGCCCACTTGCACTAAAGGTCGTGAAGTTCCTAGGAAAACCTCCAGACGCCTAAAGAAATCCGGCTGTCCTGCTCCTGTCGGAGCGTAAACAGCCACCAGTCTGAGGGCATCCCCATCAATACTGTTCACGTTCAGGACCACCAACTTACCATAAGATAGTCCTTATGTTGAAGTTCAGACCTCTCCGGAACAACCCAACAGTTCCACCTCCCATCCCCGGTTGACATGGGGATAAATAGGTCTCGTATCCACCAAAAATGGGCATGAACGCTTGTCGATCGGAGAGTCTGGTTTCACTGATGGCCACTATATCAACACTTAGTGACTTGAAGTCGTTGAGTAGATAGCCTTGTTTCCAAGGCAACCCTAGGCCACCACGTGCATTTATAATGCCTAACGTGCATTTATACTGCCTTGCTTAAAGCAAGGCCATATTTCCACGAGTAGTTCTTTGTACAGCCTTTGGTATCTTTCCTGAAAGCCCTAACTCCTTCAGGATATTTAGTTTTTATGGTGTTATATGTGTTTTGTGGTGTTAGGATGATTTTTATGTGTGCTGGTATATTGTTGGTGTGATGAAATCGGTGTGTGTGTGTGTGATGTCTTTATGGTTATATATGTGTTCCATCAGTTCTTTTTTTTTGTTCGTGTTTATTACTGTGCAGTTAATAATGTTTGAAACTCGCTGGTGTTAGGATGTGCAATCTGAGAGTTGTGTGTGTGAATTGGGTTGTGCTTGTGATGATGGTGGAGAAGATAATGATGGGGATGATGTTGTTATTGACGGCACTGATGTGCCTGCTGTTGGGGGAGGTATTTGTGTATTTGTTTTCAAATGTGTCTCCTCCCTCTGATTATACCTGCCAAATTTTTGTGTTGATGTTGGTGTGTTTTTGTTCCTTTTTCTTTTGTTTGACCTGCTGACTGTTTGTCATTTAGGCTTTACCTCGTCCACCTCCGCCCAGGACATGTCTGAGTGCTCTGAACAGGGGAGGGGCAAATCTTGTGGCGCTTTTTTCTGTTGATAAAGTTGTTGTTTTTTTAGGCGGGGGGGGAGTTCTTATGCTATTGTTTTAACTGCTGTCTGGTATGTGGAAGCCATAGATGTTGGTGAGTTCTTTCTTCTGTTTGCTGGTGTTGCTTCAACTGTTGTTGTTCTTGATGTTGCTGCTGCTGCTGTCGGTGCTACTGTGATTGGCGTTGCTACTACTGTTGCTGTTGTGTTTGCAGATATAGTGGTCACCTGCCCCTGCTGGCGCTATTGCTGTTGCTCTTTGTTGTTGTTGTTGTTGTTGTTGTTGTTGTTTTGGAGGTGTCTGCAGCAACACAGTTTTCTCGTTCGTTTGCGTGGGGCAGAAAGCGTTTAAATGGTTTGCTTCGCCACAAATGTGGCATCTCGGCTTTCTGCCCTCTACTGCTACAAATAGTTTTGATCCTCCAGGGAGATAGATTAAATCTGGAATCTCTTGTGCAGTTGCGAAATCAGCATGCAACAAGAGTTCCATCCCTGTACCGTACCAATTTTCTTTCCTAGTTTTATGGACTTGTAAAATATTTACTCTGTCCTCTATGCCGTATAACATGGCTGCTACCAACAAAGAGATGTCCACTTCTGGTAGCACCTCCGCTACCTTCACTTTGATAACCCTCCGACTGAGGTATGAGGGAATCAGGTATAATTCCTCACTTTTTAGAGTTGCTGTGGTATTTTCTTTGGTCAGTTCTTCAGTTGAGAACCTTACTTCTACTGTGCCAAAGTTTTTGCCACGGGCGACATACGATTTTAGGTTCCACACCGGCCTCAGTCAATTTTCGACCTGGGCCTGCATTGCTCTTTCTAGTCTTCTTGGCTTCAGGGATATACATCTGTATATGATAGTCCTTCTTCGGGTTGCCTCTTGTACCTCCTCTGGTGTGTTAAGGTGGACTGTTCTGCCAGTCCTGGTTAGGTGCATTTTAGCCAATTCTACCTTTTCTGTCTTTCTATGCATCTGTGCGAACTCAGTGTTTCTGATTAGATAAAAGCAGCTGTCGTTGTTGCTTTACTAATTTTATCGGTGTTTGACGTGGTGGTAGCGATGGTAGTGGTGGTGGTGGTGTTGTTGGTGTTGGGGACGGTGGTGGATGTCGGGCTTGTGTCATTTCTAAAATTTTCCTGGTCATCGCTGCTGCTGCTGCTTCTGTTGTGCTGTTGCTGGATCTGCTGTCCTTGTTCTGCCTCTCAACCACATTAACTAATAGAGGGAATAAAACGGCTGTTCCAAGAACCGCCGGTTCCCTCGATTTGGGAAGTCATATTGAATTTTAAAAAAAATATATATATAAAATTTTTAGTCTTTAAAACTCAAAATTCATTCTTAAAGGGTGAATTCTCGCTACCCTAGCTGGCATCGCTTGCAGCTTGCTGGATTATCTAGTCAACAGTTCAACAACATTTGGAAAAACCAAACAATAAGACAACAAATTTTAAGGTAAACTTACAGAGCTCTGAACACGTGGCCACCAGATCCAGGCACAAATACTACTACTACTACTACTACTACTACTACTACTACTACTACTACTACTACTACTACTACTACTACTAGTTTTCTTTATTGGCCACAAGGACCGAGCACAAAACAAATAGGGACAATACTACACAAGGGACAAGTAAGGTTTGGCACAATATCGTGTAGAAAATAAATAACAATAACAATTAACAACACGATTAAACAATAACAATTCTCTAAAAAAGGGGGGGAGTTCCTTTAAGGCACAACCAAAGAACCCCCACCCATCCTGGTTACCCCGACCACCAAGGAGACCTCAGGAGGTGCTTCTCTCCTTATCAACTCCTCCGGCTTACGAGCGAAAGTTCAGGGTAGGCCCATTCACACGGGCCATCATCGCCGCATTCACCCACCTTTCAACAAAAATACTGGGGAGGGGGGAAGCAGTACTTCCCTCTCCAACCTCACTTACCTTTTCAAGTGGAACTTGAAAAGTCGATGAGGGCTTGGACAAAGAGGAAGGTATCTGTCTTCAGTTCTTTCAATCCCGTCCACCACACTACCTCCTTCGCTATAGTCACTTAACAGAGGAAAACTGCTTTGCCTTCCAGGCCAAAAGAAGGCGGCGGAAAATCTAGTCTGACCACACCCGTTCACCGTTAAGGAAACGCTGGAGATGTCGCAGCCTCAGCGCGTGTCTACGCACCATTAGCGACGGAATGCCCAGTCCTCCACTCAACGGTTGTTGACAGCAGATGGACCATCTGACGAGCGGAACACGACCTTCCACAGAAAGCGGAAAAGAAAGCGCTCCAGCTTGATCATCCACAAAGCAGAGCAAGGGACGACGGTCAGGCGGTAGTAGATGACGGAAGCGATGTACTCATTCGCCACCTCCGCTAACCCTTCAGGGACATCTTCCTCTCTGCCCATTTCTGAGTAAGACTGGCCACTCTGCTCATCACCCCCCCAGTTCTTGTCCACCTGGATGTCTGGACCGAACCAGACCCCGAGCAATTTAACCGGTTCTTCCGTCCAGCGCCCTACAACGCTGTCGGTTGGCATGGACCTGCCTCTTCAGGTGTCTATCTGCAGGCCCACCGACTTGTCCTGATTAATCTTTGCTCCTGTCACCCCTTAAAGTACTCCTTAAAGTAGTGCTGATCACCTCGATTTCCGAGCTCTCAGTCACTATTACGGTGACGTCATCCGCATAAGCTGACACGAATCTTCCGTATCATAGTTCACACGGGATGCCCCTCGAAATATCCAACTTCCTTAGTAATGGCTCAAGACCCAGCACGTACAGAAGAGGCGAGAGTGGGCATCCTTGACGGACCAAATAAGCGATGCTAAACGATTCCGATAGGTGGCCATTTACTTTGACTACCGAACAGGTGTCGCTGTACATTGCAGCGATCTAGCCTCTGAAAACAGGACCGAAACTGGCCGTCGCGAAGACAGCCTCCAAATATTGATGGTTCTGCTGCCAGTTGTGGTAGACATCCGCCAAGAGATCACCGAACAAGTCTGGCATATAGAGATACAGCACGAAAGGCAGACCATCCAGCCCCGGAGACTTCTTCCTTGTGCTGCTTGCCATCGTGTTTCGTATGTCTTCAGCTGTTATCGGCATTACGCTGAACACCGCGTCCCTGGACGAAAGGAACGGCATACTGCCGAGGTATGGGGTGAAATCCACTCCCGTCCTCGACACACTGTGCGCTCCGTACACTTCGGCGAAGTGCCGCTGAAATTCCGTACATATCTGCCTGGATTCGTGTAGCATACGCCCGTCCCGTCCCGTCAAAGACTGAATTGTGGCTTTGTTGCCCCTTCGCACCTCTGCCACTCGAGCCCATCGAACGACTTCCGTCCCTTTATGTCTTAGCGCACGCGCACCAGCTCTGACAACGCAACCTTCGTGCTTGGCATTGAAGAATTAATCGAGAGCCAATCTTGCCGCCAGTACGTCAGTCGCTATGCCTCTCCTAAGCGCCTCTTCTAGCTTCCTAACGAAGTTTCCATCTATTGTAGATTCATCTAAAGCTATTTTCTTACTAAACCCTACCGCCTCTACTCTAATAGCCCTTTTCAGGGCTATCCACCACCAGTTGTTGACGATTGCACACGACAGCTTCCGATGGTCTAACTTGCTAACTCGGTTTCAGCATTACTACACCCCGGCTAACAGCACTAGGAATTATTCCGTTCTGCTGCCAGTTACAGTGGACGTCTGCCAAGAAGCCGCCAAACAATTCTGGCCTGAACTCATAGAATTCATGGAGCAGACCATCCAAACCAGGTGATTTGCGACTTGTGCAATCGCTCATCACCTCCCGTATTTTAGGGGCCGTTATCGGCTTTTCGCAGAACCTCGCGTCCGCTGCTAAGAGCAGCAGCAGGCCGTCCAAGTACGAACTACAGTCCGCTACCGTCGTCGATCCGTCGCCCTCCCTAAACGGCCGCGCGAAATGCTGCTGAAAACCGCACGCATATGCTCGGAATCGAGTAGCACGCGCCCATCTCGATCCGTCAAAGACTTGATCGTGGTTTTGTTATCACGTCGCGTCTCCACCGTTCGGGCCCCTCGGGCAGCTTTAGTCCCTTCGTATTTAAGTGCACGGGCCCTGGCTCTGCCAACGCAGCCTTCGTCTTTCTCCTCGAAGAAAAGGTCAAGGGCCATTCTCGCCGTTAGCACGTCAGTCGCGATGCCCTTACTAATAGCCTCTTCTAGTTTGCTAACTAGTTCTCCCTCCAATCTATTTCTTTCTATTACTAACTCTTTGCTAAACGCTATCGATTCTACTCTAATCACCCTCTTCATGGCGATCCACCATCGGTTGTTGACAATTGCCCCCATCAACTGCCGCTTAACTAGTTCACTAATCCGGTCCCTGTAGTATTTGCGTGCCGGAAAGAACGCGTGTAGCTTCCCGTGACCGGGTTCCTGTCTACGGGTCCTATCTAAATCGACTGTGTAGATCACCAATTTGTGGTCTCTGTAGCCGACCAATTTGAATTGTGGACAATCTTCGCTATCCCTATCCGTTGACCTAACAAATACTTTATTTAGCCACTATGGGTTTACAAAAGAAGCGAGGACGGTATAGGACGATACAAGGTGGAGTTATATAAAAGCGTGTAATTATTAAAATAACAGAAACAAAGAAAGAAAAAATTCAAACAAATTATAATTTCCCCAAAGTGAGGAGACTTCTAAGAGCTCCTCGTGAAAACCCCACAAACAACCTGACCACAACCTGACAAACAACCTGACCACAAACCTGACCACTAGAATACGTACCTTCTCGTTCTCTTCATTCAATCTACATGCTCAGAGCAGGTCTGTTCGGATCATCCTTGCAATTGTCATCCACCTTTCAACAAAATTGATCTAAAGCAGCACTTCCCTCTCCATCATCACTTTACTTTTCACGTGAAACTTGAAACAGTTTAAGTGGACTTGACCAAAGAGGAAGGTGTTTATATTTAGCACTTTAAATCTGGTCCACCATACAACCTTGATCGTAAAGGCCATCAGGCATATAAACAATACTTGTCCTTACTGGCCAAAGGTAAATAGCGGGACGATCTTCACAATGGACTCTGCTAATAGCTGGATAGATCCAAAACGCAACAGCAGGTGTTCGACATGACTTCACAAGTCAGCAATGCTCGGGCATTGGACGAGTATGTGCTGAATAGTTGCGTCACTCTGCGTGCATTTCGGGCAGGCCCAGCTGACGGAACTTCCATGTCAGTAGAGTTTACCACAAACTGGCAATGTGAAAGTATCACTTCCAGACTACTTGGGTGCGGTGGCGGTGGTGGTGGTGGTGGTCACATTGGTCCATGGGTTCCAACCAGGAATTCCTCCGGTACAGACGAGCCTGCTGATTATCGTCGACGCCCATCATTTCTCCGAGAACGTTGTTGCTCTTGCCCACCACTAATCCGCTATAAAATGCCAAAGTGGAACTTCAGCCGACCGCATTGCCCGACTGGCAGACGGTGTGAGCGCCTGACAGGCGTTCTTGGTGACAAGCGCCTGACAGGCGTTCTTGGTGACAAGCGCCGCCCTGCCTCTGTCTACACTTGAACCAAAGACTGTTGCTCTGTCAAAGAGACGAGCTGTGGAAAAGTGAGTCTGACAAACGACGTGTACACCTACTCACTGTCAAGGAAACGCTAGAGATGTATCAGGAGCGCATGTCTGTGCATCATCAGCCACAGCATGGTTAGTCCTCCATTTAGAGGATGTTGACAACAAATGGAGTGCCTGACCCGTGGAACGTATCCCTTCCACAAAAAACATGAGCAGCCATTCCAGTCTTGTTATTTGTGGTGTTTCCACAAGCATTTCTTTAAAGTTTTATATTTATAGTCTTATATTTATAGTCCCTCTGAAGTCTTCCTCTCTTTTGGGGTATTTATTTTTTTAAATGTATGTGTGTTGTGATATTTGAATGATTTTTATGTGGTGGGATGCCATTGGTTAACGTAATGTAGTTATTGCGTGTGATGTTTGCATCTTCGCGTATGTGATCCATTAGTTTATATTGTTTGTGTTTATGGCCGTGTAGTTAATTTTTTTTTGGGGGGGGGATCTGTTGCTGTTTTAGTGCTGCAATCTGTAATGTGGCCTTGATAATGGTGTAGTTTCAGTTGTTTTTGTTGCTTCCATTTGCTTTTGCTGCCAAAGTAACTACTATTTTCGCGACTGCATGTTTTAGAATTGCTGTCATTGAGGCTTGTTGTTGTAGCCACTTGCCGCTGTTGGTGCAGTTGGTGCTGTTGCGGTTTTTGCTGGTGTTGTTGCTATTGTGGCGATAGTGTCGGCAGAGGTGGTGGTCTTCCGTTTTTCCTTCTTTGCTGTTGACAGAAAGCCTTGAGATGGTTTGTGTCACGACTAAAGTAAAACCTCGACCTTCTACCCTCAACGGCCATATAAGTTTTAGGCTGTGTGGGAGATTGATCCGATCCGATAGGGGATTCGTATGTGTCAACAGTTCCATCCCGTGACCCGACCAATTTTGTTTCTGTAGTCTCTGGACCAGCAAAATTATAGTTTTATCTCCTATATTGAAGAGGACAATCGACACTAGCCAGCAAATGTTTATTTCTGGTGGCTCGTCAAATATCTTTATCTAAACTGCCCTGCGGCCAAAGTAGATTGGTATGACGGCCAGTTCGTCACCCATTAATGTTGCCATGGAGGTGCTTCCTGACCTCATCCTCCGCAGGGAATCACCTCTACTATGCCATACCCCCACCCTGGCAACGTATGTTTTGGTGATCCTGATGGATTGGGTCTGAGGCACTTTTCAGTTTGTTGCTGAGTCACCTGCTCTATTTTACTTTTTGTTGCTAAGGTTTTATATACCACAATTTTGGGGTTGGTTTCTTGCTGGATGAATTTCGGGATGTTAGGCGCAGCATTTCGTCCAGACCTCGTTAGTATGTTTTCACATTTTCTAATTCTTCCAACGATAAAATATTTTCTTCTATCTGGCGGGCCATGTCAGCGAATACCCCCAACGCTAGACTTGCAAGATGTCATGTTTTTATTTTTTGTGTAGGCGTTAATGGTGGTGGTGGTGGTGGCAGAGGTGAGGTGGAATGTATAGGTGTGTTGAAAGGACAATTAAATTCTTTTCCTTTTTCTGCTCTACGTTATTATTGTTATTATTGTTATTATTGTTGTTATTATTTCCATTTGCCTTATTGTTGATGTTATTTCGGTCGGCACAGGTGGTGGCAGTGATGGTGGCGATGGTTGTGCTTTGTTTTAAATGTGAGAAGGCAACGTCAAAACAACTATTCCAATTTCTGGTCTCACTCCCCTAACTATTTACCGAAAAATTCGACGCCTTTTTTTTTCAATGGATAAGCGTTAAAAACAAAACAAAACAAAAAAAAACAAAACACAAATTCCGCCTCGAAGTAGCAAAAATTTCTCAAAGTCATCTTGCCTCAGAGGATGCTGGTTGGCTTAATAAGAAAATGAAAACACAAACCGAAACGTTCTTCACAACAACAAAATTCCACTCATGAGCTCAAAATTCAACTCATGAGAACCAAAACAACGTCCTTCCATTGCAAACACAACAACGACGAGGACAGCAGCAGCAGCAGCAACAACAACAACAACAACAATTCTTTCTACTATAGGCACAAGGCCTGATTTTGTTTTTTTTCGGTGGGGACTAGTCAGTTACATTGACCCCCAGTGCTCTTTGAACTCAGAGAGTAAGGACAGACGAAATGCCGCCAAGCATTTTATCGCCGTCTTAATAATAATAATAATAATAATAATAATAATAATAATAATAATAATAATAATAATATTCAGAATTTACTAAGCTCGCTTCTTTTACATCCGCTCCTATCCTACCCCGTAAGACTACCCACCCTTCCCCTGTCCACCACCATACCATACAAACCCCAGACCAACTAAACATCTGACCAGTCAAACAACCTTTTATGATTATCTCCTCCCTAGTCTCAACACCCTCTCCTCCACTCTTACACATTGCAGCAGCAGCAGCTTAGCTAACCGAACAGCAGCTTCTTTAAACGAATAAAACAGCTAGTCGGCCAAGCTAATTCCCTATGCTCCTGACATAGCAAACCGAAACCAATACCCACCCGCATTCCACCCCACAGAATGTCTTCGTCATATGGATAACAGCAGCAAAACTAGCAGGCTGAACAATAACAGTCCATTTTCTTTAGAAGGTTCTCTAAACTATAATAATAATAATGACAACTGCTACCGCATCAGCGCAGTCACTACTAGGAGAAAAGCAACCACAACAGCAGCTAAAGCGATCATAGAAATAAGAACAACAACGACAACTAAGCCACCATGACCACAGGAAATAACAAATATAACAAATGTTCTAACATTGAAAATAAGAAGAAAGATAATAATACCAAAAGGAACAATACAGCTTACAACAGTGCTACCACCGCCACCGACAAGTAACAATACAAACAATTAATATTAATTGTAATATACCGGGAGTATGGCATAAAACCTTATCTGGTTGTGGCGGCTTCATGAGGGAAGAATAAGATTACCCTTAACCACAACTACCTTCAGGTAATCGCTGGGCAAGGTGTAGTACCTGTAAGCCCACCCCGAGACCTTGAAATACCAGGTTGGCGTCCGGCGGGGTTAAGTCTGTCTCATAGGATGAGGGTGTCTCTTTAGACTGGTAGTGGTGTCACCTCATCACCGGAATTCTCATGATTGAAAATGTCAACTACAAATTCATTAAACAGCTGCATGAATGAACTGAAAACAGTGCGTACGAGGGTAGGTGTGGACTCTCTGAGCCTTGGTTAGCAATCCACCTAGTGATGGTGTCACGATAAAAATACTGGTGATTGTGTAACTTTACAAATGCTACCTCTAAATGAGTGATGTCAAAATTAAATAATAATCACAACTGCATTAACGGGAACGGAACTGCGAACAGTGAAGGTGTCGCGCACAGCAGGCAAGAAGTGTCTGATCAAGCTCCCGCAGGTCGTCTTCAAGCCATCGATGAGGACCAGAAGCGAAGTCAAAAGTGCAAAAGGAAAAGAAAATGAAATGGGAAAAAGAAGTAAACAAAATTGTAATTGAATGCTGGCTGAGAAGTGAACCAACTAAAAGAGTATTCATGAAACAAATGAAGAGAATATGGGATGAAAAAGGAGTTTTTGAAGCATCCGCCCAGCGATTGATTGACCAGGCAAGGGCAATTCGTATCAGCGACTGGGTTACAGGATTAGAGGCTGAAGAAATTCAGAGAAGAATAAAAAGAGAACAGGAAGAGAGTGAAACAGCAGTAGCAGAAAGTGGTAATGAAGGGGTAAGAGATGAAGCATATGAAAATGAAGGAAATCCATGTGTGCCTGAGAGTACTGATGAAGTAAATAGTGAATATGATCTAGTTGGACAAATGACAGTAAATGCTACACGCGATTTGAATGACGAAGAGAAAGAGATTCTGGTGATGCTGCGAGGTAAAATGCATGATGGGAATAATGAAGTACCACCAAATGTAAAATATATGGACAGAGGTAAAGTAAGGAGAGCCACAGGCAAACTAAATGATGTTTTGAGCTTGATTAAACAGAAAATATTAGTTAAACAAACCAGCTAATCATAGTTGCTGCTAATGTTGTTGCTGACGTAGTAGGATACAAGCGGAAAACTGAAGAAATGAAAGGAAAGGAAAAGAAAGAACAAAACTGCACGAAGAGAATATGAATGAAGCTGAGAAAGACACGGAAAGAACTGGGGGAATTAAATAGGATAATGAGAGGAGAGTTCAAGAATGAGGTAGTACGTTAGACAAATTGAAGAGAAACCCTTACACGGTCAATTTTGTAAAGCCACTGAGGTTGTATGTGGAACAAAATACTGAGCTTGGTTAAATAAAAGGGCAATTGAAAAGATAAAACAGAGAACCTAATTATAGCAGCCCAGGATCAAGCGATAAAACAAACAACTTGCAGAAAAATGTATATGGGGAGAATGTGCCAGGATAATGTAGAGTCTGTGGAACTCGGAACGAGACAGTGTCACACATTGTTGTAGAGTGTCCCAAGTTGGCACAGGAAGCTTATAAGAAATGGAGGAATGACCAAGTTGTAAAAGTTTTACACTAGAAGCTTTGCCGGAAATGGGGATTTGAAGCTGGAGACACATGGTATAATCATCGAGTCGAAAAAGTGATGGAGTCGGAGAAATGTAAGATAGTGTGGGACTTTCCTATTCAAACGGACAAGAAGCTAGAAATTAATAGACCAGACACAACAATAATAGACAAGAAAAAGCGAAGTTGCTTACTAATTGACCCAGCATAACCGGTTTGATCCTAGGATCGTAAAAAAAGAGGACGAAAAAAAATACAACCCCATAAAATTTGAAATTTCAAGAATTTGGAGTATGAAAACTGTAAAGGTTGTACCTATAATAATAGATGCATTTGGAACTGTATGCAAAGATATAGACAAATGGTTGAAGGAGATGGAATACAATGTCCCGTAGAACTTCTACAAAAAGGTTGCTTTTAGGGGACAGGAATGATTATCAGTAGGGTTCTAAGCACTTGAAAGACTATTGAAAGCTTGTAGATACATAAGGTTACAAGTAGTAACCCACTACCCACAAAAATCCTACCAGGAATAAGATCAGACCTGTGTCAAACCACCACCACCACCACCACCACCACCACCACCACCCCCACCACCCCCACCACCCCCACCACCACCACCACCACCACCACCACCACGGGAGAAT
>JAOPUL010000001.1:52882307-52899019 GCA_027564515.1 Octopus rubescens | reverse complement strand
GATAGATAGATAGATAGATAGATAGATAGATAGATAGATAGATAGATAGATAGATAGATAGATAGATAGGAAGAAAAGGCCAGTTTACCGATATAATGTTGTTGATATGGGAGTAGATGATATGTTGTTAAATAGGTTACTTTCATTCGTGAGCTGGTGAGTAAGTTGGTAGCTTATTAGTTAGCAAGCGGTCGGGGGTACATATATGAATACGTTTACTTACATTTATAGACTGGTTGACAGGTGTAAGTATTTAATTTACAGCTCTTTATAACAAACTAATTGCATGTAGGTCACTAAATTGGAACTATATAGGAAAAAGTAGATTTTTTAGGCTATTTTCAGCCTGCAAAAATTCTCGAAAGAGAAATAGTGTTCACAGATTTATACCAACAATCGTGGAGACAACATCCTAGATTTGATTCAGTGTTCCAGCAATTTTGCTTCAGTTGCATCATTAATGTTCTCAAGAAAGTTGTGAATGTTGAACAACTTTATTTTCTGAATTTTAAATCAGAGACGATGGGCTTTTGTAAAATAATTATTATATCTGCAAAATTTCAAACATTTTGCCGTTTCAAAATCAATTTTAAAATGGTTGGCGTTTTTCAGAAATCGTCAGAGTCTCGGATAACTGACTCGATAGACTACAGTACAGTTACCCGATGACTTGACAGTTCGTATGTTCTCAAATAGACCATCAAAGATGTCCATGGTTAAAGCATTTTACTGTCCACTTGACTAAAAATAAATATCAATGTAGTATGATTACGGGAATATTCAAAATCGGAAATCTTTACTTACATACATGACGAAAGGAATGAAACCGAAAATTTCAGGTTGACTGTGTATTTATTTAGCGTATTCAAACATTAATTTCTTTCAGATGTCATAAACTTCTGAATGAGGCAAATGTGGAGAATAGAACGATTTCGTGATATTCATTACATTAAATGTGTAATGAAAGTGGATCACTTTTAGCCAAGAATCGAAAACATTTTCTAGGGCCATCTGACTGAGAGTGTATCTCATGTTTTACTGTAATTTTTTACAATTTATTTTTGATAATTGGATTTTGGTGAATCTAAATCCGATAGATTTTAGATTATATAATAGTTAGAAAAGCGATATATTCCTTAATGAATAGATTAAGCTGAACATTGAAAGAACGCTATAGTCTCGACTGGCCTGAATGTTTTAACTGACAAGATACGAACTCAATATTTGTCAGTTCAAAAGCTGATTCCTTTTCCATTTGATATTGCTAACTATTCAGAAAAATAGTCACCACGTGCATTCAGGAGATTCAGAGTGCTCAAATAATTAAAATTAATAAATAAAGAACCTTCTAAAGCCTACCAGATGTTATGTAAAAATGCTTCAATAGATCAAAATGTATAAACGTTGTTAGTCTGTCTTACACGAACATTTAACTGATTTTACACAGACGTTTATCTGTATCGGTTCTTTTACATCTATCTCTCCGTATGAGTAGTTTTGTGCGTGTATATATGTGTCTCAACGCATATGTATAAACACGTTGCTAAAAGGTGGCTAGATTTTTATATCCCACAGATATATTTCCACCTGTTTATGACACCAAATTCAATAACTATACATTTACATATATGCACACTTACTTGTGTTAATGTGTACACTTTTGTAACAGTTCATTGTTATGAGCGATCATATATGTCCGTGTATTTCAGCAAGTGGATCTTGCATTGTTATAAATTTATATTTGCCTTAAACAAAAGTCAATATTTTAAATCAAATATAACTTTGCACACATAATTTTATATACGAACTCAGAATGAAATTCTCTGTATTTGTGTGAGTGTGAGAGAGAGAGAGGGAGAGGGAGAAAGAAAGAAAGAAAGAAAGAAAGAAAGAAAGAAAGAAAGAAAGAAAGAAAGAAAGAGAGAGAGAGACACACACACACACACACACAATTACATACCCACTACCCATATTCGAACATACAACGAAAAATCTCATAGAAATTGTATTTGAAGAAAAGTACGCACATGTTAAAATAGGAAAAAAAGATGCGGGAAAGGAAAGAAGGAAGGAAGATGGAGATAAATAAAGCAATACAACTAAGATATCAGCAATAAAGTAAAATGTTTATAATGAAATACTGGAGCTATGAGGTGACGACTACGATAGATTTTCAGCAAAGGAATGGCTTGCTTTGAAGTTTAGAAGTTTAGTATGATACGTTCTTATTGACTAATGACTTCTCAGACTGGTATGAAACATCAAAAAGGAATTTTTCAGTTGCATTGTTTATTAGGAAAACTATTGATAATCAGTAGATTAAGAAAAGTATTTCTAGAATTAACATTAAACAGGCTGCACGTGTTTTTGAATGAAAAAAAAAGAACAAACATATTCCATTTGAGAAAGAATTCTAGGCTGAAATGCTTTACCTTTCAGTTTTACCGTAGATTAAAATATTTTGAAAAGCTGATATGGTTTAAATGGAATAATATTATTATAAAATCTCTTTGACGATAGAGAAATAAAATATTTTAGAAATGAATAATAGAGTTTAATAAAGATTTCTTGTTAAAAAAAAGGGCTACATATAATAATCTTTTCTACTATAGGCATAAAGCCTGAAATTTTTAAGGGGAAGGAGCTAGTCGATTACATCGACCCCAGTGCTCAACTGGTACTTATTTCATCGACCCCGAAAGGATGAAAGGTAGAGTCGACCTCGGCGTAATTTTAACTCAGAACGTAAAACCGGAAGAAATGCCGCTAAGTATTTTGTCCGGCGTGCTAACGGTTCTGCTAACGCCACCTTAGGGCTACATATAATAATCAAAGATAATTTCCACTTAAAACACGAGAGAAATATATATTATGGTTACTTTCGTGAATGCTATGAGATGAACAAGTCATAGATGGTATGGTAACAAAGATAGGCAGATGAGACAAGATACAATTATAAGATATGATAAAGGCTTTAAATATCACAATAAGTAGAGGTATTTACTATAACATTAGGGAAAGATATTATTAGGATGAGGTAAGACACAACAGATCTTATAAATATGTAGATAATTTCTCCTGGCTTGAGATTGAAAAAAAAAGACAAAACACAGAGAATACTGCAATGAAGAAAAATATATATTCTTTTATTATTTTTACTGATTTCAGTCATTTAAGCGTGTCACGCTGGAGCATCGCCTTCAGAAGTTTAACCGATCATATCAATCCTAGTAACTATTTAAGTATCATTGCCAACCGTGAGCCACCCGACTAGGAGAGGGCTTCACATATGTAGGAAGTTTTATCAGCGAAGTCAACAGAAACCTCGTGAAACCTCGTGAAACATTCGCAAGATTTCGACCGATCTGAAAGTCGAAGTAATGCAAGACTAAATATAATTGCCATCAAATGATGGCAATTATATTTCCTTTCTTTTTCCAAACCAGATCGAGAAATATAAATTTCGAAAACAGTCCATTCGTTATATTGTTTCTCTTCAAAGGAATTTGTTCGTTTATATTGTTCACCTTCATTGTCTACTTACAAAAGTTTACATGTACTTCAACTACCTGATCCTGACTGGTTTTAACTCTCGCTAGCTCTTACTTGACTAATCTTTTCTCAGATCAAGCAGTCAACCAAACATTGCAGAGTACCTTTTAAAAGCAAGTAGGGGAATTTAAATATGGAACATTTTCCCAGCCTATTAGAAAATCTCTAAATATCTTGGATTTCAAACCTTACGTTTTCTAAACAAACATAGGTGCAGATGTGGCTGTGTGATAAGAAGTTTGATTCCCAATCACATGGTTCTGGGCTTAGTCCTACTTCGTGGCACCTTGGGCATGTCTTCTTCTATATTCCCGGGTCGACCAAAATCTTGTGAATGAACTTGGTAAACGGAAACATATATATGTATATGCCTACGAGGGACGGCTGAAAAGTTCATAGGCTGACCAAGATACTCTCATGGAATGTGACCAAATGAGGTTTATTTTTCAACATAGTTCCCCTTGCGGTCCACACACTCTTTCCATCGGTGTTGCAATGCTTCGATCCCATTGGTGAAAAAGCTTTCATCTTGTTGGTCAAGAAAGTCATCAACAACAGATATGACGTCATCATCACTGCAATACTGGTTCCCAGCCAAATGTATTTTCATGGTGGGGAACAGATGATAGTCAGATGGGACCAAATCAGGAGAATAGGAAGTCTGATCAACCAGTTCAAAGCCACAGTCACGCACAACAACCATTGAAACCAACGACTTGTGAGCTGGAGCATTGTCCTGATGAAACAAGACCCCTTTCGTCAGTTTTCCTGGACATTTGGTTTTGATAGCCTTTCGTAACTGTCTCAGCAAGTTGGCATAGTACTTTCCATTGATGGCTCTTTTGAAGATAATCAATAAACACAATGCCTTTTGCATCCCAAAAAAACTTAGGTTATCACCTTCCCTGTACATGAAACGACCTTGACCTTTTTTGGAGCAGGTGAAGAGGGGGGTGTTTCCACTGCATGGATCACTCCTTCATAGTCAGCCTATGAACTTTTCAGCCCACCTTCGTATGTGCGTATCTTTGCATTTGTGTTCATCCTCACCACTGCTTGACAACCAGTGTTGGTGTGTTTACGTCCCCGTAACTTAGCGATTCGGCAAAAAGAGACCGATAGAATTAGTATCAGATTTTAAAAACAAATAAGTACTGAGATCATTTGTTCAAGGCAGCGCCCCAGCATGGCCACAGTCCAACGACTGAAACAAGTAAAAGATAAAATATAATATAACTTACTAATGATAAAAAGTGTTAGCTTCATACAATTTATGCTATTTCGTTATCAAATATCATAAATATAACTTTTATTTACACGGGTTTATAGGAACTTTCATTTCACGTAAAGTTCTAACGATTCACGGCCCTATAAGACAAATATTTCAATTTAAATTATAATTAAGCTCATTATTTAAAAGTAGCAACTACATTAAGCTGGATTCGGTACTATGTCAACAAATTTGAATTTTCAGTTACTAAATATTACCTCTATTATTCCCTGTAGTTTACGCTGTCTTTTTCTTTTTCGTTTTTCATACGGAAACGTTATCCCATAATAGTTCGTGATTTTTATGTACTACCAATGCTAAATTTTTTGCGTATATTTTTTGCGTAAATTTTTTGCGTATTTTTCTGTTATTCTAATGTTTTAAGAGTCATCATATTTCTTCTTTAAAATCATTATCATATGAGATGTGAAACAAGTAATTTTTCAAGTTTTCCATTTCTAAAATTTAATTTAAGTTTAATTCTAGTAAAACATCTGTGGAACATTGCTTTGATGTTATTTCGATCATAAAACAACAAATTATTCTTATATTTGCACCATATTCTTATGTGGTGGGGGAACAGTGACACCCAAACGTGTTTTTAACTCCTTACAGACCACTGGCCAAACTTCTTAACTCTCGGACATCTGCCAAAATTTAGTATTTTTCTTATTCAAAACAAAATATATTTATTTTTAGATATAAATTATAGAGAAAACTAATATTCCTTCGAAACACCCACATAAAAAATGAAATTATATATTTTTCCTGTTGTTTTTGTTAAGTTTGATACTTAAAGAATTATGAATAGTAAAGTCTGTGAAAGTAAATGCAACAAAAAAAAACAGAAGTATATTTATTTAAAACGTATTTTGTTTAAAAAGAATAAAAAAATGTTTGCAGTGAACACAGAATGGCTTCGTGATACACCACTGTACTGAAGCAGACCAGTTGAGAACTAGTGTTACGTATTGTGAAGGCTATTTATTTTCAGTTAAGTACTTTGAAGTAGAATAATTCTTGTTTATAAAACACCACTCTCAACTGCAAATCAAATCATTGAAACACGAGGTTTGACCTCGATATGGGACGAATTTAGAATTCTACAAGTGTCTGTTTGTGCCAGCTCGTAGCTCTCTGCCTTCAAAATAATGATGTGTACTTAGATTGTTGCGTATTTTTTATTGAAACGTACGATGACTATTGACTTGTCGTGAGCTTAATGGCACAGCACGGACAGATGATGGGCGAAGAGGTAACGCACAACCACAATATGATCAAGTGGGCTCTGCATGGACATGCAAATCCTGATGATTCCTTCAGAATCATTAGTGCGTCGAACAAAATGCCACGCGGTAGTTCTCCAGTTCTTTACATTCTGAGTTCAAATCCTTCCGAAGTTAACTTGACCTTTCATCTTTTCGGAGTCGACACAAGAAAGTCCCAAACTAGTACTGGAAATTCATTTTTGCCATAAATTAATAAACAGTTTTTTGCAAATTTTGGGTAATTTTAACCAATCGAAAGCCACCATTATATACGTGACTGCAAATCTCACTTTGGTGTCTGTTTCAATAGTGACAAGCAAAGCTGTCGTCTGCCACGTTTTCATTGTAACAATGATGCTGTACGCTGCGCGATCTGAGACATTTTCACCACTGCAACCACCACCACAAGTTTTGACAAGCGATATCATTTTGTGTCTGTTATTTATGCCTGTCATTTTGTGACCAGACAGCTATCACACAGAAAATGCCGGCTTCTGATTCCTGTTTTCTGATTGGACAAAAAATTATCAAACTTTAAACTTCTGTAACATTTCTAGATTTTTCTGGGAATAAATGAATCCCAGATTCGGATTCAGCGTGAAATTTACATCAATATGAATTTGAAAATTTTCACTTAATTCTAAAATTTCCAAATCTGTGACAGCAATCGAAAAGATCTTTTTTGACCAATTAAAACTATGTTCTATCTGCCACTAAGCAGCTAACAGCGAACTAACGATTATCCCAGCTGGCCGCCTTAAACCCCCAAAATAATAATAATATTTACAAATAGGTATAGTTTTGAATGTATAATTTGAATTCAAATCTCACAGACATTTTTCCTTTGCGCACATTTTTCCCAAATCACTAAAATAAGTCCCAGTAATATAAGAGCAATCAATTATATTTTCCTCTGCATAACTCCCTGTAAAACTGTCTTTGTATCTGATTAAAAGGAAGCCCTCTACTACTCAGGAGGATGACCTAGGTCGCTCCTACGCTATGCACAATAGGTGCGTGAAGGGCAGATATTACTCTAATTGCAACTATTTCCACCACCTCTCCTGTGTCAAACTCATTCGTCGCACCTCAGAATCCCTGCACCGCCAGCTCTGTCCGAGTTGCCTAACCACCGCTGGCGGCATATCCCTCTCTACTCGGCAAGCAGACCTCACTATGTGGCCCAATGATGACCTGAGCCCGCTCTTCCCAGACGGCGCCTTAGCATCGATCTCCTGTCTCAGGTAGTCTCGGCAAATCATCCTCAGGATCTCCAAGACTGCTCGTGCTTTCGTGGCCGAGGCACTAGCGTCGTCTATAGACCAGGCACTCGACCGACAGTCCGCAAGACTAGAACAAATTACTCCAGGTAAGCGAGGATGTTCCCTCCTCCTGACCTCAAGACTTAGACACAACGTCTCTGTCTTCAACCACCCCCTACCAACCGGCCCCTTGCTCCTCTCGGGCCACCCGCCGACGCCACGCTCTCAGACCCCTTCAGATTGTGCCCAAAGGCTTCGAGCCCTAATCAACCGGAAACTCATTGAGGGCGACGTTTCTGCTGCGGTGCGTGTACTGGCCCTACACTGGACATTCTGGATGCTCTCCGTCTCAAATATACGGACCCTCCAGCAGACATCAGAGTTTTCCAAACCTCTGACAGAGTCACGGCCTTGACTGCGTACAGTAATGACGTGGTTACCGCTGTGGGATCCTTCTCTGCAAGCAGCAGTGGTGGAGTTGATGGCCTGCGACCCAGTCATCTCAAAGATCTAATCTCTCCACACTCCGCCGAGGCAGGCGTACACTTGCTCCGCTCCATCACTGCTTTGACAGACGGTCTCCTCCACGCAGACTTTCCCAGCCATGACCGAGATCTTCTCTTCTCAGCCAACCTGATAATGCTGAAGAAAAAGGATGGAGACATCCGTCCTATAGCGATGGGAAACGTCTTTCGTCGTCTTGCGGCCAGGCTGGCCTGTAAATCAATCAGCGACGACTTGAGCGAGGCACTCAGCCCTGTCCAGCCGGGGGTGGGAGTTAAGTGCGGATGCGAGGCTGCTGCCCAAGTTGCCAGACACTTCATTCAGCACACGCCTCCCTCGTCACATTGCCTCCTATTGAAGCTGGATATAAATAAAACGCCTTTAACAGCGTTAGACGCGACCACATTTTAGACGTACCCCCTCGCATACCTCTCCTATGGTACACCCAGCTCACTCATGGCTGCTGATAACAGGATTGCCTCTTCCACAGGTGTCTAGCAGGGTGACCCTCTTGGTCGGCTCCTTTTTGCGCTGGCTGTCGACGACATCGCTAGATCGGTCCGCCCACCCTTTAATGTTTGGTACCTGGATGACGCGACCCTGGGTGGTCCGGCTGAGTCCGTCGTCAGAGACCTCTTGCATGTTATCCCATCTCTAAAGCTTACCGTCCAAGTCGGAGGTGATCAATGTGAGCTACGGCGAGGCCGAATTTCGAAGGCTGACACCCAAGGATGTTGTCCACATCCTTGGCTCCCCAATCTTCCTGAAAGCCATGTTGGAGTGCCTGGAGGTTAAGCTTGAGGATTTGTGCAGGATGACGGATAGACTGCGCCTCATTGACGCGTACCCGGCACTCTTCCTCTTGGTGAATTGCTTTGCCCTGCCCAGGCTCCTTTTCTCACTGAGCAGTGCACCACATCGTACTATGCCGAACTGATCTGCAATGTCAGTTTTAACCGCGCTGGCTGGCAACAGGCCAAACTGCCTATCAGATTTGGCGGCTTTGGACCTAGCTCTGCCGGCCTACCTCTCCTTAGTCTCCTCCAGCCACACCCTGCTTGGTGACATAGTTCATGGGTTAGCCGAAGCAGATGTGGCCCAGGTACAAGAGTCAGCCCTTACTGATTGGACCACTGATAGGCTCGCAGTCTCCCAGATTACGAACATCCTACGCAACTGGGACGACATCCAATGCAAGTCTACCCTCAAGCGGCATCACTCAACCAGCACCACCTCGCAACCAAAATAGTGGCGCATAGTTCAATTCAGTGCCCTCCTCACCTACCGGTATCCTTCTAGATGATGAGTGCACCTGCATTGGAGTGGCCCAATGCCTTGGTCTCCGTGTGTGCAAGCTACACGAATGTCACTGTGGAGCGCTAGTGGAAAAATTCAGCCTAGTGGAAAAATTCATTCTTTGTCCTGCAGCCTTAGCACGGGCTGATTCCCCCGACACGCCACCCTGAATGCCGCAACTTGAGCGTGCAGGTCTCGATTGCGGAGATGGTAAGTGCCCCAATGGGATAACCCTCGACCCATTCGAAGGAGGCAGATCCCTAGTCTGAGACGCGATATGCAGCAACACCAACACCAACCTCGTGACATCTTTCACAAACTCCCGTGTCGCAGCCCGTAAAGCAGAGAAGAAAGACAACGAGTACAGGAGCTTGGCCGGCCATTATCAATTTGTGCTGGTAACCGTCAAGACGTCTGGTCTTCTTGGTCCTTGTACCACTGACTTCCTCCACAAAATAGGGATAGCTGCGGCTCACCGGGCAAATGAGCCCCACGAGGTGGGGTGGCTACTGCAGTGAGTGTCGATGGCCATTCTCCGTGATAACACAACACCATCGCAGAGGGGGCATATCTCTCATGTTCTGGGATGTGCCCCCTCCCACACTCCTGTCCTCCTCTGTTTTGCCCCTCCACTTTTTTTCTCTTTATTTTATTGATTCTAAGGAATCAACTGTATTCATATTGTGACAATTTTAATTTAAATGTGTTTAATAAACTGTATTAATTTACAAACAAAAAAAAAAATGTTATGTTTGTCTTTTAAAGATTCAGTACAAATGTTTCATAAATATGAAACAAATTCTCTCACACACACACACACACACACACACACGTTTCTCATCTGACTTACAGGTTTCACAGAAGTAATAAGCTGAAATTTTTAGGTGAAGAAATATGATTAAGTTATGATATCTACACCCAAGGGTGTTAGCCCTTGTATGACTGATTTTAGAGGAGAATTAAATTTAATTTAATTAATTTAATTCAACTCTGCTTATTAAGACATTTACAAAGACTAATTCTCACTTTTCAACTGCTGGGTATGTGTAAAGAGCCTGTCAACATCAACATGGCTGTCAAATATGATTAATTTCACTAACAAAGTATGTGAAAAGATTATATAATCAGGGAAATCGCTTACTTCAGTTAAATTAATGAAGCAGTTAATTAAGAATAAATTGTTAAAGACTTTAAAATACTGTACAAGTAGAAATGATGTAGACAGCAGCAGCATCTATGTTTCTGAAGGATCATCCTTCAAAAGGCAGCAAACTTCAGCCTGCCTAATGTACGAATAACCAACTAATGTCATTTTTAATGTTATTTTCAGGTTCTATCAGTCCTTCAGAATTACAGATATCGAATTAACGTCTAATGATAGGTAAGTGCTTTAGCATTGACAAGGTCACAACTATCAATAACCAACTTCACCTACTTCTAAATCTGTGGTTCTCAACCATTTTTTACCTATGGACCCTTTTTGATTACTATTTTATTCTGGTGGACCCCCATAGCCATTCTATGTTTAAAAACTAGTTTCATAGATATGTAAAATGTCAGAGAAAGAAACCTAGTTGTTTCTTGCAATAAATAAATCCAAAGCAAGTTTTTCACGGACTCTTAATATACTAATGTGAGTCCCCAATTTACTATTTTGCTTGTGTGGACCCCAGTTGAGAACCACTCTTCTACATAAAGACAAAAAGAAAAAGTCCAATGCTAAGTGATGTGCTCAAATCCTAGACTGGTCTAAGAAAACTAAGCAAGAAACTAAGAGACTGAGTAAATAAAAAGTAATTTATTTTATACTGTGATGTGAGTCAGTTGCTTAGATTTTTAAGGTTTTGAATCATGGTGTGTCAATGGATTAGTATTCCTGGCTACTACATCAGAAATACTAATTACACAACCATGGCAGAGAGTCTAATACACAGAATAGTTTTAGTATTCAAAGACAATATCGACTATATCCTTAAAATTGGTGTTGAAGTACCACTCTAGTTGGGTCTGGTAGAGCTTATATATTTTCATGAAACATAGAGATCCAAAAGGCAGAAGCTTTACTGTAACACTAAATGGATGAAAGAAAACTATCTGAATATAACAGTAGTAGAGCTTATGAGAGAATCTGTGGTTATTCAACTTTGTTTAAAGCATAGTACATCTAGAATTATATCATTTTTAAGGTAGCTACCATCCAAAAAGCAATGTTATGCTACATGGACTATGCTTTAAAAAAACAATGGCTAGCCTTAGTTGGAATACTTTTAGACATAAATTTGCTTGATCAGGATAATGAAGGACACCACCAGTTGTAGAAGCTTATCACAAGCAACATACCTTGGAAATTTCAAACAGTTAAATGAATTCTGAGCAGGTTTGAAAGCACTGTGTAACAGCTGGCAAGCCAATACCTCAATCGCTAAGCTGTTTTACAATTCTAATTGTAGTATATAAGGCGGGAATAGCAGAAATGGTAACGTTTTTTTCTGTAGCAGGCATGTGCTGGACAGTTTTTTCCAGTTCAATGTCTCACTATTTGTTATCTCTTTTCTTCTTCCGAGTCATTCTGAGCTCAACTTTCACAGCTTCTGCAACTTTTTTCATATGCATCAGTTGACTCTTCTTCACCCAAATGCCATCCCCCATGCGCATCATATTGAACCAGGTCAGTCTTCTTTCTTGCATACTTCAAATGATTTCTCTAATACCTATTAGGTTGGAAAGAAAGTCAAGTCAAGTCACATTTTTGAGATGATCGCTTTGAAGGTATCTTTTCAATAAGTATTAATTTTGACATTGTTTATTTTTTTTTTCTTTGCAGATTACTTTATATTATAGATCAGACCCTGCATGCTGTATGACTTAAAAGGGGGGATCTTCAGCAATAGAAGTAGCATGAAATATTAATGAAGATTTAAGTATCCGGACATATCCACAGTGGTTTAGCCAGTTTTGCTCAGGAAATTTTTCTCTCGCAGATTCCCCTCAATTTTTGACAACCAAGTTCTCTCTAAACTGAGCTTTCGAAAACTGTAGTTGAAGAAATTCCAAAGCAAACTGCATGAGAATTAGCAAAACAGTTCAATCATAAAACACCATGAACTAAGAAAAGTGTCTGAACTTGGTGAGTGGGTCCCTCATTATTCTGATGCTTCTCAGTTTATTTTAAGAGATGCTCATCATTGAACAGTACACTTGCTACCAAACCTTTCCTGGGCAAAATCATCATAAGTAATGAAAAGTGGGTTCTCTATAATTATATCCAATGAAAACAGCAATGGTTATCCCACAATGAAAAAGTAAAATCCATCCCCAAACCAAGACTACATCCAAAAAGGTCATCCTCTGTAATTGGTGGAATATGAAGGGTGTTTTCTATCATGAAGTGTTAAACCAAGCAAAACAGTTAATGCGGAGAAATATTGTCCTCAGTTGGAAGCATTGCACAAAAATTTGTAGAAAAAGCACCCAACTTAAAGGAGTGTTACTCTGACACAGTAATACACAGTAATATTGCCCAAGTTACTCAGGAAAACATATGAAAGTTTTGCCTCATCCTCCTTACTCTCCTCACCTTATTCCATCTATAATCTTTTCAGATCACTGCAGCATTATTTAAATTGAAAACAGTTTATCAATTGTGAAGAGGTTAAAAAAAAATTTGGATTTTTTTTATTTCTTCGAAACCTGGAGAATTTTACACCTGAGGGATCAACAATGTGACAAATAGATGGGATTATATTATTGACAATGAGGGGAATATCTTGATTTAAATGTATCAATTAAGACCAAAGAAGAATGTGTTTCTTTCCCCCATCTTGAAATGCAACAGGACTGTTTCCAACCTAATATTTTTTTTTCTATCAGCTGACTCGTACTCTATCATTCATGAATGCTGACATTACACATCCAGCGTAGTTTCCACATCTTATTTCCAACCTTCACACAAAGTACCCTATCTTGCATTCATGCAACATTGGATTTTGCAAACACAAACATCATACAATCACACATGTGAAACCTTTTGCTGCCAACAATAGAAATAGTTCTCTGAACTTTTTCTACTCCATCCTAACTCTGGTATTATGCTTTACGCTAAACTTACTTCCATTGATCAGGTCACAGAAGTTAACAGCTTTTAGCAAGCCATCTGGGTAGCGGAAATGTTGCATTTTATGAGTACTCTTACTAGTAACTACTAAGTTGTGTGCTCATCTGCCAGCCTGCTTGATATCCCACTGGTCTTTTTGTATGCTCATAGTTTACATTAAGTACAGAGTTTAGAGTTCTTACAGATCTCTTTTCTGCATATCAATCGTGGCTGCTTTCTAGATGGCAACAGAGTTACGCATTTTTTCTGCTAAGTAAAATCTTTTACTTTTTCCCTGACGTATGTTGTCGCCACACAGGAGTTCCCACGGACCCCTGGTCTTGAATTCCTTTGTTATGGCCGGGACATCTACTATAAATAGAAATATAAATGATCCCCGATAAAACACCTACCTGCATACTACATTTCTCTGTAGTCATCTCACTAAAAAGTAGGCATCGGTGGTACTCTCTCCTGGCACAAAAGCAAAATGCATCCCATCTAAGCTAATTCTCACCTTAATAAACTATGCTATAACCCAGTTACTTACATGGTTGACTTAGTCCATCAATTTGATATCTTTAATTGTTTCAAGGAAACAATTAGCTGAAAAGACATTCTTGATCAGTCAAAGTCTGTCAAGAAAAGAATATAGCTGTACTTATTTCTATACACATTACTGCCACACTTCTTTCTAAGAGCCACACAGCACCTTCTGCTTCTGAATTCCTCTTTGGATACGGAAGCAGACAAAATGATTGTCTGGGATGAACACACATTGGCAAATGAGCTCTGTACAGGACTTGCATACCAACAGATCTTAAATGGGAGGAGTGGCAGTGATAATGTCAGATGACTTCTGTCAGACCGTATCGGTGATCCTAAAAAGAACAAAAGCTCATGAAATAAACGCTCGCCTTAAATTGTCATCACTTTCGACCAAAGTTAAAATCAAAGTTAAAAAAAAGTTAAAATTGTCTACAACATGAGAGACAATCTTTGATGTGTAACTGTCTGATCATTTTGCCAAAAATATGTTACAAGTTGGAGAGGGAAAGTATCCCCCTCCAACAGTAATGACACCATGGAGCCAGTAGTTAAGATAGATGTATTAATATCAAAAAGTGTTTCTCAACTGCAACAATTAACATATAAGAGATTGTGTGAAAAAAAGAAAAAATAGTTATAGCAAAACTTATTAGAAACAGAATTAGCCAGGAAAGGGTACTCCTGATGCCCTCTTCCTAGAGAGACAACTGAAAGTACTTAGCAAGAAGTTACTATACCTAACATTCGTCGACTGTGAGAAGGCCTCTAAAGGGATTCCACACTTTGTAACTAAGGGTAAATGAATGGCTTGTAAAGGCAGGACAAGCCATGTAGAGGTGTTGTTAGCAACATCAGAGTTGGCTATGAGTACAGCGATGAGTTTAGCACACAGGTTGAGAATCTACAATAACTCAGCCAACCTATACAAGCACGGAAAATTACCTAATTATGAAGACACTTTGTTAGACAAACATCAGAATTGTATCAAAATGGAATATCCAATAGTAAAATGTCTTTAAACACTAAAATAGGTACATTTTCTTAGTTAAAGTTTACAAGTGAAGATTTTTTTATTCATGCAAGTATGGTAAAGAACTTTTAAATATTTAAGAAATTAACAAAAGGCAAAACATCAAATAACTTTCTGAATGTAAAGTGTTCAACTATAATGTTTTGTTTTGGGGGTTCTAGCACGTGGGAAAGCTTAAGGTAAATTTAGCAAAGACAAAGGTTTAGTAAGAAAGAAGACAGGGCCCTAGTGTCTTCAAGGAAATGGCCTTGCTCAACATGCAGAAAAGGAGTAAGTATAAACTCCATATGCTATATAGTGTAAACTATGGATATACAAGAGACGTAGCGGAATCAAAGGCAGATTAACAGAGAACATAAGCTTCGTATGTGACAGATGCACTGGAGCAGTACATACTACCGTGTTTCCCCGATAATAAGACCTACCCGTAAATAAGACCTAGCGTGATTTTTGAGGATGATTTTAATATAAGCCCTGCCCTTAAAATAAGCCCTATTTGAGAGAGGCAGAAAGACGAAAGAAACAAACATTCTTTTTTTATATTTATTCAAATTGCTTTAATGCGTAGTGCTTAAGAAGACAAGAAGACCTGCCCATCATGACAAAACTGAGTTTCTGAAAGCATGATGTCTACACACATGACTGGGTCCCTCACCTCATTTGCCCATCATGCAATCCCCACCATCCGTCTAATCTCTCTGTCACTGATCCCTTCATCACTTGCCTAATTACTGCATTCTGCTGCTGTAATTAAACGAGAGTAGACCTACATATTTCCTCATCCGTTTTTGTGCTACCTCTTATCTCTCCCACTTCCTTTAACATCCATCCTTCATTCTTAATATTGTCACTCTCCATTCACAAATTACATTGATCCCTCTTCTATGCTACAAAATATCTCTCTTATTCTCCCCTGAACCACCACTTCTTGATTTGGCCCTTATCACCAAACATCTGTCAATCTCCCAACACATTCTTGAAACCCACACAACAACCATTCACCCATTATCTCCCTTGCTCTTATCCTTCCTTTGCCAAATTATCATTACTATTCTACTGCTCTTCACCCTTTCTGTACTGCTAGTAATTGCCTGTGAAGACACATGGTTTAATGCTTAGGGTATTTGGTTCATGATTGTATGGTCATGAGTTCAATTCCTGGCGGAACATTGTGTCCTTGAGCAAGACACTTTATTTCACGTTGCTCTAGTCCACTCAGCTGATAAAAATAAGTAGTATCTGTATTTCAAAGGGCCAGTCATGTCACATTGTGTCACGCTGAATCTCCTTGAGAACTACATTAAGGTTATAAGTGTCTGTGGAGTACTCAGCCACTTGCATGTTAATTTCACAAGCAGGCTGTTCCATTGATTGGATCAACTGGAACACTCGTCATCGTAACCAACAGAGTGCCAGTGCCAATAATCATCTACACTCCCTTAACCTTCTCTCCAACTCATTTATCATCAATCACTCCTCCACCCTTGTTCACCATTCCCTACGTCCACCCTCACCCTTAACCATTGCTCACTTTCCCTATACATTCTTGCACCCTTCTTGTTTTTCTGTTTCCACTCTCCCTTCTATTCACCTCGTTGTACCTCAAGGGCTCATCCTAACATCCCACCACCATCTTGATCTCTTTTTCCACCACAATTACTTCCACCCACTGCTATGATATAATGCAAGGCAACCATTTGTATATACTGAAATGGATTAAATGGATAAAATACATGTTCTTTCTTGACACATTAAAAACACCCAGCACACACTGTAAATGTGGTTGGCGGTAGGAAGGGCATCCAGCTGTGGAAACCAAGCCAAATCTGACTGGAGCATGGTTGGCCCCGGCCTGCCAGCCCCAGTCAAACCGTCCAACCCATGCTTG
>JAOPUL010000001.1:52817398-52832751 GCA_027564515.1 Octopus rubescens | reverse complement strand
GGAAGGGCATCCAGCTGTAGAAACCAAGCCAAAAAATAGACTGGAGTCTAGTGCAGCTCCCCAGCTTGCCAGTTTCCAGTCAAACCATCTAACCAGCATGGAAAACAGACGTTAAAATGATGATGTTCTATGCTGGTTTATTAACATTTTTTCCTGCTGATTCAGGCCTTAGTAAAGGCACATGACCTAGTGGTTAGGGCAGTGGTTCTCAACCAGAGTTCATATGGCCCTTGGGGGGTCCTTATAAGATGTGTAATAAACTGGTTATATTTTTACAATACACAAAATTATTTAAACAATTTTTTTATACAATTTCTAATAATATTTAATCGTAAAAATATAATAGTTTTTAGACATCGAATGGCTATGAGGGTCCCTCTTCCTGGGTAAAATAGGAATCAATGGGATCCATAGGCAAATAATGGTTGAGAACCACTAGGTTAGAGTATTGTGGTGTTCTTGAGGGAAACACTTTGTTTCATGTTGCTCCAATCCTCTCAGCTGGAAAGGAGCTGGCGAGTTAACCCTGCGATGAACTGGCATCCTATCCATGGGAAAGTGTTGTGATCTCAGTTACTTGCATGCCATGGAAACTGGGTTCTCTGGTGTTATGACTCTTGGAGGTCATGATCACCATTATGTGCGAGTGCTTTTAACATGGCACCGTCATATACATACATACATATACACACATACACACATACACATATTTATGTAAGTATTGTATGTATTGGGGTGTGTGTGTGGGTATGTTGACCTGAGGATGTATAGCAGAAGACACTTGGTCTAAAGTGCCATGTATTGGGACAGAACTCAAAATCACATGGTTGAGAAGCTTCTTAACCACACAATCATACCAGGGCCACCTCTGTTGTTTTACTATTTCAAATTGGCAGAAGAACTGTGTATTCTAACTCGCTGTTTTGGTGCATATTCTAGTTGTTGTTTATTACCACACATTCACAGGCGTGGCTGTGTGGTAAGAATTTTTGCTTCCTAACCACATGATTCTGAGTTCAGTCCCACTGTGTGGCACCTTGCACAAGTTTCTTTTTATTAAAGCCCAGGTCAACGAAGGTCTTGTGAGTGGTTTTGGTAGATGGAAACTGAAAGAAGCCCATTGTATATGTGTGTGTGTGCGTGTGTTACTGTCTCCTTCCTTGACGTAGCATGATATGTGTAAGCGAGTGTCACCATCATGGTGTCCTTCATTTGTGAAACCATATCTGGTCATGGGAAGATATTACTTTGTTTGGAAATGGATGAGGGTTGACTACTATAAGAAGGGCATCTGGCTGTAGAAAATCTGCCTCAACAAATTCCGTCCAACCCTTGCAAGCATGGAAAAGTGGTTGTTAAAAACAATGATTATTCTATCTCTTGTTGTTATACCACATGTTTTTTAGGTAAGGCTGGCAACCTCTACATGAAAACGCTACAGAATATAACCTATTTAAATGTAATTAATTATCAATGGGCTTTTTATAGTTCACAGCTGCAAGGAACCATTGTATAATGGTTGCGAGTTGTCCTTGCTGTTTGATCTGTGAAACAATGTGACAACTACACTTGAGAGATCACAGCTGTTAGAAACACTGAGCCAACAAACAAAATTATAGCATATAACAGTTGTTGGTGTTATGTTAATGTTATGAACTAGTTAATTAATCTTACTAACAAGTCAGTGTAACAACTAACTGTCAATAAACTCGATTTCTACCTGATGTAGAGTCTGCATTCAGGTAATGAAAATGGTTAGGCGACATGATGGTTAAGTCATTAGCACATCACACAAAATGCTGATTGGCATTTTTTTCTGGCTCTTTATGTTCTCAGTTCAAATACTGCTGAGGTTGACTTTGCCGTTTATCCTATCAGGGTCGATAATATAAGTGCCAGTTGAGCACTGGGGTTGATGTAATTGACTTGTCTCTTCCTTTTTTTAAATTGCTGGGCTTGTGCCAAAATTTGAAACCATTATTATTATTATTATTATTATTTACGTTCTGAGTTCAAATGCCGCCGGGGTCAACTTTGCCTTTCATCCTTCCAGGGTCGATAAAGTGAATACCAGTTACGAACTGGGGTCGATAAAATCGACTACTCCCCTCCCCAAAACTTTCAGGCCTTTGTGCCCAGTATAGAATGGAATATTAATATTAATTCATTATTATATTGTATGCCTTTTACACACATGTACCCATGTACTGACAAATAATGATGTACAATGCACATACGTGTGTGTATTTGCAGCACTACGTGCTGTATCCGCATGTACATGCGTAAGTTCCCATGCACATATGTTTAAGTAAGCAAATGTGTGTATATAAGTGTGAATATGCGTGCATTTGCTCACATATATACATGTGTGTGTATTTTGTGGCAAAATGTGCCAAAATACTCATTGGTAATTCAATGCACCCATTGCTCACAAAGTACCTATTTAGAATGACAATGTTATTAATGGCTAAAATTTTTGGCTAGCTCAAGACCTGGAATGAGATAGGTTTTATCTTCCCCTCTCCAAAATAGAACCATAAAATTTCAATACAAAAAATGTGAACAATTTTTTGCTACAGAAACATCCATAAACTTGGTCCAACATTGATCTTTCCTTCAACTAACAAATATTCCATTCCAATATACAAATCTTTTATCTGCTATTCATAACCCAACATAACTGTCTTGGTTATATTATATTCCAACTTCATTCCACTCTCCTGGCTATCAAAAAAATTCACCACCCTCAAAACTTCTGGAACCATCTGCAGTTGTACAACTTACTCACATCCTGCTTTGAATACATCTAACTTAAGTCACCTCTCTCATTGAATGTGAGGTTTAATGTATGTAACTGCTCTTTGATTCGCTTCTCTAATACAGACACCAATAACAGAGATAAAATGGTTTCCCTTGCTGAACTGTCAATATCAATTTAGCATAGTCAGTCACCAATAGCCTAAACCACTACACTGGACCTATTTTTCACCACCAAACTTTCAAATGAAGTGACCACAGCATAATCAAAGCAACACATTTACAGCTTCCAACTGAACAACAACCTTTTATGACTGAAACCTTACGATACGTCTGTGTCTTGCCTCTGACTCATCTGGGGTGGCTAAAAGGTAAAGAATACTATCTTCAAACAATCTGAATAATTTAAGAAGGTTCACACAAGAATATGCTGCATGTAGCAACACAGGTTAAGATCAATGTCTTCAACACCTACAGGAGGATATTAACCATCACCAGCTCAGAAATGTCCAATGTCTGTAAAATGCCAGTTCTCTCAAATTGGAACCAATCCCTTGCCAAAGAAGTCTCCACAAACTTTACTAACATAATATCCATGAATAGATCGAGCTGCTATAGCCCCAACTATAGTTAGATTAGCTTTCTTAAATCTTAACACCAATATAATTAACCAGTCACCCTCAACCTAACAGTTCCTATCTACCTTAAACTGTAATACTGAAATCAATACTGTTTTCATATAAACGCTAGTTTTTATTTTACTTTCTACATATGTCTATGTAAAATCATTTTTTATCACATCAAAATTGTTTTAAAAGTAATAGGTTTACAAAACACTACGTAGTTTAATCTTATATCTTTTACCCGTTTCAGTCATTAGACTGCGGCTATGCTGGGGCACCGCCTTGAATTTTTAGTCGAATGAATCGACCCCAATACTTATTTTTTTAAGCCTGGTACTTATTCTATCGATATCCTTTACAGAACCGCTAAGTTGCGGGGACGTAAACTCACCAACACCGGTTGTCAAGCGGTGGTGGGGGACAAACACTGATACAAGGACACACATACATATACGACGGGCTTCTTTCAGTTTCCGTCTACCAAATCCTCTCGGCTTTGGTCGGCCCGAGGCTATAGTAGAAAACACTTGCTCAAGGTGCCACGCAGTGAGAATGAACCCGGAACTATATGGTTGGGAAGCAAGCTTCTTACCATTAGCCTGTGCATTTCTGTTAAAGATGGTACAATCCAAACGTATTGCTTTACATTGTAGTTATTTGTGCACTGATAGTGGATAAAATTAGAACAATCTACTATTTATATCAGTCAGGCTATTTTCAATTTAGAAAATTATCAATAAAACTTAGTTATAAACATTATGAGAGGAAACATTTAAACTACCAAAATTAGATTTTTATGAGAAGAACACTTACGAAATTTAAATTGAAACAAAACTAAATGAAAATTTCACTAAGTTCAAAAATAATTTCAAATCCTCAAAATTTATTTTATGTTAAGGGTTGTAGTTTTGGTACCTTTGTATATTAACAAGATGTCATCTAACACTTAAACTTAACTCACCAAATGAACTCAACATGACTACCTAAAATTCTGTAGATATTTTGTATCAACTATATATATATATATATACGTTCTTCCGACAATGATTTGGAGTACCTGATTCCTAGATTTCCTACATCGGACTACGCTACCCTTTGAATTACCTCGGATTAAGTCGTTTTCTTTCATCTTGATTATATATATATATATACACACACACACATACACACGTGTACGTGTGTAATCGTCCAAATTTAAATCAGTTCAAACTTGTTTACACGCAAAATTGGCAATATTTATTTCCACCAACCACAACCAATTATCACTAAAATAAATTACTTTTCACCCTTTACTACGTGACCCCCACCACTCACACCTAAACCACTTAAAACAAATTTTTATTCTTTTCAAAATTAGAATGTATATATCTTGACATAGTTAATAGACATGCTTTGCACACGGTATGGATGTAATTGCAAATTGGTGGATCCGACTGAAATAATGAGAACTTTTCAGAATATCTAGCTAACACACTACTACTTTCATTATTGAATTTTTGGGTTACTTAATTACTTCTTCGCAGATGAAAATATTAAGTACTTATCCTCGCAGTAAAGAAAAAACAAACCGAAGACTGGTTAAAGACGTATTTGTACAAGATATTAAAACTGTTTTGTTTTTTCTTTAATTCACTTTCACTTTTTTTACATAATAATTCTACTTTCATAGAATCCCGGAATCGAAAAACAGCGCCCAGATTTCTAATTAAAATCAGACAACAATAAATTTAAGAATCTTGATACAGTAGTAAACTTGACAAAATCCAAAAGTTGCTTTGTTATTGAACTAAATCATAAGCAGGAAACCGGCTACCTTCATAAGAAGAATGAAACTTCCCAAGACAATGAACGGAGTAAAGATTGATCAAACACGACTCTTTAGATTTTGTAAAATTTTGAATTATTCCATATCTATGTTTTACGCACACTTCAAATATCTATAACAAATATTCAGAATAGGCGAACATAGAAATCCAAAAACAGGCTGAAGTATCTAGCTGCATGCAAATTAGAATTATCAAACAACGCAGCTATATATTTCCCGTTTTGTCTAATATTTATCATAATGGTTTCTAACATTTATCATATTCGACTTTTTTCAGGAAACAGCACCAACAACAAACATAGTCGATAAAATATACTTGTTCTTATTAGAACGCGAAGATAAATTAGTTTGAATGAAACATTTACCTGAAGGTGCAGTGTTTGAAGTGGAATCAGTGGAGCAATTTATCAAGTCATTCACTGATTTTATCTCTTCTATAAATTGAGTTACGGATTTCATGTCTCCGATACTTTGAGTGTTGGTACCGGTCATACTAGTGCTACCTGTAACGACATTACTACAACTAACATTAGTAGTGTTAGACACACTGCTACTTAAAGAATCAACACTGCTAGTTAGTTCTGTGGGAGTCAAGCTGGTTACAGAATCTTTACTTTCTGCCACTAAGCCTTGACCGGAACTACCTCCAACCAGCTGAACTTGAGGTTTCGTTGTAGTAAAACTTTTGTCCGCTGATGGTACTATTGATGGACCAACATGAACAGCTTCACGTGTTTTCTCACCATCCTTGGTATCATCCGAGGTGACAACCGATGACACACTGGAATTAGCCAAACTGGACTCGCTGCAGTTACTCCCGACAGGATCCATAGGTTTAGAATCACGTTTTTGTTGCAGAATTCTTCAAGTAGCTCCTGAAATAATCTCCAAATTTAAAGAAGAAGAGTTTTCTTTCAATCGTTTACTTTGTTTTGGTCTCTTTATCTTCAAGGGAAATCCGTTTGATATTTTTTAATTCACTAATAAAATATTGGTAATTTTGAAAAATGAATTAGAAAAAAAAAGAGGATAAAAATAAAAAGACGTTTGAACAAGACAAATGGTATTGACTTTCTTTTTGTATCTGAAAGAGAATAAATATACCGCTATTTGCTGCTATTTCAGCAGCGGCCATGAGAATATGGCGGTAAGCCTAGTGATCACGTGAACACGCTGAAACGAAAGCGCTTCGCTAAATTAATCTTGTATCATATTTATATATTTATCAAAACTACATTTTGGTGTAGTTAAATAGGAAAATCAAGTTTGGCGGAATAATATAAGGAAACCAGAAATATTTCATTATTACTGTATCTATATCTCAAATACGGAATATAGTATATTACTTTGATGACATAGTGTTTGACAGTTCTATCGCTTTATATAAAAATTAAAATAGAACTAGGCAAAACTGAATTTGTAAAATGAAATGCGAATTTCGTTTCACTGTTCTGTGAATTGAGGCGAGTTAGTCTTTTGGATATTTGCTATTGAACATGTAACCAAGTACTTTGAATATATTTTTATACCAAATGAGCACTTAATTGGTAAAATGATCCCAATTCTCTTAATATTCAAAACATTTTCTCCTATCAACCAATTTATTTTAATGATAGAAAATATTTTTTTCCCAATTGGAAAATAAAGCTTCGATAGTTCGACACCATTCAGACCAGTCATTAGCAACACTCTTACCTCATAAATGTTGCATTTCTCTCAGCTCATCTTCATCTGTTCTCCACCAGATGTTTTTTGACTGTCCAGGCTTTCCCTTACCAAATCTATCTTAAAGCTAACTTTGATATCCTTTCGCTGTCCATTCTGAGTGTGTGGCTACTGGCATTTTATTTGAATCACACCTAAGACGCAATTGACTCTTTCTAATAATACGATTTTAAGTCATCTGTAAATGAAACAGATACATTTTATTTTCAATACTAATTTGCAAAATTTAAGCATTCATTGTATTCGTTTTCCAACTGCAATTTAGAAAGAATAGAATAGGTTACCTCTCATTTAATAATTGAAACGTGTATCATTGATTTTAATTTTAAACTGCTTAGGAATCAACGATTAAAACTGAAAGATATTCTTGGTTGGCTGAAACCTTTACCCTCCCTATATAATACAGAAGCTAATATAATTTTAAATTTATTTCGGTCTTAAAACTTACAGAAAAGTAAATCTAGTTTATTGCACGATAAATATATAAAATGTTTAAAAGAGAAAGCCCATATCGTAAAGAGATCATAGCGTTTTCAATTCTATTCTTTAAATATATTTCCTTTAAATTTATTGTCTTCGTTATCTTATCCGAATGTTTACAAATATATATTACAGGCATGCCTCAACTATTTGTTATTTAAATAAAAATATAAAACGGTTATTGTTTTCATATATAACATATTAACATGAACGAAGAAAGAAAGAAAAAGGTGGGGGGTAAGAAATACGGAATAAGAAAGAAAAAAAAACAACATCAATTCAACACCAAGTGCCTCAATTTATCGCACACCACAAGGTTCAACGGAACCTACTGAAGCAAACCAACACGACCGCGCCATTACCAAGGGCGGTGGCGAGGCTAAGGCGTTGGAATAGCCAAACACCTTCACGGGCATCACCTGACACCTCGGTTAGGCAAGCCGCCAACGAGGACAGGAACTTTGCTGTTAGCGGTCCAGCCCCTTCAAACGTCTCAAACACCACAAGCTGGAAGAAATGGTTCACTGACAGGTCCCGATATCCTGTGACGAGCGAAACGATCAGCATTTAGGCAGCAAGACAAGCCGTGGAGTCGAGGAGCCTACCCTCAGCGTCATCAGACGTCGGCTCTCACTCGGTACAATGGGGATGCGGAGCTCATCCAGACTGAGCACACAACCAATGTTGGCCACAGGCAGGGCATCAATCCAGTCCCCCGAGAATTTTGCACTTGCAGAAAGTAGGCGGCAACTCTAAAATTGATCAGATAGATCGAAGAGAGAGTTGAAGGTGGCATCTGAGTGCAGATTGTCCCATACTCCCTGCTTCCGTCTATCCTCAACTGTAACAGGAACTAGCAAATCCAGCTCTCTCCACTGTAACAGAGCTTCGGTCATCTCCCCGTTGGCACTAGCCCATGTTGGAAAGGAGAGGATGTTACCTATCAAAGGAGAGCACGCGTGGATGGAGGAAATAAAACAGAGAAGAGATAGAGACGAACACTTACGCAAACCTAGACCCCCCCCCCAAACCGTTTGGACAAAGCAGCCTGGTCGCGGGACTCTGAAGAGAGTCTGAAATTGACCGGGTATTCGAGTTTCCTGAAAATTAGGTCGTCAAATCAATGGAGCGATAACGAGAATCTATAAGAAGGACTAACTCTAAAAAAATACAATAACATAGAAATCGACAAGTAATTCCTAAGTATAAAAAACCCTTGGTGGGGCTCAATTGCCTCAAGGTTTTTAGTAGTTGCTCAAGGTTAGCCATTTTGGATCAAAAGATGGACTCGAAAGCTTGGTCAGTAACTGGAGCTCCAAGAGAGCACCACACTGATGAGGGAGGAACTGCAATAGAGGGAAAGGAGTCTGTAAACAAGTTTACAGTCTACTGATGTGAAGCTGGATGGTCGAGAAGCCAGATCTCGCATTTGGAACTGTTGACGCCAAGGCCCCTACGACCAAGTTCGTCAAACATCGACATCGCAGTTGCAAGGACCTTATCTAGAGCCCCACAAACGGGCATCATCAAAATACCAGACATTTAAGTCCAGGTCATGTATATATAATGTTTGTCATTATATATATGTAACAGGCTCCCTTCTTATGGTTTTGGAAATCAACTAACATAACATTATTATTGTAAGAAGAAAATCAACAACTTTTGCAAGTATAACGAAGTGGTTATTGAACATCAGTAGTGTTGAATTTAGGAAAGACTTGTTAGAATATACATGTCTGTGAGGAGACATAAACAAGAATAGCACAGTGAATTGTACCGAAAGAACTGATAATACATACATTACAAGTGTTCTAGGAAGAGAACATAATATTTCTGCATTTGGCGTTGCACTTCCATGTTGATTTATAATGTTGTCGTTGTAGTCATGCGAAACAAGCAAGCGCTAGCATCCTGGAGTCAAAAGCAAGTAAGACTCTTTTTGGAAAGAAAAACAAACACTTTTATAGAAATTGGGCTCGCAGAAATGTGAATAGTTTTTCCGCCAAGAGAACACGTGATCCAATTGAGCGCATCTGATTGGTTTACCAGGTAATTTGGCGCAACTGTTTAGGGAACAATTTGCGCCCAAAAACTAGCCAATCAGAGCAATGTTTAAAAGATGATTTTTATAGTGGTGTTCTCTGCTACGATCGAACAATAATTATTAATAAAAGTGAGAGAGAGAGAAATAGTTTTTCATTTTGCTTATGTCAATCCAGTCTGCTTCATATACATAAAACAAGATATTACCAAAAGGCGAACAAATAATGTTTAAAAAGATAATCTTAATTAGCATCCTCAAAAGCCAAGTTATACCGTCACTTTCCCGTTCTCTATCTGTGTATGTTGTACTCGGACAGATCAACAGGAAAATATTTTTTATAAAAGATACTCAGAACGTAATTCAAAAAGGCACTTTATTAATTAATTGTTTGTGAACTATTAAAAAAAAACATGAATTCATTTGTATATCCTAGATTGAGTTCTTTGTAATGAACAAACACCCACAACACCTTTTACTAATTTAGTGAATAATTTAATGATATTCAAGGGGATCATTACCTTTAAAATTAAAATTTTAAAGTAGCAACAAGTCCTAGGTAAAAATGATAGTAGCGTGCAGTCCTGAAAAGTAGCATTATCGCCTATATTTGCCCAATCTGGCAAATCTGTCCATACTTACTCTGGGTTTTTCTACACCCATATTCCTTCATATCGAAGACCATCACTAAATTACAACTTTTCACCACCCATATTCCTATCGTCATCTTTTTGTGAGCTGGAAAAATCACTGCAGCTTTGATGAATATTAAAACTAGATCAACTCCAATTTGTATTGTTCAAAATCCTGATCAACTGATCTTATAGAAATTATCCCTTTTACTTGTTTTATATTATTAACACCCATAGAGGGAATTTGCGTCTACTAATTTCTTGGATTTCAATGGTTAATTTCAGTTGATCCAAGTTGTTCAATCAAATATATTATATATTTGAGGTGTTTCTATTTAAGTGTGAAGAACACTTTCCTAAAATATTTTCTATCAGTCATATTATAGATAACTGGTACATGGCCGGTTGTGTTAAGAACGAAATAGTATTGTTTCACGGAAATATAATTCTGTATTCAAGAGAAAAATTAGTAAAAGTACATGGAATATAACACGTATGTATATGAGACATATATAATACAAAACCACATTAAAAATACAAATACAAAACCGAAGTAAGCACAAACATGAGCGAAGAAAGAAAGAAAAAGGAGAAAGGGGGGAGCGGTAAAAGAGGAAGGAAGAAAGAAAAAACATCAATTCAACATCAAGTGCCTCAATTGGTCACACACCACAAGGTTCAACGGAACCTACTGAAACAAGCCAACACGCTCGCAGCATTATCAAGAGCGATGGCGAGGCTAATGTGTTTGAAGAGCCAAGCACCTTCACGGGCATCACCTGACACCTCGGTTAGGCGAGTCGCCAACGATGACAATAACTTCGCTGTTAGCGGCCCAGCCCCTCCAAACGTCTCAGGCTGTAAGAAATGGTTCACTGACAGGTCCCCGATACTTCATGATTTTGTTCCGTTCAGCTACAGAAGCAGTGACCCTCCTATTTACCGCAGCATCCAGGATGTGGGAGGTAGCAAAGGAGTCGCAGACTGTGGTGTCCCAGATGAGGTACCTACCTCTTACCCAGGGACAAAGGGTAAGACAATCTGGTCTCTTCCCATCACTTCTGGATAATCCCACCGACTCCAGAACTGAGGTGATATTAACCAGAGCCAAGGCCCGCTTAATGATTAAGTTTAGCTCAGTGTGACGAGCGAAGCGATCAGCATTTAGGCGGCAAGACAAACCGTGAAGGCCTGTGGAGTTGAGGGGACCTACCACAGCGACAATTCCGTAATTCTTTATCACTTTATGATTTGTCATGGTTCGTATTTATATTCATTATGTAAAGAGGCTTGTATTGTCAAAAAAAAAAAGAAGAAAAAAAAACAATTGATGAGAAACCCAGATGCTACTTTTCAAGACTGCACGCTACTATCATTTTTAATTTGGGCTAATTGCTACTTTAAAATTTTTATTTTTATAGGAATTTTTATTGAATTTACGTTTATCAATTTGTGTTGCAAGATACCTGATGTGAAATCGTGTGTTGAAACCGATATTGTTATATTTCGGAATGGTCAATTTTTTTTTTTTCTTTTTTTTGCCAAATGAACACATGCACTATATATTCTTTCTTCAGTCGTTTATTACAGTTCTTATTTTTGGTCTAACTCATGTCCCGAAAATCTTTCGTCACACATCTGTGACCTCTTCAGCAATACACTTCGTCCTGTTTAACTTACAAGTGATGGGGGGGGGGGGTTGATTAGACAGATTGACTTTCTTCAGAACTCAATCTAGGATATACAAATGAATTGATGACTCTTTTTTCTTTCTTCGCTCTTGATTATATTTTCTTCTGTGTTGGATTTATATTTTAATGTGGAATATTTATGTAATTAAGTATTCTGTAACAATAAAGTAATAAAGAATACATATTACATTATACCTTTGTTGGAGATACACAACGGATTCATAACCAAGGATCGAAACGTGGTCATGCATAACCTGTTGCAGTATGCAGGGTTTTCTGTTTCTGGTCTTTGGATGTTATTCTTTTCACTTTCGAGCACTTGGGGGATGAATTTATTCTTGCTGTCGTTATTTAGTAGAAGCTGTCTGAGTGATATCAAAGGTTGTCAGCACGAATCTTAAACCTTTTCTTCTGAGATAAAGTCTATCAATATCATTGTTTCTAAAGAAGTTTGCAGTTTATGTTAGGATCTTGTGGGGGTTTAATGGCTATAGAATGGATTTTCTCTATAAAGTAATTATCCCAAATGTTGGTATGAGGAGTGATACTGCCAATGAGATACTTCCTGTGAAAGGAAAGCTCTGACTGCCACATCTGTTATTAGTCTGTGCACCTTTGTATGGTACATTTTTCAGCAGTACCTAGGTATTTAAAGCACTTATTGTATAGAAAAAGGAAGATAGAGACATGATTGGTGTCAGAGTTTTAGGTTTTTCCGTGTTCACTTGTCAAATATAAACATTTCTTTTGGCCAAATTCCATCTCCGTTATCAGCAGTAAATGTTACAAAATCCGACTGTTTCTCAGCGTTGTAAAATGGGTACAAATTGTTAGATCTGTAGTGAACTCTTTTAGGCTCAGCTCAAATTCGATCCTTTGACTGGTGAATCTTCGCAGATACATAACGATAATTTTCCCACGATAGAAAAATAGAATAACAGAAAGTGACAAGCTAGTTAGAATTAGCAAATGCCCGATGCTTTGAGACAAATGCCTTTTGCTGAATTTTATTGCTGACCCTACTTGACAAGACAATACCCATTAAATCAAAGAAAGAGACCACCTTAGTTCTTAGTATAGATCTAAACGATTTGTCCATCCTTCTCACTGTTTATCAACAGTTTTAAATACAAGGATTTTCACACGCAAAAATCAGTTCGCCTCTCAGCTTTAGCTGAGGCAACTCCCAGCTCGGCAGCCACTGGAAATCACTTCAGACAGACCTCTACTCAGAGACCTTTATTCTTATGCCTTTCTCTCGTACACACACAGTCTTCAACACACAAAAGAACTCGATATGTCTACTTCTTCTACTAACCAATTACTGCTACTAACACTCAACTGTATGACTTGCGACAAGCAAATAAATACTGGTTATATATTATCTCTCATCTTCGCACTGCTGCAACAGTAAATCTACGTCGTTAGATCTACCTGCAGCAAAAGTTAACGACCCCGGGCCGTTACAGATCCTCTACAGAGAAATTATTAGTGTCGGCTGCTATTGTAAACCTGCCAGTATAAACTTTAGGATAACCAGTGAGTCTTAGAAAAAGATATGACAGTAGATTAAGTGCCAATAATCAGAAGCACAAACATAACCGCCCCCTTGAAATGTTCACTTCGCAATATATATAGCAATATATATATAACATCGGAAAGGTGGCGAGGTGGCAGAATCGTTAGTACGCCGGACAAAATGCTTAGCAGCATTTCGTCCGTCTTTACGTTCTGAATTTAAATCCCGCTGAGGTCAACTTTGCCTTTCATCCTTTCGGGGTCGATAAAATATGTACCAGTTGAATGCTGGGTTCAATGTAATCGATTCCCCCCTCCCCGAACTTGATGGCCTTGTGCCAAAATTTGAAACCAATATATATAACATTGGAAATCATCTTTCCACTTTCAGCTACAGTGTGAATGTCATTTTTCTTCACATCATGGTGTATATACAAAATCATAAAGTATTGATAATAATAATAATAATTTTCAAAATAAAAATATTTAATGAATTAAATGAAAGTCAATGTGACTTTTTTTTATAACAGGAATATTATTAGTTGAGTGTCACTCATCACGTAAGTGTTTTAATGTTAGGAATATACTTTTACCACTCTGAGTTATATCAAGCAATGTTACATAGGTGTAATAATTATAATTTCACTTCTTTCAAATTTCATGCTACCTATACAAAATAATGAAATTCATCTAATTTTGAAAATAATGAAATCTATTAAATTCATCTAATTTTGAAAATAATGAAATCTATTAAGTTCAAATAAAAATTAAATTTATTTCTCCTCTGTATATTTGCAATAAATATGCTATCAATAAACAATCGCTCGTTTCACTCAGTATTTAGTCTAAGTGTTGAGGACATGATATACTTCGTGAGGGTGTGGTATATAAGCAATTTAGAATTTTTATTTTTAATGATCCTGTAATTCGTTGGTACAGATAAGAAGTATAAAATGTTTACCCGTTTAGTCTTAGTAGTTTTCTTGTTCAATATTGTTGATACATTTAACAATTATTTGAAAAACTTTATACATGCAATATATCAATAATATTTATGTCGTCTGCTCTTTCAGTTGCATGCTACAACTCTTCCTCTCTTTCAGTTTTACCTCACACTCTGCTATTTACTCTCTCTACATTATCCCCCACTTCATCCTACAGTCATCACAAACTAACTGTAATTAGACGGAGAATAATGCTTATTCCTTATGACACAGTCATTTACTTGTACCGAACAGGAACATCGAATTTTAAACAAAAAATGTATAAATTTCAAATTATAACTTGCTCTGTGTTATTACGTTAATCCAGTTTTATTTCCAAAATGTGGACAATGCAAGGGAGGTAACTTTGTAAATGTAACCAAGAATTAAAATGTTGATACAAGTTCGCCTCTCCCTTCAACCCATACTTTAGTTCTCTCTTCTTTCTCCCTCTCTCTGCTTGCGAAGTTTAAGTGATAACGAGCTAGTACTACATAGTACTACTGAATTGGGTGCTAGAATTGCAGGAGCTGGCACAGTAATGCGCCAGCTCCAGCATTCAATCCTCAGAAGGTGGTACTTAAATGTACTGTTCCATGCTTATATGGAACAGTTTATTGACATACATTTTTTATGACTAGATGCCTTTCATATCACAATTCCTCACCTGTTTTTAAGTAAGGCAATATTTTCCCAAGGCTGGACATGTTTTTCACAGAATAGTGTTAAAAGAAAAGAAAAAAGAACAACATCGCTTGTATGACAGTGCTGCACAGATAGATTGAATCTGAGATCATTTTGCTCTCAGATTCTAAATTACACAAATTTCTTAATCACCCAGTCACACCTGTGCTTATAGTCACATCTATATATATATACATTTTAAAAACACCCATGCCAGTGACACATTAAAGGCACATGGCACACTCTCTGGAATGGTTGGTGTTTGGAAGGACATCCAGCTGTAGAGACCAAGCCAAAACGGACTGGAGTCTGGCGCAGCTCCCCAGCTTGCCAGTCTCCAGTCAAACCGTCTAACCCATGCCAGCATGGAAAACGGACACTAAATGATGATGAT